>VWYH01001681.1:0-44172 GCA_013399365.1 Pampusana beccarii | reverse complement strand
GACTGTACCCTGTGGAAGGGACCCACACTGAATCAGTTTCATGAAGAAAACTGCAGCCCATGAGAAGGACCCATGCTGGAGAAGTTTGTGGACAACTGTCTCCCATGGGAAGGACCCCATGATGGAGAAGGGGAAGGATGTGAGGAGTCCTCCCACTGAGGAGGAAGAAGAGACAGAAACAGCGTGTGATGAACTGACCACAACCCCCATTCCCCATCCCACTGTGCTGCTGGTAGGGAGGAGGTAGAGAATTTTGGAGTAAACTTGAGCCCAAGAAGGAGGGAATGAAGGGAGGAAGATTTGGTTTTATTTCTCATTACCTCACTCTGATTTGATTTGTAATAAATTAAACTAATTTCCCCAAGTTTAATCTGTTTTGCCCTTGATGGTAACTGGTGAGTGATCTCTCCCTGTCCTTATCTCATGAGCCTTTTGTTACATTTTCTGTCTCCTGTCCAGCTGAGGAGGAGGAGTGGTGGAGCGACTTTAGTAGGTCCCTGGGATCCAGATGGGGCCAGCTCACCTCAACACTGTTTGTACACATTTAATGTTGGAAAATATTGGGTCAAAATTTACTCTTCTGTTTTCCTTGGAGGACTAAAAGATGCATGGTACTGCCACCTCATTACGCTAGTTTCAGCTCTGTGATTTTACCTCCAGTATTTTCTTAAACCCATGTTTATATTTTTAATAAAGTTTGAGTTTAATGGAACCAAACAATAACAAAGATGAAAGTTTTGTCTCTACAGATGTACCGACATGTCACAAATGGTCATGTTTTTAGTATGAGAATACTTGCCAAACTTTATGTTGCTGCATGCCTGCAGTAAAGAAAATAAAGGGTGTGAAGTAGCCACTGAGAATTGAAGTTATTTTCTGGATTAGTGGCTCTTCTGTTACATTTTAAAACTTTTTCATCTTACAGGCAGGCATAAAGGCTCCATGCACATGGACATGGTTACACCACAAGGGTGGCAGTGGGGAGGCTCACATGGCACTACCGGAGACTTGGAGAGTGAAGGGATGAGGAGTCTTCTCCACATGTCGTTATGCTGATGATGCACACTTGTTACGCTCTCTCTTAGTCCATGCCATCCATTTTTTAAAAATCAAATCCCTGAAATCTCTTGCCTAGAAACAATCATCTCATGAAATTGAACATTTACCACAGCCCTCCAGGCTCCTGCAGCCCCCAGGCCAGCAGCATAGAAGCAGCAACATCTACTTATCTTCTCTATTCTAGAACGGAATGATATCAGAGGACTCAAATTTTGTGGAAAATCACAGGACTGGAACAGTTCAATTAATATTACCTGAGACAACGAACATACAGTAGATTTTCTAGGTTTTCATATTTTTCCTTAAAAAAGACAATTTCTGAATGAAACCCATCATACCGTAATTTTACCAGGTATGGTTTTAAATCTTGTTCCTTTCTACCAAAAGTTAGCAGCACTGAAAGCCAAGCTTCAGTACCTAAGTATTACATATGAGGACTGCAGCCCTATTAAGATTAAAGTTTCAAGGAGTGAAGCTGGTTGAGGCTATTGCCTAAAGCAATCCCATCAGGCCTTCTGTTGAAGGTATATCTTCTACTTAAGAAAAAACACTATATGTGCTTTCTGCTTTGTAGCAATACTTTTCATTTTAATCTAACTGTATTTGTTCCTGTGCTTTTATTCCAAGCAAACAAAAACGAATCCTTAGCAATCTGGGAATATATTTCCTAATGCCCTCTAGCAAATACACTTTTTTGAGCAATACAGGCTACTGCAGAGGGAAAAAGAACCCTTTATGCAGTAAGGAAAGACAAGTCAAAAATAGAAAAGTGCAAGAGGTGTTTTCTGACCAACAATAATTATAGTGAACAGGAGTATTTTCTATTCGCAGAGCAGGTGAGCCTAACTCCCCTCTTCAGGTTTGATCTGAAGCAGGAGCTGCAGCATGTGGTCTCTGTGGAACTGGAGTGTGAGAAGGCCATTCACTGACCTGGCCTTAAAAAGAAGAAACAAGCTTTTGGAACTTGTTTACTGACCCACTCTCTGAGTGGGACATATATATATTTTTAATGGTTCTGTGTGGAAACACGCATTGGCAGAATATGTAGTACAGTTGCAGAAGCAGCAAGTAAATCTTTATCAAAATGTTGTAGACTGTAGCACTAGCAGAAATCCCGCAAGCCAAATCATGGTTTTTTCTTTGTCTAAGAAGGTGGCGTACACATCTAGCAGGAGGTGACTTTTGTTGTTCTACTTCATGGTCTAATGCACTGAATGTAAAACACAAAATGCCATGGGGCTGGGGGGCAGGAATGGGGAATGTGATGCCTTGATTAACTGTTTGTGTAACTTGCAATTGCCAAGTTAACGCTCCTGCCCAGGCCACATCACTCTGACTAGAGAGTCCAATGAGACCGTAGGCAGACTCCTGTATTCACTAGACGTTTTACAGTGCTTCAAGATAGGTTCTGTAACACCTTTTGGACACCGCTCTAGCATTCAGATTAGGCTGCCTATAGTTAGGCACATGGCCTCATCATATACATCAAATCAGGTCCACCATGCTATTTTTACAGGGGCTTTGCCTTTGAGGAGCAATTCAGGGTGCCCCCAGTAAGCTTTATTTTTAGATAAGTGACAAACACAGTCTCTGTTTCTCATATTGCAATTCAGTGGCTGGAACATCTGCCCACAAGGGGGAAAACTCCTCCAGAGCCCAATGCCATCCAGCTGAAATGGCTGAAACCCATTTCCCTGCACTAACCAGAGCAGCCCGCAGCACGGGCAGGGGAGATGAGGGGGTTTCTCCATGCCTCTCACTGTGTCTGTGCCACTGCAGAAAAGCAAGAAGTCACAGGAGCTCAGAAACTTGGAGCAGAGAAGAGAAAGGGACTTTGAGGCTCAGCAATAGATCCATCAGCTGGGGTAGGAAGACTCGGCTCTTCCATTCTGCTTGATTCGCACCTGATAGTCCTATGGACTCCAGAAAATGAAGTAATCTCTTTAAAGCCTGGTCACAAGCTACTGTACATGCTAGAGGATGACAGTCGCTGTGTTCACATCCATTAGGGTCACCATGCTTTGCAGCATAGGGCGGAAAGCAGCGTGGTGGACGCCTGCTCCCATCCCTGGCCAGTGGCTTGACACCTTGACCCTGTCTGATGGTCTTTATAGCACAGCCACCCCCACTGACCATATTCCTTGCAATAAATACTTCTTTTGGACATAGTGCCTTAGCTGACTGTTCCTGGTGTGCTGTGGAAAACCATAAACTGGTATAAACTAGGCTTATTCTTTGTATATTTGTTTAAAAGACACCTGTACAAATAAAAGATGAAAAAATTTCCTGCTTGCTTTTGCTTAAAAATGGTATAAAAGCTCTTGCATTCTATAAATAAAGAAATTCTGAAAATTATCTATCTTGGTTGCTGTTATTTTATCCTCTGCACAGTTCCTGAATGTGATTAAGTAATTACACAGTCATAGAGGACTATTGCACTATCTTACAATGAGAAATTCTGTAATTTCTGATGGTGGACAGTTATTTAACAAAAGGTAATGTTGATCTGCCTGTGTGTGAGATCTATGTGTACAACTGTGTACTGCTGCAGCCTGGTACAATTTAGTATGTTTGATTGAAACGAATAGATCTATTTTACCACCTGATTTTCTAGTACATGATAAATATATATTACTCTTGTATTACCATAAGGATACTGGTTGTTTTTGCAAAGTTCAGGCAGGAGAGGGATTCATTTAGAGAAAGTTCACATTGCAGTTAACAAGACTTTCCTTCCACTGATGTTTTTCATTTTTATTTTTATGTTTATTTTTATTGAAGGTTTATATTGTTATTTTCATTTCTGTAATGACAGTCCCTCTAAATAAAGAGGAAATAAAATGTGATAAAACAGCAGTCAGTCATTTTCTGGTAATTTCTCTCAACACTAGAGAACCTGACCTACATTATTTAGGTGTAAGGTAAGATGCAGTAAAACATAACTGCTCTCCAGGATGCTGTGACAGTTGTGCTGCTGAGCATCTTTGTGCAATTCTTTATGTGCTCAGGTATATGCTTCATTTCTGTATTTCTCACTTGAACTGGACATAAGCAAATGGGGACTATTTTTGCCCATCCATATAAATCTAGCAAAGCTTTACTGGCAAGTGGGTTTAAATAATTTAGATTGAAGTTCTGCTTTAGGAAGACCTGTGACTTTTAGAATCTAGGGGAGGGTTAGCGTTGTGTCCTGCCTGTTCCAGTATTTGCTGACATGTCTCTCCAATGCTCCGTCATCTCCCTGAGATATGCTTTTTCAAGACTTTTACACTATTTGTGTTGTAAGTTGCATTTTATGAAGCTGTGCAAAGGTGCACTTGAAAATGGACTATTTTGGTTCTCCTTTGTAGACTGCTGTGCGGTCAAAATTCTGGCAGAAGTAGAACTGTGCCTTCTTTTTAGTGGATGGCACAGCTATTCAAATGTTTTTTATTCTTCAACTCGTTCATTTTCACTGAAATTACCAGTTATATCTACAGCATACCAAATAAGAAATATCTGGTTAAAAACACTCCTAATTACCTCCCTAAGGTCTTTTCTCTGACTTGATAAATGTTAAGCATTTTAACCAAAAATCTGCATTTAGATTGCTCTTCAAATTCACAGTTGAGTTGAATTCGTACAGGGAACTTCCAGTACTATAGCTGGTAATGTGCTGTGGCTTTGGCTGTTGAGTGTGTGCTTGAAGGATTTTGTGTTTCTGGAGTTCCCTGTGTACTATATTTACTGTTCATTGTCACCGATTCACATCGTGTTTGTCGTTGGCCATGAACTCTGGAGTTATGCTCTGACAATTGTACCATTAATACCATATACATCAGATTTTTACTCAGTCAAGGAATATTTTAATCAGACTGTTCTACTTACAAGGAGAACAATTATTGAAAGAGTTGAAAATTAGCTGTCAAGTAGGGGTTCTGGAAACTGGTTTAAAATATCAGCTTTGAGTGCTGGCTTTGTTTGGATGCAAATAAACATTTATGAGGTTGCTATTCTTACAGTCTGGCTGGGAGAAAAATCCAAGGTTTCATTTGCACTAATACACATTTATATTAGTCAACTTGGTGTAAGAACTGCGGCCCATACATTATTCTTGACTCCCTAAGATATCACATTTTTCTGAGGCGGGAGTATAGGACTGTCTCTGAGGCACCACAGCCTCTCGATTTTCTGGATAAATTAGGAATGTGAGGAGATCAGTGGGCTAAGTCTACAGAAATCACGGGGTGGGCTGTCTACATTATGATATTATAATATCGTAGCATGCATCAGTGTGAAAGGGAAAACCAGCCAATGCTTTCTAACCTCATCGCTAGTGTAATGCTACAGTTGAATTTTTTCAGTGAAGAAAACACAGTAAGCTCAAAATTATATCAACTCGTTTGAAGCATATAAACAGATTTGCAGGTCCAAAACGACACCACAATGCTTTAGTTGCTGGTATAAGCACTGCTAGAGTCAGATCTACCGCATGTGGTAATCGATGCATGCTAGATGCCTGTCATGTACCTAAGATGAGTGGCTGAACTTTGCTAACTTTGGGACTGATCTGGGAGAGCACCCAAGGGGGGCTGTGAAGTGGGACACCAGACAGGAGCTGGGGCCAGCAGAGGAGAGGATGGTGCCCACGCAACTGTCCCAGCAGAGAGGTGGCAAAGCTGGGGCTGCTGGAGGCTGCTCTGAAAAGCCAGTTTGGGAATCGCCTCTGATTTGAGAAGGTGGCTTTGCTGAACATGATTGTACTGCCTTTACCATATCCCTGCATAAAATCTCAGTGATGGTGTTATAACTGGACGTTGCTTATGTTTGTTTTCTTAAATTATAATGAATTTCACATATATAAAGGATACCAAATGACTATGCCTTTAGTAGCAACCATGCTACCATCTGAGACGCTATTTTATTAGCACAGTCAGTGCAGCTTGCATGATTTCAATACAAAGAGGGCTAGGTATGACTCTTCATAATTACAAAAGAACATCCTGACACCTTGCTGTCATCATGATGGCTTTGTTGGATTCATACCTTCAGTAGAAACGAAATGCATTCCTGTTTTAAATATGCCCTCATCCTGGATACATGAGCAGCAGCAACAAATTGCTTGAAATTTCTAGCAAATATGGGAGGGACCCAGCTGAAAAATTTAGGCTGTGTGCAATTGTGATAGCATCTGAGTGTCTTCCACACACGACCAGTGGCCAGTGACATCCCCTGGACCCCACGGAGGTTCTGGCATTTCCAGGTGCCTGTTGTGATGTTGCAGCTCTTGAACTACACAGCAACCCCTAACACCTGCCGTCCTCCCCGTAACACAAAGCGAGAAATGAAACTGCTGGCTGTTTACTATCATTTCCAATTTCGGATGAGTGTTCCCTGCCAAATACGTGCTGGATTTTTATGCTGTTGGTGTGTCGGAGTTAGCTTCCTGAAAGTGAAATATGATGCAGACACTGCACTATTGATCACATACCTTTTCTCAAATAGCACAGCCTTTTGCTAGGCAACAATTAAAGCATTCTCATGTGCTCTGCTGCTGCAGTTAACTCTATACCACATTTTCTTTAAGGCAAGCACTTAGGCTGTTTCTGTTTTGATTGAATCAGTCCCCTCCACAGTTGCATATCCCTGCCAAGGGCATTCACAGCAAGCAAGGTTTACTGATACAGATCTCCTGAGGCCTGTTTTGGCTTTGGGGTGGAGAAACGAGAGTGCACAAGGCACCATGGTTGGCTTGAATTTAGCTTTGCTTTTGCCTCTGGAGAATAGGGCCACGACAGATACAAACACAACTGAATGTGCGCTAAACCAACAGAAACTCGCGTCGTGCCTATTTCTTTAGAACAGAAGAGTAAGTGCTGTGCTGAAGAAGTCCCACAGGATGTTCTTCCCTGTAGCAAACATCGTCTGCAGCCTCCCTTCGATTCCTTCCCAAAGGAACTGCGCACATATACAGACCCAGCACAAATGGAAAGGTCGGATGCAGAGTCCCTGGAGAGCAGTCAGCTGGCACTGAAATCAGGAACCATCCTAAAGATACAGGACCGCTCCAGACTATTACGATGATTTTGAGCAATACGTATCTTTTATTTCTGGGCAATGTCCTTGATATCGTGTTGAGGTTACTTTTCAATTTCAACCAGGAATAATGGGTTAGAAAAATTTGTGCATGTAGGCCTGTGTTAGTAGCAAGGTTTGTTCTTTCACATTATTAAACTTCCTTAGTCTGAGAATCTCAGGTGAAGTTAAAATGTGTTCAGGCAGAACCTCAGAAATACTAAAGAGATCTGATTTAAAATGTACCTTTTAATCTATATTTTATTTAAAAAGGAGTTTTTAGAAACACCACTCCTATATATGCACACACATACATATGTGTGTAAAAACATACATATATATGTAGTATGTATTTGTGAATAAAACTCTATGTTGGTTTACTAAAAGGCAGTCAACTGATGGAATTACTTTAGTGGAGTCAAATAGCCTCTCTGAGAATATAAAAATCTTTCAGAGGCAAGGCAGAGTCCTTGTGGTGTGATGTACCGAGTGTGCCAGGGGCTGCTGGTGTGTCAAAGTGCTGTCTCCTGTCACCCCCGTGCTCCCTGAGCAGTACCGTGCACAGTATGGAGCATCCACACAACACAGCATGAGGTATCTTGATGCCTTGTAGTTCCTAGAAACCAAAGTAGTTTTTTCTTGACTGCAAAGCACAGCTCTGCCGTGTACACTATAGCCCTGGTCTCAGGTCCTAATCTTGAGGTGAGGAGTTGTGGTACGGGCACAGTGCTCCTTCCTTTGTGGTTCCCCACGCACCCCAGGGGAGCAGGGGTGTCTGGAGCAGCCTGAGTGTCCAGGGCTGTCTCCAGGTCTGGATGTGACCAGTGGGGACCAGGACTGCATGGTGCACTGCAGACTGCAGACTGCAGCAGCGCTGCGCTGCACACGCGGCTCCTGGGCAGAGGGACCTGCCTCTGCACGCACTGTGATTCAGGGCATCATGGCAGGAGGTAATTCCCAGCTTAAGCGCACTGAGTATTCACCGAAATGTTTTACTTTTTAATTATACAAGAACCTACATTCCTAATGTAGACATTTTTATTTAGATAGCAAATTTCCCTTCTCCATCCAGTGGGGAAGGAAAGCATAATCTGGTTAAAAATCACTGTTATGTGGGATGAGGTCAGTGTTCGCAACATTAGAATGGAAAAAATCTCAAGCATTTGTCTTGTTGGCATTTATATCGAATTTTGTTTGCCATTTGCATTTCTTTGTATTTCACTGTGAGTCTAGGATTAAAATGCACACTGAAACTCAGCTGAATCCATAAAGCATCAACTATAAAAATTCATGCTTAGTCAGAAACTTTGCAAAATTTTAATGAAGCCATAACTAAATTCAGAGTTGAGTTAGCTGTGCTTTGTTATTTTGTAATGAAAGTTCTGCACACTTCTCAAATGGCGAGGACTGCTCCTGCTCCCATGGTTAGTAAACATGGGAGACACACGGAACCAAATTCCTCCCTGTGGCAATCTCTCTGGAGTCAAAGTTGCTCCAGGGATGAATTAGACATGTTGAACTTGGTGGTTTTAGAACTAGTAGCATAATTCCTTCAACATACAGCTAGAAAGAAAAGGAGTAATGACTTGAACACCGAGTTACATGGATTCAGTTTAGCAGTGCGGAGAAACAGTGTGTAAGACAAAACTGCCCAAAACTAGATGCAGTTTTGATTTTCTGAAACAACAGCTGAAAAAAACTCAATGTGGTACCTCCCTAATCTGAGCTGGATTCAGACGGCAAGACAAGGAGGTTGTTGTGTACATGGACTTGCTGGTTATAAAAAAAAACTTCCATTAATCCTAGCCTGAATTTTCAATTTTTGTTTTGTTTTGGTGTGTTGTTGTTTTTCCTTTTTTTTTTTTGTTGTTGTTTATTTTGTTTTGTTCGTGGGTTTTACGGTTTCTTGATGGGTTTGTTGATTTGGTGTTTTTGTTACACGGTCCCAAAACCAAATTATTTTGAGCATGTGGAACATTCTTCTTACAAAAAACTATTTCTTCTTTGTTTAGGTGACAAAAACACTGTTTCTGTGTTTTTAAATAAGTTTGAGTGGAGCCAGTTATTTTTCTCTCAACCTCAATTTTTCAGTTTAGGAAGCTGAATGAACATAATTAATAATTTATATAAGAAATACAGCATTGTTATTTCTTTTTCAATGCATATGACCGTATTTTGAACTCCATCCCACTTTGAACTATTACCATTAGGACTTTTTATTTGCTATATTATCAGTAGTTTTCCTGTAAGTTTTCAGCCACAGCAGAACATCGGAATTTGTAGTCCTAACACCTAAATCCAAATGGAATGTGCAGTTGGAATATCTGGCATCAATGAAGGTCAATTATTTGAAAATGCTACCCCTGAAATACCGCCATTGCCTTGAAAAAGTACCAGTTGTTAAAAAAAAAAAAACAAACAGGTAAGAAAGTCTCAAACGAGGCCCAGAAAGAATACATTTCTATATTTTTCAGACATTCACCTCTCTCATCAAGGTAGCCTAAAGGTCATGCACAAACACTTTCTAATTTTCACCTGTTGAGTGACATAGCTGAGTACAAATGGCCTGATTTTTTCAGGTGTTAACAGCACAAATAATCACAGAAAACAAGTGTATTTTCTTGAAGTGCCAGTCATGAGGGAGTAAAGCCTGAGAAGACTGGAAATAGTATAGAAAGATGTCTCTTTTAAGCTCATACTACAGGGCACTTATTCTTCAAAATTATTTCTGAACAATCTTCCAGGAATATAGGAATAGCAGAACTGTGAAATGTTAGTGCTGAGTAAGGAAACCTGACCAAAATAGAGAGAGCTTCAGGACAAAGTAGATAAAGCTGTTCAGTAAATGCTTGTATCTGGAGACAAAGAGAATCAAGAGCAATTAAAACAGGCATGACTGAGCAAGCATCCTTGAAAGGATGACCTTGAATTTCTTTTTCACGTTCACTGGAAATTATTGGCCAGCCAGAGTAAAAGAACAAACCGGTGTGTGTTATTTTACTGGATTCCATGGTATCCTGGAGAAAAAACAGATGTGATCCACTATAAACATCTGGCAACAATAGATGGACTAGCCATTGTTAACGTGTAGGATGGTCATATAGCATAAAGAGCTCCTGCCTATTTTCAGAAGTTACTCCTTTACTGTATATGCAATAATCATATCAATATCTTCCTTCTTCATTGCATTAATTGCTTGTACTGCATCTGCTGTGGAGATGAACTCCATCCATCTGCATGTATCCATCAGGTCACATGAGTGCTGTTTTCCAGTTCTTGTACGGGACGAACCGCTGTGCCTGGGTGTTGAGGAGGGCACTGAATGCAGCCCCGCTCTCAAGGTTACTTCAAGTAGAACATGTCCTTTTTGTGAAGTGTAATCCATGGCTGAATCAGTAAAGTCTTCCTAATGACTGTGTATGACAAATTGGAAATAATATGCATGTGTTTTCTGTGTAGATAGTCAAAATAGTTTAGAAAATATAATACATTCACTTTCAGAAGCAAATTAATGAGGGTGGCAGACTGGTTGGGTTTTTTAAGACCTTTCTGGCACATTTGCATTGCTTTTAAGCCACAAAAATGGTGAACTTCTGCAGAAGAGAAAAACCTGTGATTTTACAAAAGGACACATAATCATAGCGTTATTTCATGAAACTATATTACATTGTAATCAACTGGAAGAGCTAGCAGGTTTTAACACTGAGTGTGTTTTCTTATGATAAACGCTTGTCAATATAATGCTATCTTGTGCCTGCTGTATCTTGTTTCCACCATGACCTTTCAAACCACATGCATGTTCTTTTCTCTCCCTCTGAGAAAACCTTAACAACATTCTAATCATCATGAAGAGCAATTAACTGTCTTCAACCAGCTGTGCTACTCTGCTCATCTGGGAATGGGATAAAACCTGCTCTTTAGTGCAGATCCGCCTACCCAGGCATGGCAAACGAGGCCAGGGCAGAACACTTTTTAAATGTGAAAAATTGGCACTTTCACAAAGTTTGGAAGCTTTGGGTGAAGTGGAATGGTATCTCTTCTATTAAACAGAAGCTTCATTCTTGCTCGCTCTACAGCCTCTGTAAGATAATGTATTAGTTTTAATAATGCTCTTTTTAAAGGTCAGCATTTGAAGAACAGCACTTATTTGTTGACATCACTGCAGAAAGCAGCCTTGCCCTTGCTGAGCAAACTTTGTGGCAGCGGTATTCTCTGATTGCTCAAGGAGGGGAAATAGCTTCTTCAACACAGTTTCTGAAAGGGCACTGCAGAGACTTTTGGAAACTGTAGTTGGAAATTAATTGTATGAAGTAGTATTTGGCTTCTTTGTTTTTACAAATCTGTGGCTAAACTGTGTTATGTCTCAGTTCACTTAACGAAGCTCTTGTAGTTTTTCATCTGTTAGCAAATGAAACCATAGTAAACACAGAACAAGTAAAATTAATCTATAACCAGAACGTTTTAACAAATAAAAAGATGGAGGCAAAACTTAGTACAGCGATTAATGCTTCAGAACTGTTATTTGAGCTGCAAAGAAAATAAATCAAGCTGATTGTATGCTGTTAGTTTCCTGAAATCACCAGCTTTTTTGCTATGTATAATTGGAAATACGAATAAAAGAGGTATACCTTCGTTTTTAACATATGTGTACTTTGAACAACGGAAGTATTTGTTGTTTCAGTTCAATGTGGTCATTTTAGCAGTTGATGTGAACTGCCTTGTAGATTGTTCAGAAATGTAATCTTGCTAAACAAAATGTCTATGATACCTACAGTGAAAATGGATATATAATCAACTTATAGTGGGGCTGATTCTACGGAAACTTTTTGAAGTTCTCAAAAAATAGAGTCTTTTATATATTTGTATATAAGCTGCCTGGAAAACATTGTCGTGATTAATAAAATTTACACAAATACATGAGTTACGATTTTGTGAACCGGAATTTATTAGCTGATGGAAAGAACTGACTTCTTTTTGTCAAGTTTGAACCTTTGTTAAATTGCAAAACACTGTTTTTTCTTTTTCCCCCTAGATCTTTCGTTAGCCTCGTGCTATATATTTTCTAAACATTACTTATTTATACTGACATTTTCTGAGAAATAAACTACACATTATGACACATGCTAATGTGCAAGCTCAGGTGCCTACACTTTAGTGCTTGGAAGCTCCATGTCACTTCTTTACCAGTTTAACCACAGATGTATCAAGTGGTCCTGAGTTCACCCAGCCCCTTGTGTGCGTGCGTTATAGTAGGAAGCCAGATGTCAAGTATTCACCAAGTGTCAGAAGTACACTCTTTACGCAATCCACCTTCCATTATCTACTGAAGCTCAGACTTCATGTGAACTGAGTTCAGAAAATATGAGCACTAGGTAAGATAAAAAAAAATGTTGATATATCTTCCAGTGAGATTGAAATTTACGAGATCTCCAAAGAAACAGTTTAAAAGAACTGGGGGAAAAAAAGCAGATTAAAAAAAAAAATGAATGAGGCATATTTTAATACGAAGGAGCATGAAGATCCACAGCATATTACACATGGTGAAGAGAAAAAATCTGGTTTTATTATAATACAGAGCAGACTAAGAGTAACCATTATTACTGAAGCCCTTCAGCTGTTTAAAAAGGGAGGGGAAGTGTCAGTTGCTTATAATTTTGCCAAATTCGTATAATTACTACTGATTTTTTTTTCTTATTTTTTGCCTGGATTTTGTTGGGGATATTTTTATTGAAAACACTAGAGATACTTCTGAGACAAACCAGATTGCTGCGGGATCTACCAGGACACTTGAATTGTACAGAGTCAACAGGATGAAGGATCCACTGAAAGCCAGAAGACGAGGTCTCTGTCTCCTTGAACAAATGGAACATAGATTTAATAGGCTTGAATAGAAAGCAACATGTCCCCTGCATGGTGTGGGGAACAGCTCTACATCTCATGAATAAAGGGTAACAGCCATCTGCTTGGCCAACTGAGCTGGTGGCCTGCACAGCAAATTGCTCTAGCTAGAGAGTTGTAGTTCTGTGCCCGTGAGCCACAACAACTCATCCCGTGCGGGGCAAGGACAGGCTCACTGCTCAGTTACACGAGGATACCTGGAGATGAGATGAAGCCTGTGGACAGTCAGCTGCACAAAATCCGCAGGCTGTTGCTTTTTATTCCTGTAAGCTGCTGCTAGAAATGAAGGGCTTCTTGGATGTATGTATCTAACATACCTGCTGAAATAGAGTGACAGATAAAACCTGAGTTTCCTTTATTTTTTTTTGAGATCCTTGTGTATAAGAGATTATATCTTTCTTTCCCTCATGGATAGGCAAATCTCATTCTGACTTTCGGGCTGCTGAAGAAATGGGATTTGACTGCATGATATAGGCTCCACTAGATCACCTGTATGCAAATAGAAACGTGTCCTGGTGATGTCTCTGGAATCCCTTATCACACTTCAGTAAGTCATTCTAAATATCAGCCCGTCACATTACAACAGAGCCAAACAACGACTGCTTTCTCTGTAGCCCTGCGCGCTGAGCTGCTTCTTTTACCACAGAAGTGCCCCTTTGTGACCCGAAATAGTAACAGGTCTGCAAAATCCAAAACTGAGACATGCAATTTTGGCTGACATGCCAATCCTAGTGCTTGTTAAATGGCACTGTGCTTATGCTCTTATGGAGCCTGGATAATTGCAGACTTTGGAGATAAGCTCATGGTTCGGGATAATAGAAGAATCTGTAAAATAAAAGTGAAAGAAGTTGCTTTGCTGTTGATTCAGAAAAGTGAATATCATATCTTTGGAAAAGTCGTGGAGGGATCAATTCCATGGTTACACAACACCTTACAAAGCAGCATTGGAAAGTCCCTGGATGAAGACCTGTTTCACTTCCAAAGGATGCTTTTCAGGCCTGGATGATCATATTTCAGGATTTTATGGACTGCATTCTGGCTCAGGACACTAGCCCATGAACAGCCACCTCCTTAGACAAGGATGAAATGCATACCTAAAATGATGAGTACCACTTGTAAGGGCAGTAAACATAGAACTGCTATCTATGAAGCACAGCTCTCACTGTCAACGTGATTAATGTGCTTCCCTTCTTTGTGAGATAGCCCTTTTCTAACTCCGTTGCTGACATCTCATTGTGCAATACTGAGAACAAAAAGGCAGCTAGTTTTCTTTCTGGACATTGTGAGACTCGTTTAGACAGATTATTTGAAATGAGTCCACCCGAGCTGCCCTGTCAATAAACTTCATTAGTATCCTGAAGAAGATAGTTTAGAAGGTAGCCTGAGCACAAACTTTTAGGATGCTCAAAGAGAAACTATGCCCACCTCTATGCCTTGAGGTCTTTAAATGGTCATACACAAAAGACAAGTGTCAGCAATATCAATAAGCAGCATTCATGCTGCTGGGAAGAGTACTCAATCCACAGTTGTTATAGCATGAGGAGAAAATACTCAGTCATTGAGAAAGCCTAGCAGGAAAATGGTCTATTTAGTTCCTGAAATGCAAGCAGTATCCGCTGAATGATTGCTTTGCTCATTCACCATGTATCATGCATTGCTTTAGCGAATTTATTCAGCGAAGAGCACAAATGGCTGATTTCTGAAATGCAAACCACTGTCTTTAAGATATGTCTCAACACGACCTGCAAAGTACCTTTTATGGCAGACTGACAAAACGTACATAGAGATGCATAGTAACACCGCTGAGTCCTAAAGTCTCACATCCTCCAACACGCTCAGGTACAGGATGCAATGCACATCACTTGGAAGATAAGACCAAAAGTTGTCCACAGGGCAGTGGTACCTGCTGTGAGAAGTCTCACTGGACTTAGAGCAGGCACTTGCCCTGGATAAAATCCTACCCTGTAACTTCCCAGGCAACAGTATAAAGCTTGATCCAAACAAAAATAAACAGAATGACAAACCTCTATTTTCTGGACTGCATCATTCAGTGATCATATTTTGGTCCATCTAGGGTGTACAAATACCTGTAAGTAGGAACGAGAGGAAACATATGCTTGAAAAAAAGCTGAACATGTATGAAAGCAAATCCTAACAACATGCAAACAACTGAAGTCTTACTTTTCACTTAGAAAGCAATCACCTCCATAGGCTATGTTGTATGGATTACCTTGTGTTTGTGAAACTAAGAATGCAGATGTTCTGTATTTATATGATTTATTTTTAGAAGGTACCTGGTTTGTTTCACCTTGGGGTTTTTGTTCATTGATTCACAAGATTTGCTTACTCCTCTTGAGTCTTGTTGAAAAAACAAAACCTAAAACCTGAGTTGCTTGAATTATCATTGAAGTAAGTTGCTTCCTTTTCATTCATTTCTTGTCTCCATTGGGAAATTACAAGCAACACCCTTTCATAGGAATAAAAACAAGATTATGAATCATTACAGCCCTTTAAATAAAATAATTTCTTACTTCAACAGTAACTTACCTTTAGAAGATCTTTTGACACCATTTTTAAAGTCTATGAGAAAGATACAGCAGACCTGTTTCTGAAGTAGTCAAGCCAGGGACACCTCTGCTAATGTACATGAGGCAAAGCTTACTTTATGATGGACTTTATCAACAGTGAAGGCCAGGTGGGCACAGTCAATGGTTTCCTCAAAATGAGTGGTTTTTCTTAACACTGGAAAATAAAAAATAACAAACAAATGCAGCTCGTCTCACGGTGCATTTTTCTAATACCTAGTTCTTGCACATGTTCTTGTGACTACCAGGCACCCTTAAAAATACCTAATGTATTAATTCATATAGTGCTTGTCAGACAGGAGTACTCCTATTTCATTTTCGCTCCTGGTTTTAAAGAACATTAAAATCTAGTCTAAGCACCAAGAAAGAAGACAACATCAAAAAAAAACAACAACAAAAGGCACTACAATAAAAAAATGTTTCTAAATATGTAAAACAAGAAAAGTATAATCACTAGTGAGACCTTTGGCATTTGCCTCTCTTTTTTTCTTTAAATAATTTAAAACTTTTTATTTGGAATTTCCTCTATTTAAATGAATTTTTTTTTGCAGCCTGCCAAATGAAGTTCTCTACTCCTAGTTCTGCAAAAGTAGTAATGTCATTAATATTTCTGCTTTCTATGTAATTTTTCTTGGTTCCAACAGGTTTCTCTTAGCCAGTGCTTGCCTTATCCAGTGTTTCCTCACTCTTCTTTCTCCTTCCAGTCACTCTCTAATAGATTATCTGCTCCTACCAATTTGAAATATTCATGTATATGGTGTTCATAAACCTCATATTTCTGAAGTTTCATTTTTCTTTATTGATGGTCCTACTGCTCTATTGATACTAGCAGGGCAAAATGTTCACTTTAGTACCAGTTTTCAAGTGCTGACATCTCTTGTCTTGCAGCACACACCAATTCCATTTTAATTGGAAAAGTCAGAAAAGGTTTCAATTCAGGGTATTAAAACATGAGATCTGTAAGCATTGCTTTATATATGGATACATAGGTTTTCTTCTATAATTGTCATAATTTAGCTATCTTTATGGGATTCGTAGTCAACTTTATAAATTAGTCACTCTTTATGAGGAGCTTATGAACAGAACGGCATGCAGAGTATATGGTATTTTCCATGGAAGTTCAGCACTTCATTGCTAATAGTCTCTTGTGATTGTGGTTGCTCTACTCGGATATTTTTAATTAACAAAGCTGGACTAAAATGAAGTTTTTCTTAACTTCCATTAAGTGGTGAAATAACATGATAGCTTTTTAAAATAACCTTTTGCAAGGCAATGTCAGAAGTTTCTTCATCAAACCCAGTATTTCAATGTATTTCAGAGCTTTAAAGGATGATCTGAGAAGCATTCATACATGCTTAGAAAATAGTTATGTCTGATTTGCAGATCGTAAATTGATTGAGAAACAGTTGTATAGCTGTCCCTGTTGTTCCAAATCAGTTCTGGAAGTCTGCTTTTCCGTGGTTCAAGAAACAACCTCATACTGGTCAAACTGCACTTGATTGTAAAGGATGCCATACAGGTATGGCTGACAATAAAAGGAAGACTTGAGGGGCAGGATTATCAGTTAGTCTTTTCTAAAATCTTGATTCTACCAAGGGTCATATTTTGGAATTTTCAGCTATGTTGAACATGGCTCTTCCTTGAGATTTCCAGTTAATGTGTTTCAACGAAATACAAACCATGTTTGGTGTGGGGTTTGGTTTTGGTGTTTTGTTGTTTTGGTTTTTGTTTTTGTTTGTTTGACTGATTGATTTTGGTTTTGGCTTTGTTTTTTTCTCATTTCAGTGCAATCTCAATTAGGTCTCTTAAACCAAAGACTAGAAGCACAATCAGTTACCATGGCAGAGCTAGGAGCTCAGGTATGGAAGATCCCTCTATTGTTGAGTGCTTATTAACCTGTTTCCATTCAAAATAATGAAATAGGTTAATTAATCCATCGTTGAAAGTGTTTGACCTAACCTGTCTGACTTTGCTCTGTGAGAGTATAGAAGCATCTAAGGAATCAGGTGCATCTCTAAAATGGATTTTAAAATTGTGAGCTATCTCTCAGCTGCTAATATTCAGTTCTCAGTACTAATTTTGTGTGCTGTTAACGTCCTACCAAGAGATGTCATACCAAAAGATATTATTTATATGTTCGCCCTTTGCTCTAAAAGCCACAACCAAAAGCTACAATTGTAAGGGCAAGAAAGCTTGACTGTGTGAACTGGAAGCAAAGCAAGGCTCAAGCTCAAACACCCACTTTGGCATATGCAGAACAGAATGCACTCAAGCATTCCACTCTGTTTAGCTTTGCATATCAAACATGACTTCGAGTGTTACACCTTGAATCAGGTAGATGAGGGAGGGAGAGTTGGCTCCTTGCCTGAGAGCATCTCAGCATTGGGAGGAGGGAGATGAGACAGGCAGAGTGTGGGAGGCCAGAACACTCACAAGAAGCAGAGACAGACCCACAGGCAGGTTCAGAAAGTGATAGCTAAATCAGCTGAAGCTCCACAGTGAAGATGTTAAAAGTCATTAGAGCAAATGTCATCACTATTGGTAACCACTAACAATGGAAGAAATTAGGCACTGCTTAATAAAAGTGTCAGCAGTCTGTGAAGCCTATCATTTAAGCAGGTGTAGGTGTTTTGGGTTTGATACAGGAATTGCACTTTCACTGCAAGCAGAGTCAGTCTAAATTATCATGAAATCCTGTTCAGTATTTGAAGCAGGTGGGTTACTGTAGTCTCCACTGAAGTAATTTCTACTCTATTTTACCTAGGGCCAGAATTTCATCCCAGAAGTTTATAATTTGCTGTTTCTGCACTTGATATCTACTGTTTAGGAAGGCTTTGTCCAGAATGTGGACCCTATGTGGGGAAAAGCAGTTTCTTCGCAGGTGTTCACAGAACACGATCTTGATGGAAATCTTTAGCTTTCACAGCAGTTTCAATAATCTATCAATAACAGAAATTAATCTGCCCTTTGTACTGCCATCTCAATATACTAACATGTCTTGAGCCACTGCTTTATTCCACTGAAATGTCACCCCTTTATTTCACCACCAGCTTTTTTCTCTGGCAGATGTGTTTAAATGTACATTCAATTTCCGTTCAAATTCCTTAAGATACCATAAGACCTATTCTTTAATGAGCATACAGACCTTTCCAGGGTATATGACTTGGGAATTCTTGAAACATCATCATAAAATTGAGTTACATAGCCAATAAGGTTTCTGTGAAAACAAAACACATTATACTCCTGGTCTGGATTGAATGTGACACTAATTGCAGATTCTATTGCTTCTGGCCCATTGCCTCAGGGTGCCATTGTTTTAAAAGTGATCTCAAAAGACAATAGTGTCTTCAGACTAGGGAAACGGGGATTTGAATTCTTGGTACAAGAGTGACTATCCTTTGGCTTTTTTATTCTAAAGAGGAACAGGAGATGTCTCTAAGTAATCCTAAAAGCAGACCACAGTTATTAGTGTCTCAACAATCTCAAAAGAAATTGAAAAAATTAGTTGCAAAAATGTCAGAAACTCTCAGAGTTATCACAAAAAAAGTAAAACTGTCAATGATAGATTTGTTACAGAAACCTGAAACTAGATTTTAGCATAAAACTGACAGTTTCACATTAAAAAAAAACTCTATCATCTTTTCAAACTTTATAATAATCCTTTTGATTTATACTGAGCTTTCCAGTTGAGACTTCGCAATTTCTTCACATACATCACCCATTGTTATTTATATGACTGTGTATATATGTATATGTATGTACATGCATATACATAGACATGTATATTTACAATCATATGCATACGTGTAAAAACCCAGGCACAGAGAGTTTCCAGACACTCTGGGCCTATAAGTCACTGTTAACCCTCAGGCATCACTGGCACCTATATTTTACACTTTCAATCAAACACTTTACAAATATTACTGTTTAATAAGAAATCATCTGTAGACTGCTAACCCCTGCCCTCACAAAACAAGAGAGTCCTGCTGTCTGGGTTTGACAGCATTGCAATAATACTGAGCCAGAATTAAGAATTTATTTACAATTACAAGATAATTCAGAAAGTTGGTGTAATTTAGCAGCTGGACTGGTGGACTAAATTTAGGAGATGTGCTCTATTCCGTGCAGAACTGCAGTCTGGACAAACTGCTCCCTTGTCTTGTCTTTGATAATGATTTTGATCTCTTTTGCAAAGGGTTTTGAAATCTACTAAACACTGAATAAGCATTATTTAAAGATAAATTGGGACACAGATGTTTTTAAAAATCATAACGAAGCTGTATTGCATAATGGAGAAGATAACTATATCTCCTCTTTTTCCCTCCCAGTTTTCTTTTTTGAACATGTCTGTGATTTCCTCTCAAAAGCTCAGAAAAAAGTCTTAATTTGCCAGATCGAGTTTTATGAGGTGCAAACGCTTAAAATTAAGCAGCTTAAGTGTATTCTAAAAAGGCTTTTTAGCACCAGCATTCAAAATGAAATGCTGAACTTCTCCCTGTAATGTTGACTGCAGCTGAATAAGAATCATTGAGAAATACAAACGTATTGATAACTGGGAAGACTAAGCTTCACTAAAATCTGAAAAAATCACATATTTTCAACTAAAATTTGGTGTGATAAAATAATTTTGAAATAGAATTATTTCAAAATTTATTTATTTGAAAAGTAGTTGGAAAATTTTTGCATTTGTCAATGACATCTCTTCCTCCTTCTTCCAAGACTGAAGTATTTTAAAGAAGTTGAGAATCAGTTATCAACTTTTTTTTCCAAACACATTTTACAAGAGCTTATTTCAAGTTCTTTCAGCTTATTTCAAGTTCTTAAACATTGTACAGAAATATTTAAAGCAGCTCAATAGGAGTTTGTTGTTCTTTGTACAGTAATTGTTGTCTATAGTGAACTTTGTAATTGTTCACTCATCCAGCAAATTATAGATACTCATCTTCAAAAATGAAAGGGTCAATAAATGGACAATAATTATAATGCCAAACTGAATGGCCATATAGCTATTAGACAAAATGTAGTTCTAATTTTGCTGTCTCTGAGATTATATTTGCTTACTAGCAATCTTAAAGGAAAAAAAAAAAAGGATTTCAAACAGTGAATGGTAATTTCAAGTTGCACAAGCAGCAACCATAACAACATTGATCTAATCATAATTGTTCATCGATAAAAACTAAGGGAAAAGAGTTCAAAGGTGCAAAAGACGATATGGCTGGCAGTCACTGAGATCTGGACACCCGTTTCTATCCTTCACTTGAGAAATTCTCCCCTAAACAAACATACATAAAAGGCAGGATAAAAGCACAAAATAAAAGGCTAGTTAACATAAAACAGCTGTACTGCATGAGAGCAAAGGTCCATCTTGAACAGCTTCTGACAGTGACTGCTAATGGAAGCTAAGGTAGGGTTTCACCCTGAGAGAACAGGTATAGTTCCACTAACTTCCCACTTTCCAAGTCACTAAGGGATGCTAAAGACGATGTACATGGTTCTCCATTTAACAACCTTCTATGCAGCCTTCATCCAAATGGATCTGAATTCTCATTGATATTTTTGGTGCACAACAGCCAATAAGTTATAAAAATAAGTTCCAGCGCATAGACATGCCCTTAGTGACAAGGTAGCCCCTCCTGCTTGTCCTACAAGTTTTGGCCAGTATTGTTTTTGCCTATGCTAGTCTTTGTTATGAGTACTAGCCAATAATCGTTTCACGAGTTGCATGGAGGAGATGACCAGAAACTTACCAGGGACTTACCCACCTTACCCCTCGCCATATCCCTCCTTAGGAATCTTGTTTTGAAGATGTGGAGCCTGAAGCTGTTTAACTGACCTTAGGCTGCGTTACTGGTGTGTGTGTGAGGTTACGTGTCTTCCTCACTTACACGCTACTGGTCTTTTCCTGCTTGGGATCCTGAAGCAGTGCTCAATGAATAAGTACCTCATCTTCCACTCTTGCTTAACAAAGCCTTTGAGAGTCATTTTGATATAAAAGGAATGGCAGTTTTGTGCCTCTTGTCTCTCGTGACCTCATTTTCTCTGTATCTTTGGCAACATAGGAAAATTGTAATAATAATACATCTGCTCTCTTCAAAAAGCTCCCACATTGCATTTTCATCCTGATCTCAGTAGTTGACTGCTTCCGGTTGACACCTCACAGTTCCCTAAAGTACAACCTATTTGTATTGCTTTTCCTTTCACCTTGCCAAGTCCATAATACCTGGAATGTTAAGCTTTTAATGTAATCTAATTTGAATTCAGGGCTCGGTCATTTAGCTGCATCCATTTTTTAAAAGCTTGGGGCTCCATGGTCACAGTAAGAAACAGTGCTTTCTGTAAACTGCTTGTGATACAAGAAAAATCAGGGTCAGAGTGCTCTTTTTTTACTGCTGTAATGTCTCGCTGCTGTTGTGGCCCATCATCATTCTCACTGAGTTCTGCTGAACAAATTCATTAACTCTTGCAACTTGACTCTTTTCCAAAACCTTTAAAATTAAAGAAAACACGTGAGTTGGAGCTTGGGTGATTTGTCTGGAATTCTTATCTACTGATGTAGCCCACAGTGGTCCTGCATTTTCCACTGACAAACAGTGACAGGAGAAAATTATTCAATCTTCTTTTNTTTTTTTTTTTTTTTTTTTTTTTGTAGAAAGGCTGAATTGAGTATCTTCCTCCCAAGTACAAATTTACAGCTAGTCTGCTGCTGAACTGCTTATGCCTCTTTGTGTGTGGAGTTATACATTTGAATGATAAATTAACCTGTTTGTGCAGAGGTTGCTGGCTGGAGTGATTTGAATTTGATCCTCCGGACGAACAATACTAAAAGTTTAGGTGAAGACACATTAACATCGATTTTCACTCAGTTCTGCTGAGACATACACCGGTAATTAACATCCATTCATCAACTCTTGCCCCTATCGCAGGAACATAAAAGCAAAATTTAAAAAAGAAAATTCATTTCTGTAATGTAAAGTCAGCACTAAAGTTTTGCTTGTTTTTGTTGCTTGTTTGGTTTGGTTTGGTTTGGTTTGGTTTGGTTTGGTTTGGTTTGGTTTGGTTTGGTTGGGTTGGGTTTTTTTTGTCTACACCTCTTTCTTTTTACCATCAGGATATAAGGTTTAAGCTTTTTTTAAATAACTTGTCAAATCTCACAAAGCTGAATGGATAAAAGACCTTAAAAATATAAAGCCTTACATCTTGCATGTAATAATATTTAATCATGCCAATGAAACAAAAAGGGCTTTAAGATGGTATTTATAATGTTGGAGAAAAACAGGTAAAGATAAACTAATAATGTGTTCTTTCTTATTATGGTATTAAGTTTGCCATCTTTTAGGTAGTGGCCCTCTGGCACTACAGCAGAAGCATGACCTTCTTGTAATTTTCCAAGAATTTGGTTCCTCCAGATGCCATAGAGTCTTCATAAATGCTGGTTTACATCTTCCCTGGGGAAGTGGAAAGGAGCCATGGCATACTTTGCTGGAGCTTGAGAAAAATGCCCAACGTCTGAGGGACTTGGATATAAATTGAAGAGTGAAAACACTCTTTGCTAGGTGGTTCTGTTTAAATACCTAAGGGAAGTCAAATTTAATATGGATTTTTCTATTCCTATACTAACTATTTATAAATCCAATGTAAACATAAGAAATACCTTTACTTTATGTGGCGGAGCTAATTTAAGTTGTGAATTGAAAGTACTTTCTCATTCTTCCCTAAGTTTGTTCTTTAACTGGAGGGAAGTGACCTCAAAACTTTCTAGTTGTCATAAATATTATATCTAAGAGCCAAATGAATGAACAAAAAGCTAAGAGCAACTGAAGCATTTTCTTGCTGTTTCAGTCTTCATACTTTAAACTCTAAAATAGCGATGGATTTACTTCTAGACATGGTATGTTACTTTAAAATAGAAAACACTTTTTTCTAAAATGTAAGAAAATGGAACATTTAAACCAATGTCGCACTGAAAAAAAGATCTGACTGATCTGATCTAATGAGAAAATCTACGAACAATGTTGCAGATAGAGGGAAACTGTGATTTTAACATTTACAGAGTGCATGTAACTTTAGGGGAAGTGTCTCCTTTGGATGTTGTTTTTTAAGCAAGAGATCAGGAAAAAGCTTGAAAACCTCTGTGCAAGTTGCTCAGCTAGAGAAATATGTGCAGGAAACACAATCAAGAGAAAAGATCTAGAATAATGGTTGACATATTCCTAAGGTGGATGTTAAAAATAAACGATGGCAGCTGGATCACCATGCAATGTCAAAGAGTGGGCCCTATAGATAGGGGTGTGAAGGGTGTCACAGCACCATGACACAATTCATATGTTTTTATTTGAATATAACTACCTGAAGTATTAAAAATAAGTTTCCTCCTGATGAGAAGGAATTTAAGCATTGTGGTTGCCTGGAAAATTTAGGTTGTTGTCGACCCACTGGCTTAGTACAGCCCCTTACCTTGATCAGCTTTAACAAGTGAGTTTTCATCTATTTGTCTGTCTTGATAAATATATATATGCACATGTTTATATTAATCCACTATTACTTTATTATACATGGCACCAGAACACAAACTATGACCAAACATAGGCTGCATAGAACTAATGTGATGCAAATAGCAACACAATAACACACAAAATAATTTATTTTTTAGTTATCATCAAATTTATATTAGCTAAACTAGAGAGCATAAAAGAAACTGCAAACAAGGATGACCATGAGAGAAACATTAATCACTTGGAAGAAAAGTGGAAGGCCAAAGCCCAGCTTGGGTTAAAATTGCCTAGTGACGTGAGGAGCAACAAGAAGAGATTGATGACGTGGATAAGGCTGAAATACTTGATGCCTTTCCTATTTCCCTACCTCAGTCCCTATGGAAAAAGCCTGAGACCAGATCACTGCACAAGCCAGTCAAGCTTGGGAGGGAGAGGAGCAGTCAAGAGTGGAATTGTTGCAGGCTGGGGATGTATTCAAGTCCCTGGGTCTGGATGAGATTAATCTGAAAGTATTGAAGCACATAGCTGAGGTGACTGTGAAGCTGCTACTTATTTGTGACCAAAAATTGTCTCAATCTGGAAAAGTCTCTTACAAATGAAAAAAGGAAAATATTATGCCCAGCTTTATAAATGACAGGAAGAATCATCCGGGAGTTACAGATTAGTCAGATTCATCTCAGTCCCCGGAAACAGATTCTGAGAGAATTTTTTCTAAACATTTGAACTGGTTTTGGCTGGGATACAGTTAATTTTATTCACAGTAGCTGGTGGGGTGCTGTGTTTTTTATTTGTGTTGAAAACAGTGTTGATAATACAGGGATGTTTTAGTTACTGCTAAGCAGTGCTGACACAGAGCCAAGGCCTTTTCTGTTTCTCACCCCACCACCGAGTAGGCTGGGGGTGGGCAAGATGTCGGGAGGGGACCCATCTGGGACAGCTGACCCCAACTGACCAAAAGGATATTCCATACCATATGGTGTCATGCTGAGCAACAAAACTAAGGAGGAGGCCGGCAGGGGAACCGCTGCTCAGGGACTGTTTGGGCATCAGCTGGTTGGTGATGAGCAATTGTTTTCATCTGCATCACTTGTCTTTCTTGGGTTTTATTTTCTATCTCTGTGTTTTTTTTTTTCTTTTCTTCACAATTATTCATTATTATTAAACTGTTTTTATCTCAGCTTATAAGTTTTCTCACTCCTACACTTCTGGTTCTCTCTCCCATCCCACCAGGACAAAGGTGGACTGAGTGGCTGTGTAGTGCTTAGTCACCAACTGGAGTTAAGCCACAGCAACTGAAGGACAAGTAAGTAACAAAGGTTTTCCAAGGACTGATCATGCTTATTAACCCGTTTGCCTTCAGTGATGAAGTGACAGTAGTGGATGTAATACACCTTAAGTTTACTGAGGCTTTGGGAGTCTTTCAGAGCACTCTAGACTGTAAGCTGAAGAAGTACAGGTTGTGTGAATGCACTTCTAGGTAGGCTTAAGATTGGCTGGACTTCTGTGCTCAGAGGGTAGTAATCAGTGATGTGATGTCCAGTGGAAGCTGGTGATGAGCACAAGACCCAGCGGGGTGGTAGTGGCCCCATGATTGTTTGGTATCTTTACCAACAACTTCAATGATGAGACAAGAATTTTCAGTAAATCTGTGGAAGATATTAAACTGAAGTGGTTGAGCCAATACATATTAAATCTTCAATTCAGAGAGATCTTAACATGCTGGAGGACTCGGCCAAAAGAAAGCCCATGCAACAAACCCATAAGATGTTCAAAGTTCTGTTTCCAGAGTGGAATAACTTGATACAACTCTGAGCTGACTGGCTGAGTGGCCATGTGGTTAAGGCAGACACCCAGCTGAATTTGAGGTCCCAGTGTGCTCTCATCACATATGAGGCAAACTATTATACATACTGGGCTAAGTTATGTTCACTAATCAACCAAATGAACTTATTATTCACCTCTATTATATGAGGCCACACCTGAACTATTGTAACCAGCTTTTGGTCTCCCCATTCAAGGATGTTGTGGAGAAACCAGAGAGGATCTGGCAGAGGCCAATAAAGATGGTCAGCAGCCTACAGCATATAGTTTGTGAGGAGAAGTTGAGGTACCTGGACTTGCTGACAGCCAACAGCCACAAGCTGCAGCTTGGGACGTTCAAGCAGGGCGTTATGAATATCTTTTTCAGCACTGGAATGCTGGAAAATTGTAGCCCAGCACTAAGATTACACAAAGGAGTTGTGGAGTCTCCACTCATGGGGGTTTTCAGGACGTGATAAACCAAATCTCATTTAGTCTTGGCAATAATCCTGCTTTGAGTAAGACATTGGATCAAATAATCCAAAGGTCCTTCCAATGATCCTCTTGTTCTAATTTTCTGCTTCTTAAAGCAGTGGGGTTTTATACTGTTTCACTGTTCTTGAACATGAAGAAAATGTACTTTGTATCTATGCAGGCACTGTTTTCAGCTAGGATGATGGAAGTCTACATGTATTTTGAAGAAACAGGAAAAAATGATGCAGAAGTCAGAGCTGATTTGTTATTTATCTAAGTAAGGTAGTGTCTATTAATGCCAGTAAGAATCTGACACAAGAATTTGGGTAAGAAACTAGCTTTTTTGTGTCTTTGCTTATTGTAGTTAAGGGATCAGAATCACCTTGGCACAATTATCTGGTAACTTTAAGAGCTATGGATGTTCTCATCAGTAAGATCTCAGTAAGTAGAAGCTGTCAAATAGTAGACTGCAGAGAAGTGTTCTGTATTACCAGCTACTACAAGAACACTTTGAGTTATAAATATCCATAAGCTTTAATGGAGAAGAGAACTGTGCCTGTCAGCAGAAAAAAAATACTATCAACCTGTGATGCCCTACACAAATAATGTCAAACTTGGGGCACGATGCAGATTAAGGTGCACTTTCAGCCATCTACTAAATGGAGTATTAACTGGAAACTGGATCTTGCCATCAATGAAACATAATTTAATATATCTGAAGGCCAGTTATTGGTTCACCTATCTCAGCTGCACTTGCAGTGAAGGCAAAAAAGTCCTTTTGACTGTAAGAAAGTACTATCTTTTCTATTCCTGAGCAAAACAGTGAGTTTCGTTCCTGATTGTGTTCCATGGCAGCATCTTGAAAGGAAGATATTTTTAGCCTGGAGCACTGGAATACTCCCTGCTTCTCTGAGTATAATGTCACTGTATCTCAATGGACCGTGAGCAATACTTTCATAACTTGCTATGTTAGAGTAGAAAAGAATATATTTAGCTTGACATGAGCATCTTATAGAAAATATCTATCTGGGATTGTCTGCTCCAGTAGACAATCTGGTTTGGCAATATTACTCTCTATTGTAATTTAATTTCTTCTATTAGTTTGTCATTTGACTTCTAGGAAGATATGGGATCTTGCTTTACCTTACCATTACCTTATGTTACGTTTACCCTGTCTTAGCACTGTAAAAATTAGTCTAACAATAACTGCTCACTTTTTACAAACTTTGGCAACTTTAGTAAGCAGAAATGCTAAGTATTTTAACCGGGCAAGTAAAGAAAAAAGGGAGTGTGAAGACAATCTTTGAAAATTCACTTTCATTTTGAGAGGTTTCAATGACTGCTTATGGTAAAGTTTCTTTGATTGCACTCTTGGCTTGTATGTTCACCCTTTACTCAGACATCCAAAGACTCTCCAAAATTTGAGGCCTAAAAATGTGAATGAAAGAAGCAACTCAAGGGCACATGACTTAGCAGACACAAGGACAGAGTTGAGAAACTGCAGAGAAAATTGGCAGTAACGAGAGTGGAGTTATGCAGAGTTTGGAAGTCAGGAATGAGGATAATGGAGATAATGAGAGGTTAATGAATAGATCATAATAGAGGCTGTCCATAATGTAGATGATTACTAGACCAGCATTTTGGATGGAATTCATAAAGGAAAAGCAAGAGTGGCCAGTGATGAAGCACACAACTGAAGCAACTGAGGATCAAGTTCAGGCAATTTTTAGCATGGATGCCAAAGAAAACCAGTTAATTTTAGATGAGGAGTATTAAAAGAATTAAAGGAATTAGAGGCAGTTTTGCAAAGAAAAAGATGTGGGGAGAGAAAAAGAGAGAGCATCCGCCTTGTGTAATCAAAGAAGAAAAATAAATAGAGTTCGGGAGAACTGGTAAAATCAGATTATAGATCAAGTAGCCAGGTGGAAGGTTTTATTGTCACTAGGATCTTATTGTCTTACCAAGTATGTACTGCCTGTTGATTGCATTCTGAAGGAATTTCTTGCTTACACAACTAAACCTGGTTCATTATTTGGAGAATGCTTACAGAAATGTTATAGATGTCATTCCAACCCAATGCCTACAGATTATCTTCCCAGTTATTCCACCAAACTCTTACCCTGATTATATAATATATATGATATATAAATATATATATGAGATATAAGTTAAACATTCTGTAGTCAATACATATAACTTATACTAGTGTTTATATATATATATTAAATTATACACACACACACATTGTCACCATTTAATTGCAGGGTGACAATAAACCATGGCAGATGCTTTGTTAACCCACTCCCCCCCACCCCAGCCCTCACCACCAAGGAANGAACTGGATTCAGGATTCACTGGAGACAGGCCTCAGTTTTCAGGGACAACAGGCAGGGTCCTCTTCACATGCTGGCCATAGCTGAAGAGAGCGAGACTCTCATGAACTCCTGTTTTTAAATGATGTATGACATGGATGGGATGGAATACTTAGTTGGTCAATTTTAGTCACCTGTTTGGTTCGCCCCTCCATGCAAATATGCCCCTCTCAGTTACGAGACATGTGTTTTCAACAGCGACCTTGCATTCCATTGCTTCTGTTTACAAAAACATGTAGCCAACCTCAGAAAAGTGCAGTTACCTAGAAGAACTTAGCTGAAAGGAAAATTCACTAGAAGAGAAACTGGTCTTGTTTTTTAACAAAACCAGGACACACACACACACACACGCACATATATATATAACTATATTAAAAATTATCATTTAGATCATTCTCAGAAAGTGGTACTTTGATAGTTTAATGAGAATCCTTTCAAGGAACTAATGTTCTATAAGTGCAATCACAGCTCTAGGCACCCTGTATAAAAACAATCCCCTTCAACATCCCCAAGGAGCAAGAAAAGTCTCAAAGAAATAAATTATTCAGATCACATGTTAAACTTCTTTTGAGAATTGTGCAACTAGTCAAGACAAGGTAACCTAGAGCGGTGATCAAACCATGAGTAAACTGATCCAGGCATGAGAGATTATAGCTCTTCTTGAAATGGAAGAATTCAGAAAATAAGAATGAGCAATGTGACTTTCAATAACTTAGTACAAGGAATGTCCAAAAAAATTATACCAAACAGGCAACCAGAAGGTCTGCTTGCAGGGAGAAATTAAGAGCAGCAGGAAGGTAACACTGTGTTTTCTTTTGAATCATTACTGTGGTTCCTGATAATTTCCATAAGTACACTTGAAGTTCTCTTTTTCTTTCTGTTTTATCTAATGAGAAATTTTGGTGTGATCCCTCCCATTTCAAGAGATACCAGGCAAGAATTCGTCTGCTTAGACAAAAGTTTATTTAACAAAATATGCATGAGATCTTGGCAACTAGTACCATAATTATTTAAGTGATTATCCTATCAATCAGCAGTTCTGTTGTTCAGTTGGCCTCTCTGTCATTGGGGGATCAGGGGTTGTGATATTCCTTTCCTGTAGGCTCATTTTTACTGCAATTTAAACTAATTCATAGATTTTTCTCTTGTCTTTATTCATAACCCCTAATGAAGTGAGAGACATGCACTGATTTCTTTAGCTATCTAATCACTAAACTTATTTGCTAATTTTGATAGATAAACGTATGATTACGGATGATCTATAGCAATCTAACTATTAAACTAAAACAATGAAAAAAAGGAAATACTGTTACTCTATTCCTTATCTTACACACAAATGGACAAAAGTAACATTCATAGCACTTTTTCATTTTAGAGATCACAGAATCAGAGAACGGTTGGGGTTGGAAGGGACCTCTGGAGATCATCTCGTCCAACCCACCTGCTAAAGCAGGTTCACCAGAACAGATGGCACAGGAATGTGTTCAGGCAGGTTTCGAATGTCTCCACAACCTCTCTGGGCAGCCTTTTCCACTGCTCTGGAACCCTCAAAGTAAAGAAGTTTCTCCTCATACTCAGATGGAACATCCTGTGCTTCAGTTCTTTTGTGTTCATGAAATATTTCTGTTCTTGTGATAAGAAACAAAGGGCTTCACAGATATTGGGCAGAATCCCTGCGTTTGGAGCTGATTTAGAGATGAATGGTAGTAAATATCAAGTTAAAGACTTTTCTACAGTTATCTATTTTCTCATTTAGCTTCCAGTAACAAAGACAAAAAGTGTACCAGTTATACTGTACCACAACAGAATGATCAGTGACAAACGTCTGTCAGTAAGATTGCCACTGCAGATAAAACATATAAACATATGTTTCCAAATGAATTTTGCCTTATGCATTCTGTCTTGTCACGAAGATGCCAAACTGGATAGACTAACTTTGCAAATAAGATGAGCATATTTAATAAAATGAGAGTGATGGAATGATCAAATTTTATTATCTTGGTTTTGAACACTTTCTTAGTTTAATTTTTCTGTAGAAAAAGATTAAGCATAGTTAATCAAAGTTTGTCACTGGATTCCAGTGATGACTTTGTACACTGCAAACTAAAAAGCACAAAAGCAGCACAAAATAAAGGAACATATGGAATTGTTTGTAGTTCCTTACAGAATTCAAGCAAGGAACAGATTTTTACAGACTTTTAGCACAGGGAAACTTAAAATCACACTGTTTTGTCTTTTCAGCTGTTCCCAAAAGCAAATAAAAACATCGCTGTGCACATGGTGCAGTGAGTCTTTCAGCAGGGAAGGGCTTCGTACCACGGGAATCAATACCATGGCATTACTTGGAAGAGATGATATTTTCCTGTTTTCTAATATCTTTAATCCATTGAACTACTGTAGGACTAATTTAAGTTCACAATTTCCTTCATATTCAATTACTGGAGCATGGCTATTAGTTAGCATATTGCCTTTGCAAAGGTGTACCGGCACAACGAATAAACCTCACTGCAATGAGACAGCCATCAATTAGTCCAGAAGAATGTTACTGATGGAAATCCAAATTTTCTTTTACCTCAAATTATTTATTAATTACCTGAAAATCAATTATATGCTATTGATGTGGAAACTCACAAGGCTGTGTCTATAGAAAGACTTTAGATAAAGCTTTCCTTTAGTAGTAGTCTTGGTTGAGCTAATTTTCTACACTTCCTCAGCAAGTAATGGAGAGATCTAAGATGGGACAAATTTGTCTTTAGAGGTGCCTAAGAAAGGAGTTTGAGAAAGAGGGATATACTAACCTCTGGAAGTGTGGATTTATGTCTACTGATAAAAGAGGGAATCTACTCTAGACTGGACTACTGGCCACACTTTTTAAAAAACTGAAAAAAAAAAAAATTGGTCTGAAGCCAACCCTAGTTTATTGACTGAAAAGACTTATTTGCAGGATGCTAAACAGAACTCAGAAGTCCTTATGCACTGAATGGTGGACACCTTCTAGGAAAAATGTATTTTCCACTTTCCAGTGAAGATTCTTTAATTATAAAATGCGTTAGATCTTTTATCTTTTCTACAGTGCTGTTCCTCTCTCTAGGAGATCCAATTTTTTCTTATTCTCTGCATTGCTATCTTACCCACAGTATTTCAGTAATGTATGTTTCTTACACAGATAGTAGAACTTGAAAATATGGGATTTTCTGGTTAGTCTCATCTAATCTGTTTCTTTAAAATATTTTCTTTGAATCCAATATTCCACTTTGTCTTAACCTACTTTTCTGATTTAGATTTGAGTTAATACAATACTTTGAATCTTGATGTCTCTGAATAGTTTAACTGAAGTTAGCTGGAGTGCTCGCATTCCTGCTAAGTTCGTACTTAGACCTTCACAGGCTGGCATTTTTATCACCATTCTTTGTGTAACTGTGTTTGTCCTTATTGTGAATTTTTTCTGGTATAAATTCACTGACTGTAATCAAGGTGCAAGTTCACTGCTGCTAATTGAGGTCTGTCTGACTTATTCTGCTGTTCATAAAAACAGGATCAATAATATGTGAGATCTGGAAGTTCTATGTCATGGAGCGTTACACTAAACATCTGATTTCGATATGACAGGATTTATTTCATAATGCCTTAAATGTAGGTGATTATTTTTCATTATTAATAAGTTGAAAATTCTTTTCTATTTAGACTTTTTTAAAAGTTGTCTTATTGCTCCTCCTTTGGTGGCATTTTGTTTCAGTGAAATGTATTAAAAGTTAAATAAATCTGCATTAGAACAACAGAAGGTTATCTACAGTACAGCAACAATAGACAGGGAGGGGCTTCTTTATGGTCTGCTAAAAGGTGAATTACCCAGTCTGCTTAACTGACCCGGGAAGAGCTTATGCATTTCCTTTCAATTTGATCTGGATGTTGTTTTTTTTTTCTTAGAAAAGCCTCCCTATTGTTAAGAGAGCAGAGGATTCCTATTGATTACAGTGCTATCTAATGGTGAAGAAGAAGTTTGCCTTCCTCCTGCTGACTTCAGCTGAGAAGTCAATCATGACTGCTACAGATGAATCTTGAGGAAAATTATGGAGCATTTTACTGGTTAAGAGATGGAAAAGGAAGAAAGGGATTATGTCTTACTCAGGGCCAGGAAGAAAGTAGTAGCGAATCTTTGTTTAGGAAGCATCCAGTTTTATAATATTTCATTACTGGGCACAATCTATTCAAATTCTAGCTTTCAGATGCAATATTCTGGATGTCAGTACATGCACTGTTCAGAAATGGAGCCAGCTGTCGTACAAAAAAACCACTGCCACTATAAGTAAGCAGTACATTTCAGTTGTACACAGACCTTCTGTATGACTTATGAACTCTAAGCCTGTCACTTACTTGTGTCTAAAGGCTGACCAATGAGCTCAATGACTGGTCAAAAATGAGACAAAACTAAGAAAAGGTAAGTCAAGCATGAACACAGCTGGATGAGTTTGAGTCACTGCCAGCTGTCCCTGTAGGTTGTAGTTTTCTAGAGCACAATGGCAGGAATAAACCAAAAGGAAAAATATGGGGCCAAAGAATTACTTGAGAGATTAATTTAGTGCGCCCTTTCCAGTTTTCAGGTTTTAATGAGTCTCATGTTTGATTTGAATATTTCACAAACATGTGAATGAGATGAAATTCCATTTGAAACACATTAAAGACTGTTACTCTTTGAATCAGTCTTTGAATAATAGAATCACAGGCCCGGAAGTGACCTCAAGAGGCCATTTCTTCTATCTCCCAGCTCTAATGCAAACTCAACTATACTTATATCATTCTGACTGATGTTTATTCTAAAAAACCTCCAATGAGGGAGCCTTTACAATCTCCTGTGCCATTATCTTCCAGGGTGTCTCTATCCTTAGCACTGGAATTTGTTTCCTAATGCCTAACTTTGCTGTAATTTAAGTCCGTTACTTCTCAGCCTAATCTACCAATAATAAAGAGAACAAATTGCTCCTTTCCTCTTTGTGTCAGCTTTTCATGTATTTGAAGTGTATTATCATACTTCACCTTTAATTATGTACTGAGAACCTTTTGGCTTCAGGAGAGACAACGTAACTGACCAGCTGTAAAGGCAGAGAATTTGTACATGAGAACAATAGCGTGATCTAGAAAACAAGAGTCTCAGTTAAGTGGTTACCCTTACTGATTAGTCAGTCCGTTGATTAGATAACCAGTCTGTCAGTCTGTCCTTAGAAGATCCAGGATCAGGAACATTTTTTTGTAGTTTTCTTCTTCCTGCAATATTAGTGAATCTGAATTCTTTAGCCAATGCTTCATTATTTATAATCCCTACCATTCGGGAAAGAGGCTGTGCTAATTGAGAAACACTTCTCTGTTAGGCAATATTTGTCATCATAGCTAAACATATAGTTATGTATAAGCTACACTAATCTACTCACAGAACCCAAAAGAAAACGAAACAAGAGTGCATATTCGTTTTCCCATTTTACATCCTACCTTACACCAATAGCCTCAACGCGACTTTCTCAATTAATTTTACTGCAAATCTGTTAAATATCTGAGTCTCCTCTGGCTAAGTCAGGAGCTTATGATAGTTAGTCTAAGGTTTAGGCCTGTAATCCCCTTCTTACTGGCTGCATGACCTTCTTGCAAGCTGGTACACTAAGCTGCCACATTTCTGTATTTCTGATGTATTCATTTTCATAATAAAATAGAAAGAGTTTCTCACTGTCTTTTTTTAAATTGTTTCACAACGAAGTCACAACACCACCTACTTGGCGTATTTTAGAGAATAATTTTGCAGCTTTGTCCTTCTTTATCACATTTTACTGCTTGGCGAAATACTGTGGGCAAAGTATTTAGGACACTATTTTTCCCTTGGATATAAGTTTTCTATATCTTTTTCCCCTTCATGGTAACAGTGCTGACTAACCTGCCTTTGGACAGTCTTAAAAGGATCTTGTTGCTTAATCTTGCAAGACAAGTGGACTTGGTGGTCTAGGTACCTTGTTCCTGTAGCCTTCAATAGTTTATTACAAAATACTTAAGCAGCATGCTAGTTGTCGTATAAAAAGCTAGTCATATAAATACTTCAACCTATGTGACGGTAGTAGGATCTTACCTTAAGTTTAATACTTGTGTGGCCATAGACATTACTTTAATAGAATTTTACTAGCAAATGTGGTTTAAAAATTGCTTTGAATTTTTTAAAACATTTGATTTTTCATGAACAATTCAGAGGAGAGATTTTACTGTTTTAATCAAATCTTGCAGAATTCTCTGCCATTTGTTACCATGCTGATTTATTTGTTTTAGATACCACTGCTTGTTTACTAGTGGTTTACTAGTGGTTTTGTTCTGATTCCTGCATTATAACCCATTTATGAAGTGAAACTTTAGCTTCACTCTTAAGTAAATAATGTGGTAGGACCTGTGATCGATGCAATGGGGCATGACAGGATAGCTTGAGTGACTGGGCAGGAGGACAGATTGGCACAAGATCTTCGAGACAAACATGGAGAAGGCAAGGAGAGCTGCTGTCTATCTGAGGGATCAGCTTAAATGTTTGGAACTGTGTCAGAACTTGTGAGAATCAGCGAGGCCACTGAGGGTGACATCGTGGAGAGTGTGTTAATGACCACCTGACCAGTGTGAGGAAGTTGACAAACTCTTTTTGAAACACTCAAGGAAGTCTTTGGAACCTATGATGCTGGTTCTTATAAGAAATTTCATATTTGTTGGAAAGGCACCATGGCTGGAAGCAAGCTATCCAGGACACTTCTAGATGGTATCTGGCATAAATTCTTGTGTCTACATCAGTCATTACCAGGACAATGTTTGCTGAGTAGAATTAGCTAAACCCTTGCTGGGCTGCCAGTCTTTATAGCTTAGCTTGATGGGCTGCTGGCTTCCTGTTGGACAGTTTCATTTCTCTTACAACCCATGTTTGCAACCACTGTGGCATCGCTTATCACATGTATCCTGAGTCAGCAGAGATATTGTTCTTATGTAGAATTTCTAGAACTATATGCATTCCCGGTGTTTCTGTTGTTGGTGCAAAATGCAGCTTACATTCTCTAGTTGAGACTAAACCTCGCTAAGAATTTCCAAATCTCATATAATGTGGGTTGTGAGCATCACCAATAGTCTTATCGCTGGATCTTTTTAAATATAATGACTGAATCCTGGCTTCCTGTGTGATGAGTTTTAAAGTTGTGTTGTGTTTCGTTTGATTGTTTGTTTGCTTGTTTTCTTTCCCCTTTCTGAACACAAGCTTTATCTCTGACGTGGAAACAGGGAATGTGCTGGTTTAATTCAACACTATAAACTGCAGAGGAAGGTCTTTGTTCTGTCTCTGTGACTACCCTTCTGTTCATCAACATGAATATTCACCTAGCCAACTGAGCATTAGCTGCCTGTTTGTGATTTCTCTGGAGATTAAGCATTTTGTTGTGGTATGACAAGTCTGTAGAAAAACTCCGTTGATCCCACTGAGATATTTTGGTGCTCTAAGGCACAAAGGAAAGCAAACATTTGTCTCTCATATGGTCTGTACCTTTTTTTTAACCTTGCTGACAAATACATGAGACATATGCCATTTGTCTTAGTTTTCCTTCTTTCTCCTGGCTCAACACTGCACTCATTCAGTGTTGCCTAACTTTAACTCAGAACCTCTTGCTGGCTTTATATGTCACTAAATAAAACAGGGCTAAGGACTGTTTTCTGGCCCTGAGGCTAAATGGCACAGAGTGACTGCAGACACTTGGCCTTGAGTGTCCCCTCAAGGGGACAAAGTGTCTGAAATGACATGAGGGTCATATTACAGAGTTTTAGCAAGGTGGCTTTTCTAGTATGAAATGCGGAGAATGTGCAGCATGCTCTGTTGTGTGACATCGAGGGAACATCGGAGTGTGTCAGGCTGCAAAACCTTCAGAGACGGTGATGCTGAGTATTGGGAATGATTCCTGGCAAATGCTATCCCCGTGCCTGGGCATTGTCGTGAAGGGTGTTAGCCAGCACTTGCCAAACTGAGCAGAATGAAGTCTCTTAGCAGTCAAGCAGTGCAGAAAAACAGTGGCCCAGTGTTGGAGTTCAAGCCCTGTCTACTTAGCATTATAGCTATGTAGGCTTAATGCAGACACACGCACAAACATAGCATCTCTGTATTTGTACAGCTATGTGCATGATGAAGCCTTCTGTATAGCCTCTGCCTCCTCTCATTGTTTTCTATGATGTGTTCTTCTCAAGTAAGATGTTGCATACAGTCACCTCTTCTGCACAGATTTCAATTAGACACTCTCTGAATCTTGTCCCAACAAGATCTCGAAAGTTGTGATGTTTGCAGGCAGTGTAAACCTCAGAGGACCAGAGATAACGGAAAATAACTCTACAGATTCTGTTTTCTATATAAAAAAATACATCTATCCATGATGACATATATATTGACTTAAGAAACATTGAGGTTTAGTTTCACATGTAAACAACGTGCATGAATTTACCTGTTGTATAAGAGTACTTTGCAGAAAGGGCTTCATGTGAATAGTTTGAATACTACAGATTTTATTAGCACTGCAGAAAGCTATGTCCTATGCTAAAAGTAGACCACTGAGTTATGAACAATTTCTGTAGAGTGTCAGGCTTTAAGCTGTGGAAGTCTTTCTGTTGATCAGCTCTAAGCTTCTTTAAAGAATAACAAACAATTGTATAGTAGCAAGGGACTTGACTGAGTTCCCCGATGCCACGAGACTTTGCTGATGTTCCTTCAGTCTGGGTAAACATAGAATTCCTAGCACACTAGAACCAATACAGTTAGTGTTACAGATTAAATAGCTGTCAGCATATCAACTTAACATGCTGTTGGGACAGGAGTCTTCTATGTCAGCCTGTTTGCAGAGTTCATCAGCCAAAACTAACAATGGATCAGCTGTAGAAGCTGGAAGACAAAGGCTCTGGTAATCAGGAGGAGCAACAGCAAGCATTAGACTGAAAATAGTGGATATGAGTAGAGCTCAAGAACGATGCAATGAGAGTGGTTCTGGGTGGACATGCTAACATCTGAGGAAAACCAGAGGAAGTATTTCAAGATTGAGTGAATAGTGGAAGTAGGTCTTCTTGATTATGTTTCTCTAAATAGAAGAGTAAGCACATCTAGGACCTCCTGCTGCTGAAAACCAACAGGGAGTGAATGCAGTGAACACTCTTCCGGAGTTCACTGAGCCATGCGAAGAGAAGTTCTAAGGCAAATCCTGAGCAACATGATTAGATATGTTCTTTATGGGATGAGGGAAAACAAGGTAGAAGAAGGAAACAAGCTGATTGTCATCTAGTGCATGTATTTGAGTCAGAAGAGTTAGATAATGTGTATCTAGCTGTGTAATGTTTTACTTCTTAGTGCAACTACTTCCATTCCCAACTCTTTAATCAAGGCTTTAGATTTTCAGATTGTAGATTCCTCTGCAGAGAGAAACTGTTACTAATATCGAACCCAGACACTGACATGGGTCAACCCTTTTAGGGATTTCATGAAATCAAATAATTCAACTTTGTGCATTCATATTTGGGAAACTGGGAGGCTAAGAGGTGAAATGCCAAAAGGAAGTCTGTTTTAATTTTGTATTCCTACTACTGAACGGGAGTAGAGATATCCCAAAAAAATGTCAAATTTTGATAGAGATTTTCCACAGGCCTAGGGATAATTTCTGAGCTTTTGGGTTTCTCTGATGCTGATGCTTCACTCATCATTAATTATAATATATGCCGCTGGAGAGGGAGGTAAGAAGCAGGCAACTGAGAGCTTAAAACAAAGGGAAGTAGTGCTGTTAAGTTCATTATTTCCCACCTATAATTTTCCTTTGATTTCATTTAATTCGATAAATCTGGCAAGTTGCTGCCAGGTGGATCTCCTACACAAGTCTGCCTTGAGATTTCATGATCCTTTTTATTTCTAGCATCATCACTCAGTCATCTCTGTTTTCTCTAGCTAATTAGCCTGCTGTTGACGAGGTGCACATTTCTTAACATATGGTACAGTTGCATTGCATGTGTGCTGTATTTTCATTTTCTAGTTTGAATCTTATATTTCTGATACGGTATGTCAGAAATATCAGATGCCCATCTTACAGAACAGCACTCGCAGCTTCACATTGAAATGTGCCCTAATTATACTTATGAATTCCTTACATCCCCATGTTTTCAATTAAGACATCACAGCCATTACGGTACTGTGACAACAGATTGTGATTTAAAGACGCTAGTATTTGGAGGTCAGAATTTAGCAGGAGATGAAAGTCACAGGAATTGTTTAAAATAATTAAGATTTTTTAAAAATGTACCTTTCCAATTCAGTGGAGCAAAGTTAAACCCATATGAAAATCCTCCACATGGCATGATACTGTCTCTTTGAGACACGGGCATTGCATGCAGCTATTATAAATCTTCTTGCTGTGTAAGACTGCAGAGGGAGGACCTGACTGGCAGCACAAAGGAAGGAGCTGGTGTCTCTGCCTGTCTGGGAGAGACAGAGGGAGCGGAGCGGGTGGAGGGGGCGAGACACGCACACACAAACGCGCAGCTGAATGCAGAGAGATTCATGCCTTCTGCACAGCCCACAGACCATCTATGCTTAAATGATTCTGGTCCACCATTTGCATGATGTATTAGCCTTTCAAGCTGTCTTTTGGTATCAACTGAGAGATGGTAGCTCTCGCTTTTAGCTGAGCTCATCTGCAATTGGTTTTACTGCTGTTTATCTCCAGCAGGTCTCCATTTCTAGCTAATAGTAACCTCACTTCAAGGAAAACAGTACAGTCAGAACTGTGCACATGCTGGAAATACACCAGGACACAGCAAGGGTTGAATTAAACAGCCTTAGTTGCATAAAATTAATTTTTTGTGTGGTTTATTCTACTAGCACAAATGCTTTTTTGTTTTTTCCTAAAAAACAAACAAATAAATAAAACAACAACAACAACAAAAACTACCACGGTTCAGCTTTACACAATATTTAAGCTAAACTGGAAAAAAAAAAAATACAAGTATTAATTCTGAAATAGCAGTGTTCGCATGGGTTGCTATACTAGCATAACCGTATCAGCTCCACTGTACTGGCATAACAGATGAAGTCTGCTGTGCTGGCTGGCTCTCAGGCTCCCTGAGTTGCAGAGAGGTGCAGCAGTAACCTTAAATCCTCTGAAAAGCAAATCCCTCAGATGCTCTCTACCTCCCTCATCCTCCCTCAGAAAAAAACCTTCAACTCCCTCCGCAGGATCAGCTCTTTTTCTGTACCTACCCCCTCCACGCCGCGTCTAGCCTGAGTCGCTGTCAGTCATCTGGTTCCTCCCCAGCTCCTGCAGACATCCATCCCTCCAGCCAACGCACATCTCCACCACACACAGCCCTGCAAGCTCCTGCCTGAATCCCGAACTGACAGCTGGGAGACAGGTAGTATGAGGATCATCTCCCAGAGATGAACGAACACTCTCGGCAGAAGCAGAGCACCCATCCAGTAACACGCTATTTCCCTAACAAAGGAAAATAACGTAGTGTTTTTCTCCTTTTTGTATAGCCATTTTTTTGTCATAAAATGAACACAACTGAATTATAAGATTTCACATAGTTTTGTGACAGCAAGAGTAACCACAAAATACACAAATATCTGTGAAATGTAGAGTGCATGTGCATCAGCCATGAATGCTCCAGTCTTATGGCAAAGGTACAGCGTCAGAGCAGAATTTTATTTAACATAAAGACTACACTGCATAGTGAAGGTAAGAATTACACCAAATTGACTGGGAACATTTTCCAGCTTGTGGGTAGAGCACTGGGCACCCAAAGTGCTGGGTTATATTGCGGCCATAGTGAGAGGCCACAACTGCTATTGACTCAATGCTTGGCTCATTTAAAATGCAATCTTTATTTAGATACCTAATATAGATTTAGGCGCCTGACTGTAAACACCTGATTAAAAATATTGCCCTATCTTTACAAGTAAAGGTCGAAAGAAACGTACACTACTGAGCACTGGAAAGCAAAAGAGTGAGACAAAGAATTAAGAAAAAAGGAATTCCAAGGATTTGTAGAGGACAAAGGACAGAAATAAGGCATTTTGATGCTGTTCATTATTTTTATTATTTCTTAATGTCCATTAAAATGATTTTCATACAGCTTTTATACAGCTATTTCTACTCTCCCTCTTGTTTTTATTATACTTTACTGTTCTCTGTGCCTTTTCAGCCTGAGAGCAGAAAATACTGTATAGAAACCCTGAAAGAGCCCGTTCATGTGAAACTTTCATCCGAATTTTAGTAAATACCAAAGGGTAAACCTTTAATTGGACAAGGAAGAAACTTACGGATACCTAGCTAAAGCTCTAAATTTCCAGATGTTCACCTATTGTAATGATGTCCTGCTGCCACACTTTCTACTTTTTAGCCATCCACCGCGAAAACAACAAAACGGAGCCACCAGCAACCACTAAAAGAACAAATACTTTTATTTATTATTCACCTGGACATAGGATTTCAGTCAGACCTCTGAAGTATGTACGTGTAAATGTTGCCTGTGCAGTGGTTATTCAAGCTTCCTTTGAATTCCATCCATCCATTTAGTCATCGCTGACAAGTCAGTCTCTGTTACTCATATCTGCTAATGTGTGTTGTAATGGTGAAAGTAACAGGTTGATTTAAAATAAATGCTCGCAGTCACACCAAGGAATGCTGAGATTTTACTAATCTAAAAAATATTTACCTATGGGGAGCTTTGTTCTTCCTTCCCATGGGTCCCTGCTAGAAACAACCAAATAATTATAATAAGGAGGCAACTCAATAAACACAGTGGGAAATATTGTGTAGATGTTCTTGTATAAATGCATTATGGATATTTTTTGACTTTTTTTTTTAATATGAATTGACTGAAACTTTTCATGCCTTTTTTGCGTTTGTTTGTTTTGTATTATTACTTCAATTTGTATTACTAGCCACTAAACAAACAAACAAACAAAAAATAACCAACAAACCAACAACAACAACAACAAAATCCCAATAAAACAATAAAATAACCCCCGTGAATCTTACAAGCCAAATGTTATATGACTAGCACTTGTGAAGTGCTTTGAGCTACAGAGATAACGAAACTCAGATACACTTTCATATCTGATTCTGGACATATGGACATTTTCAGGGTAGCTTTATCTCCCTTACACTAGGGACAGTTTGCTCTAAGCAAAGGCCAGATTCAGATTTATGTGGCTTCCAGGAACAGTGGAGGCCACAGTTCCTGTGGTGAGACTATAGCTGTGCTCATGCGGATTGGGGGCAAACACAGACCCTAAAAGAGCTGCTTGGGTCAGGTATAATATTGTTTAAACACATGGTATTTGTATCACATTCCAGTAGTATTTGTTCACAATTCTGTCTTTAAATAGAAGTGGTTCATGAAATGTTCCCCAAATTAATCCATTTTCTTGACTTTGACTGAAAGCCATTTTCTTAACAGCACATGTCCGCACAGCTATTTGTCTTCCTCTCAGAAGAGCACTGTGCCTATGGTGCAACAAATGTTACCAGGAAAAGTGTGTTTTCTGTTATCTATTCAGTGAAATGGCATATGTGTCAGATGTGCAGAGAAGGCAGGGCTTGGACATGAAGGATTTTGCCCCCTTAAGCCCATCATAGCGAACAAAACAGAATATAGGTACTCTTCTATCCTGACTATACATTTGGTTGACAGCTTCTCTTCTGTCTCACAGCAGCATACCTGTCACAGATATAAGTAGTCACAGCTAAGTCAGTCAAAACAGAAAGCTCCTTGCTATTTAAATAAACTAGACCTTTAATAATGCTCTGGTGAAAAAAAAAAGCAATACACTTAGATACAAAATGTAATTCTCCCAGGATTAGGTTTATTTACATAAAGGTGAATTTTAATCCAGTGGCCAATTCCCTAAGAACTCTTTGTCACAGCCTCTAGCTTCTATTTGGAAATGTTTTCACTAGAAAAGTAGGTTACATGGGAAAAAAGGGAGCCATGTTAATTATCAGACTTTTGAAACCAGTGTCAACAGGAACAAGTTGATTTTACTATCAAGATGAGAGCTGATTGCAATTAACCCTGTAGCTTCCATAGTATTTAGTCTCAACTGGCTGTCTCATGCTAGGTGTGCATCTCCTCTCCCTGTACTGATTACCCAGTCATGATTAACACTGTGCTAGCTGAAATGAGGACTCACAAACCCGTTCTAACACGACATAATATTAATATTCTAGTAAACTGAGGCACTGAAAACACTCTGGCCTATCACATGTTCAGAGGGAAATCTATGTGCTCAAAACAGTAGTATGAAGTTCAGAAGCAGCTCTGAAGTGAGGTTCAAGGTCGAACACGGTATCTTGTCACTTTCTGTCATTAAAGTTAGTACTTCAGGAGCCAGGTCTGTAGTGAACCAGAGACAAAACTATTTTAGAATGCAATTAATTGGTTTTTTATCTTCTACATGTAGGCATTCAAAAGACCTATGCATGCTCTGTGGAATCCCAGCTACCCTAGTGATGGTAGCTCAGAACCAATATCAGGAAAGAAGATACTTCCTTTCGTAGAAAGGTTCTTCTTTCATGAAATTGCTTTTGTGATGGGCATGATCCCTTACACTGATTGTGTTGGTGAGGCAATACAATGTGGGCAAAGCAGGGAGTGACCTGTAAAGGCTGCTGAGATACCTAAAGTGACGGAATAGTTTCATGGTCTGCTTTGCTTAGTGTACAAAGTGGCTGTGATTTGTCCACAAAAACTCTTAAAGCTTCCACAGAAAACATTCCTTGGCATAAGAATACAAGGTTGAAAAGGCTGCAGAAGAAGAAAAGAAAAAAAAGTCCCATAATATTAACTAAGCAATCTTTATAAACTCCCATTCCCCATCCCTCTGCTAAACAGAGTGGGGGAGGTGGAGGAGTTGGCAATGGAGGGGTACAGTTGAGCATTCGGGAAGAAAGAAGGTAGGAGGAAGGTGTTGTTTTAGTCTGTCTTTGTTTCTAATTATCCATGTCTATTTTAATTGGCAAGAAAATAAATTAATTTTCCCGAATTCAGGTCTCTTTTGCCCATGAAGGTAATTGGTAAGTGACGTCCCTGTCTTCATCTCAACCCGTAAGCCCTTCACTTTTATTTTCTTCCTCTGTCCTGTTGAGGAAGAGGAGTGAAAGAGGAGTTGGGTGGATGGCTGGCAGCCAGCTGCCCAGGACACCACAAGTACACTAATAGGTAAGGTGGAGTATTCAACTACATTAAGATATGATTGTAAATCGCTTGCAACACAGAGCTGAGAAGTGCTGTGTGCAGATGTTTAGTATGAGTCAGATAAGATTTCATTTTGATTCCATAAAAATATTTGCTTATTTAAGCTTTCTAAACACATAATACATATTAAGACTTTGCAGTAAAAAAATATATATAAATAAA
>VWYH01001680.1:0-44024 GCA_013399365.1 Pampusana beccarii | reverse complement strand
AGCCAGCCGAAGTCAACCCACCACAGCACTGGATTTCCTTCAACTGCTGCAAGTCCTTCTTTCTCATCCCGAACTAGAAGACATCAGCAAGGCTGGTCTGCGCTGATGGGCAAGCCTGACATCTTAGCAGGCATTTCGGATGTGGAATGTGCGTAGGCAATGGCGGTGAAATAAGAAATGACAACAGATTGAAGTCATTAGCGCCTTCATTACATTGTGCATCTTTGAAAGCAAAGCTTGCTACTGGTGGTTTCTTTCCAACTATTTCCTAAGTGACAAAGCACCTTTAAGCATCTGGTGGATGGCAGATGTTCCTTCAGAGTGCAGTAATGCACAAGTTGAAAGACTGAGGCCTGAAATAAAGCAGAGGAGTGTAGAGGTTGCATAGCTAGATGATAGCAAAGGTGTGACGTTAACACTGTCTTTCACTCAGTGAAGTGCTGCAAGGAGGCTAAGAAGGCTGACACCTTGAACAGCTGTTTAGTTCAAATAGTAGCAGTAGTTCAAGTAGTTTCACATAGTAGATGTGAAAAACTCCTAATTTACACTAGAAAAGAGTCAGAAACTAAGTCCAGCCTTAAGGGTATGATGTTTGGATTCTTGGAGGCCACAGTGACACAGGAGGCAGAGTTTGTGAACCTGGATTAAGGCTCAGCGGCAGCCTCTCAACTCGATCTGAATGATTAAATGCAACATTCAACTAACTTGAGTAACAGCAAAATCTGCCTCAGACAGATGTCATGTGGGTGTATTGATTTCCTTTTTCGTGGTTTTGTGTATATGAAGCAAGTTATTTATTTCCATTTTAGCAGTAAAAAAAGCAGTTCTCGGTGTTCTTCCCATTATTTACAGTTTATATGTGCACAGCTCTGTCAGTTGTATGTCTCCTGCAAGAAATTGCTTCGTTTTGGAGGCTGCAGAGACCTCAGCAGTTGGGGGTGTCTTCCCCGTGCATCTCAAAAGCCACATGAAAGAAGTGAATAAGCAACTTTGTCTTTCATCAAGGCAGGTGGCAAAACTTGCCCGGGGGAATAAACTCAAAGAAGACTCCAGATCTCCTCCCATGTGCCTCTGTCTCCCAGCAAGACATCAAGTGATGGGGTCAGCCTGCTAGAGAGAGCTTGTCTGTAGCAGAACCTGCACAGCAGCCTGAGGACGTCGTGTAAAACCAGGGATCAAGGGGCTAGGTATGGGTGTTTTCGGTAGAGCCCTGGCAGCACAGCGCCTGGCACACCTGCAGAGCTGGCAGAGGCTGTGCAAACACCACACCAGCCCCCTGAGCTAAGGGCACGATTGTGATGCCTCTGGGAAGCACATCTGGCAGCAGCTGTTCAGGCGAAGGCTTACTCAGAGTCAAGTGCTCTCTCCTGAAGACTGTTGTTGGGCCTCGGCAGAGTTTGTGGTCCAGCAGCTGCAGGCAGGAGCCTGATAAGCTAGTGACCAACGCTGAGCACAAGTGCAGGCATCACCTCCACTGTATTTTGTTCACCGTGCAGGCAGCTGCTCCAAACTGTCTTCAGCAAATGCTTTGCTCTTGGATAGGGTGATTTTTGAAAGTGTTTCTTAATGGAAGAAGGGAAAGAGGGAAAAATGGAGAAGAGCAATACAATATTTTCCAAAAACCAGGAGTGATCAAGTAACTGCCTAACTTTTAAATATGGATGCTCTGCCTCTCCTGAGTAAATGTCTGTGCTTACATAAACGCAGAATGACTTGCTAGAAATACAATAATTTACTTCTCGTCTTCACAGAGATATCCAAAATAGCTTTTCTATTTCTCTTCTGAAGTTTGCATCTCCAAATGTTTAGCAAAAATTTATTTGACAGAACCACAGCTTGTTTTTGTTAACCTCAGGTGTGTTGTGTGGTGGAAAACCACTTAACGTTTGGCTAAATCTGGAACTTTCACCAGCAAAAATAAGTTATTTCACAAGTAGCAAATGGAAACTTTTTTGTTTGTTTGTTTTATTTCCTCCATTAGGAGAAGTAATTTAAGCATATCTTGTGTATTTAGGAGCACTATGGTAAATCAAACCTGATTTATCACAGGTTTGTGCCTTGTGATTAACTGGTGTCAGTTGTGGTTGGGAGACCAGGAAGGCTCAAGCTCTACTTGAATATTTTTCTGCATTCGAAGCTTTTAACAAGAGGGCTGCTCTCCCACATAGTTTGAAGTCTGAGTACTTGCAGATGGGGCTGCACATCAGGTGATGGGCAGCATGGCAGCTGTCAGCCACAGCTGCTCCTCCATCCAGCTCTGCCTCTGCAGTCAGGGCAGCGCCGTGCACACCATTGCAGGGGATGCCAGTTCTTGTCCTGGTGTGGTACGAGGTGCGGGTTGTGCCTGAAATATCCTCTGGATGCATACCTGTGAAAAAACCCAGAGGAACAGCGAATCTGTCCACCGAATGTTATTGCTGTCCCGAAGAACCACAGAGGTCATGGGCAGATGACATTTGAAAACCATCTGCCCAGCACAAATGATGTTCCCCTCCCTTCTGGTCCTAGTGTTGCACGGCAGATACTAGCCACATCACTTCACCATTCAGGAAAATGCGTAATGGAGAAGAAGTTGTTTTCCTTTTGTGGGGCAGTGTTCTGTATGTCCTGCAAAAGGGGGTTGTGTTTGGTGTTCAAAGGCTAGCAAATGAAAATCAGTCTTGCTTTGTTCAGTACAAAACAAAGCCTTCCTCTCAGAAGCTGTAAGGTTAAGCTGAAGCCAATGCATGGGTATTTTGTTCTCTTGATACGTGATATCTGCTGTTGAATTACCTGTGCTTGGCCAAATTCAGACTTCATTCAAAGATCACTGAAGCTGATAGCAAGCTTTCCACCGGCTTTGGTCTGCCTTAGACAAAAGACCTTACAAGAAGCTTGTGCGCTAAAGCTGGGAGTAATGCAGTAGACAAGGCACCAGGTCTGTATGAGCACTTACAGTCCCTGCGATTCACAGTAATTCAGAGCAGTCACATTCCCTTGTGTTCACTTTATTGATGTTTAAAACTAAAGTAATTGCAGGTACCAACAAACATTTACTTCTGCAATGGCAGCAACTGATGTGATGGCATTTTATTAAGAATTCAGTCAGTGAGATTGTTTTGATTTATTGTATGAAACACATTAACTGAAATGAAAGCTGCAGTATCTCACAGGTTCAGGAATACTGTTGCATTTATTTTTAGCAGGTTTGGGGGTTTTGTGGTGTTGCGTTGATTTTTTCTTTTTTCTTTGCTTATATTAACACAAGTTGGTATATGGATGCCAGGAAAGGGATCTTGCTGCAATATATGTATTGGCACAAGGGCACATTCCTCAACCTGCAACATATTTACGAATGGTCAATGCCTCAGGTCACTTTGTCTCAAAGCGTGAGTGCAATGTTAATTATTTTGGAAGAATGTGTGTGGCTGTAGCTGAATGTCTGCATTGACTTGATTAATAAACAGCTCCTTCAGGAACACCCTTAACTTGCACCATACCTGTTCCATAGGTTAAGACAACTCTGTGGGTTTATAAGGTCTGGGATCCTGTTTCAGGATACTGCATGCTGCAAGGCTGAAAATTATGTGTGTTATTCACCAGAGGAGTTTTAAACAAATTGGGAAGTTGTGAGACTCTGCGGATTTTTAATCTCGTTGTCACATGAAGGGAATAACTTTGAAAGAAGTCCTAGAACACGTTATTTTTTTTTGAACTGAAACCAGTAGATTCTGCAGGCCCTTAACCCAAAGATATTTGTGTGCCAGCACTGATCCTCTAATCTTGTTGTATGTCTGAGTCATAAACTGTATGTACATTAAGATCACTGTAATTCTGTATTGTGATCTTAAAGTCAGTTTTCAGTCCATCTAATAGCCAAAGTTACTGGTTATGCAGACTCAGTGAAACTGAGAAGAAGGAAAATCCAAGCTATGTCAATGTATTTTCTCTCTAGGTCATAAAATAGTAGAATGGTTTGGGTTGGAAGGGACCTTCAAAGCTCATCCAGTCCAACCCCTGCCATGAGCAGGGACATCTTCACCAGATCAGGTTGCTCAGAGCCCCGTCCAGCCTGGCCTGGAATGTCTCCAGAGATGGGGCATCCACCACCTCCCTGGGCAACCTGGGCCAGTGTTTCACCACCCTCATTGTAAAAAATTCCTTCTTCATGTCTGGCCTGAATCTCCCCTCCTTTAGTTTAAAACCATCACCCCTTGTCCTATCACAACAGGCCTTGCTAAAAAGTCTGTCCCTATCTTTCTTATCGGCGCCTTTTAAGTACAGAAAGGCTGCAGTAAGGTCTCCATGGAGCCTTCTCCAGGGTAACAACCATCTCCTTTACCACAGTGTTTGTGTGCCTGTATAGCACTGCGCTTGCTCTGATTCCAGCAGTCTGAAAGCAGCAGTTCATACATGTTTTCTTAACTGTACTAACTGACCACCTTCTTTAATAAGGGATACAGCAGCCCACCTCTGCTGCAAGATAAACAGACGGTAACTAGTGAAGCTGAAACAACTCTCTGTCTGACCAAACAAACATCCTGACTTGCAAAATGTGCAGAAACACCCTACCTGGAAATGCGAGTTTTACAAAAGCAGAATATAAGGGAGGAAATCTCTGAACCATATTGTCAAGAAACTATTTGCGTAAAAGACCCTGTCCTGTTACAATTTCTCATATTAGCTACTGTCTGAAATTTATGCACCTCCTTGGAGGCAGATATCTTATGAAATCACTTCATTTATCAAGGTGAACACATGGTTTTGTGTGCACACCAAAAATTTCACTGTTTAAGCATTTTCCAGATAAACATCTTTCCCAGTGCANATATATATATTTGCTTCTGCTAGTGCATTGTGAGAAAAAAGCTTTGAAGATAATCTAGGCAAGCTGCTTGCATTGGAGTTAAAAGAGAGGCCTCCAGAAGAATTTAGCCTGTTAACTTGGCTTAAAAACAGAGGTGCCTTATTTCCCTCATTATTTTAGCAAACATGACTTTTGATTCTGACCTTTTTAAAGCTGAATGTCTTGCACCTATTGCAGAAACCTATCTTCTCCTGTCTGTGGAAACATAAGTTCTGTAAAAAGTGTTAGGTGGGTTTGTTTTCAGGTGAGCTGTGAAGAGCTAATGCAGAAGTGACTCTGTGCATGCCACTCACGGGTTTCTGCAGTCTGACTTTTGCATTCAGAGGTAACTGCAAGGAGCTGACATGTTTGTAGGTGGTCTGAAGCAATTAGAACCTTACAGTTATGTGTAATCAGTGGTGCAGACATGCTAAACCTTCAAGCACCCACATACACATAGACACAAACACATATGTCCCTCAGCCTGGAAGAGCTCCTAGAACCTCCTGTGCCAAACAGGACTCCAGGAGGTAGTAAGTGCAAAAAATAACTAGTCATGGGAAGAAATGCATCCTATATAGAGCATGCAAATAGCTTCCTAGCTGGAACTCATGAAATACCTGTTTTCCCCCACCCAGGGCTCTAATTTCCAGCGGACATCTGAAAGAGGCAAAGCCACATTTGGACCTGTGCAGTGAAGGCTCAGGAGCAACTCAGACAAATTGATATTATGTGAGAGGTTAAACCTGGACAGTGTCTACAGGCAAATAGTTGGTATAGCATTAGTAACTGCTTTTCAGCACTTATTGCGGTTTTCCAAATGAATGAAAAAATATTCTAAGCCCTGTAAAATACTTTTATTGTTAGAAATGGCTTGCCCAAGAAACACTGATTTTCTTAGCTGGTACATACTTTGTAACTCTGCAGATATTAGGTAATGTCCAGTGTTCTTCCTCAGCAATGACACAAGGAAGGGACACAGATTGTAGGAGAAGAAAAGGTATGAGATTCTGGAAGGAAGGTGCTGACAGTCAAGTCAATATCATGTAATCTGGTGGGTTTTTTTCACTCCGTGCAGCAATAACTTACTATGACAGTTTGTCACGTTAGCGTTTCATTTACGTAAAGAGACCAGCTGTTGGCTTATTTCTCTGAAGGAGACCGTAATGGACTTGCTGAAATATTTAAGGCATAATTGCACAAGATGCTATTTCAGGCCTTTATATCGTTTGTGTTTTACTGAAAATTCCAAGATGTTTCCCAAATGAAAAGTGGGATGAAGATTTGTCAGAGTTGGGAAAGCAATTTTGCAAACAGCTCCAATTCTGTTTAGATTTCTGCTTGTGTGACAGATATGGTAGAGAACCTTATGTCTAATAGTAGTACTGGCTCTTGTCCATGTCTTTCTAGCCATGAAATTCTCTGCATCTCAGCTGTAATTTCCATGACTGCTATAAGCTACGAGTGTTTCTCAGATTTACCTAGCATATAATCACTTAAATGCCTTGCTATTCTTCCCCATGCTTTTTACATTAAAATAGTAGTGAAGTAAACTAGAAATAAACAAACTGGTCTCTTGTTATTAGAGGGTAAAAGACTGTATGGTAAATGAGAATGTTAAATCAGTGAGAAACCTCATTTCTCAAAATGCAATATGTGAAACTCATGCCCGTGATAAAGCCATTCATTGTGCAAACTCCCTTTCATTGAGGGAAAATCGCATTACACGGCAATCTGTGTGCCATCGGAATATATTGCTGGGAGTAATGGCACGTGTATTGCTATGTGTATTGTACCATCAGCGTTTTGGGTCACTCTATACCGTTCTACCTGCTTCTGATGAAAAAAACCTTGATAAAATATGCCAGCATGCCAGATTGAATTGTGTTCTGCATGTGACCCCCAAAGGGAAGAAGGTCATGGGGCCATTCAAGCCTCATTTCTGCACCTTTTAATGAGATTCTGAAAGGGCTGGGGAGGAGGGAAAGACCATTTGTCACTTTGGAAACAAAAGAGGAGGCAGCAGAAACAGAATCTGAATGCAAATGAGACATTTTTCCACTTGGGACAAACTGATTTCCATATTAACTATTTTTTTCTATATTTGTCCTAATGCATTTCCTTTGCTATTTTGTATTTAAAAGCCAAATGATGATAATGAGTAAAATTTACATGTTTTCTAAAGAAATACTGAGGATGAACCTACGTAGATTAGTTTTGTTGTACTGACTTTTAATGGTTATATCTTTAAACAAAGCTGAAATCCACCAGACCTCATGACCTGTACTCAGTGTGTGCTTTGTCTCTTACTTAGTAACTGCACAGCAAAGAAAGGCAGATAAGATAGGAAGAAAATACAGAGGTATTTATATAAATCCTTTTAATGACATTTAAATTATGCACAGTATTTTTCTGGGATGTAGATAATACACTTTATTCATATAGATAACTTAAAGAATAAGAAAATCTAAACATGTTGATACAGTTTTTTCCAGCTCCCTTGTAAAGCCAAGGTGCCAATGAAACTTTCTGAACTGCTCTGAGGGGTTTCCTGAGCATTGCTGATAGTGTCCAGTCTCTCCTTGGTTGATTCCAGGTGAAAGTATTGTACCATTACTGGAGTGAATGTGGCAGCAGAGCATCCAGTGAGCAGGTATTAATTGTTTTCACTAATTACCTGATGACGGGACAGAGTGCACCTTCAGCAAGTTGGCAGACAACACAGAAAGGAGAGGAGTACTTGCCACCTTTGTACTGCTCTTCAGAGACCTCAACAGGCCGGAGAAATGGGGCAGCAGGAGCCTCCTTAAGTTCAACAAAGGGAAATGCCCATTCCTGCGTGTGGAGAGGAGCAGTCCCAGGCACCAGTAGATGCTGGGAGCCACCCAGCTGGAAAGCAGTTTTACAGAAGAGGATGTAGGCGTGCTGGTGGAAACCAAGGTGACCATAAGCCAAGAATGCACCCCAGTAGTCAGGAAAGCAAACAGCGTCCTGGTCTGCATTAGGCAGAGCATGGCCAGCTGGTCCGAGAACGTGATCTTTCCTCTCTGCTCACCCCTGGCAAGGCCACACGTGGTCTGTTCTGGGATTCCCAGTACAAAACAGGCAGTCATGGACTAACTGGTGCGTGCCCAGTGATTGTCATGAGGATGATCAAGGAACTGGAGCATCTTTCACACAAGAAGAACCTGAGAGAGCTGGCCCTTTCAGCCTCGAGAAGACTAAAGGGGGATCTTATCCATGTGTATATAAAGACCTGATGGGAGGAAGTAAAGAAGTTGGAGCCAGACTCTTCTCTGTGGTGTCCAGTGACAGGATAAAAGCCAACAAGCATAAATCAAAGTACAAGAAGATGCGTTTAAAGAGAGGAAAATAACTGTTTTACACTGGGAGTGGTTAAACACTAGAACAGATTTCCTAGAGAGGTTGTGGAGTCTCCATCCTTGGAGGTATTCAAACCCTGACTTGATATGGTCCTGGGGAACACGCTCTAGTTGACCAGTCTCTGCATAGGGCTTTGGACTACGTGATCTCCAGAGGTGCCTTCCAACCCCAGTAACTCTGTGTGATTATGTGATTAATTCAAACCACCCTTTGGGAGCCCTGTCTTGACCCCAATCTCCTCACAGCCAACTCCCTGACATTCCAGGGTATTGTTTTACCATCTCTTCCCCAGTCCTGCTTGGTGTAGTGCTCACCAAGTGCCCAGTAAGCCTCAGCCATGCCGGAGTTGATGTAGTTTTGTCAACCAAGCAAGACTTATGTTTGGCTGATGAACTGGGACCTACGTAGTGAATAGTGATTCATTTCTCCCTTGTCAAAAACTGTTTTCTTTTAAATCCAATTTTAAGTCTGGCCCCTACTCTTCAAAGCAGGTGGAGGAGGCATCAGACCTCATCAGACTATTCATGGCATTTAATATAATAGCACGACCCAGACATATCCCACCTTCAGAAACCAGAGGTGGAGCTGGATGCATTAAGATTGATGTTTGGCATTTGCTTCCACGTTCCCTGCTGTTAGTCCTTGTGGATCCCCATAATACCAGAGGTTGTATAGTCATTCGCAACCCTCCCTCTGCTCCCTGGTATCTTATCTAATTGTTATTAGCTTCTTCCAATCATAAACGATAATGTAAGGAACTATAGAACTATGTATCAGACAGATTTTATTCTCAGACAGACAAATATTGGCATTGTTTTCTTTCCCCTTCAGCTCCTAGATCTGTGTGTTTGTCGTTATCCTTAGCAATTAAAACGTCTTTCCTGAGGCAAACAGAGGAAAATAATACAATAATGAAATGAGAATGCTTGCATCTGCCTGATGTTATCTGGCAGTAGATAATGACAGATACATTAAACAATAAAACACCTTCATTGGAATACATACTTGGAGGGGAGGAGGCAATTCAAAGGAGGGAAAACCATCCCTCTGCTCACTGTGGTTTGATAATAACTATAGCAAAAATTAATTACTTGCCCTTCACAGGAGCTGAGCAATTATACCACTTAGATCTTTGGAGTTCTGTATGTTTATTTATTGTTAAATTAATTAAATACAGATGGTTTATGACTTTGTTACCTGAGTGCAGTCACATTAAAAAAATCCCGCTGGCACACAAATGAAGCATCTGGAAATCCTGGATAGATGAGACCGATGTGGTATTCGCCACTACCATCACTATCTGAGCTCTCCTCTGTCTACCTAGATTACACATTTCAGGCTAACAGTGGGGAAAAATTCCAAATGTCTTCCTTTTTACTCAGTGATTTAACTACTTTTATAGCATCAGTGTTATAAAACAATCTGAGATTACTCCAGCGCTGCAGTGACTTCTGGCACTGGCTCTCCAGCTGGGGTTAAAATGTGACACGGTGTCATTCATTGACGTTAGGAGAAATATTGCAGGGACTACTCCAGTGCGGCACCACCAAAAGAGAAGAGACCTGTCTGTGGTGGATGCACAACACCACTCTGCAAGGAGCCTCTGGTATTAATAAAATCAGGGCTGAGGCTGCCAAGTTTTTCAGGTGCTTTTGGCAGTTTTATCTGTAACGAGTCAGGGGAGACATTGTGAAGGCATGATAGCAGAAGGCATCAAAAACTCAGACACGAGCTGCAGCTTGCTTTTCTGTCAGGGAAAGATGACAACCACAGATGTTAGAAAGGAAAACAATACTGCAAACATGAATGGGTTATGAGATGCATTAATATCCTCCTTTTCTTCACGGTGCAAAATTATCTCCGTGACCAAAACATGGCAAAACTATCTTTAAAAAGCCAAGGAGGCTGATCAGTTCCTGCCTGGCAGTTCCTGTGAATCAATTTTCCTTTTCGTTAGGAACATCGGTACGTCTTGTGTTTTATTTCTTCATTCACAAAGCATCTTTTTTAAACTTAATAGGAAATTGCAGTAGTCGGACATTTCAAGAGAGACCATCTCCACCATATTGAGAAGGGCTGTTTAATAGATTTCTTGCAGAAGCCATTGATCAGGTGGGGGTTTGTGCTGAAGCAGCATCTCTATTTCATAAAAATGGAGCAAGCCCTTCTGGGTATTATAAAAGCAAGTATGCTCAGCCAGGCTTTAATTACCTCTGATAAGCTCTCTAGCAAGATGCAAGGTTTTTTAAATCTGTATCTGAGGGACTGAGGAGATTACGTTCTTTGCTAATAACGGGTATTAGTGCACAGTTAGGGGGGCGCAGTGCTTTTTTATTTTCAATTTGAAGACTACTGCCATAATTACAAAAGCTCAGGCGCTCTGTGATAGCCATGTACAGTTCTCTCAAGAAAGCAGAGAGAGATAAAAAGCAAAGTCTGTCCTTCTTCCTCCCCCTCTCAGGGTAGGGAGGCACACTGGGGTGACACTTTGTAAAGAGGTTCCAGCTCTTCAGTCTTCCAGTCTGTACAGATTGGGCACTCACATATCTGTATGATTGATGTCAGTGGTTTTATAAGTGCATCGGCACATAGTTTTGATATCAATGTGCAAGTGTTTTGCATGCAGCAAGGCTGAACTGAGATCGCTACAGAAGGTGCGTGATGTAGCCCTGGAAAGCTGGGAAAATGAGAGGTTTAGGGTGTTAGCAGCATCAAGTCAGCCCCAATAACCACAGCTCAGGGACAGTCTCTGCGAGTAATTTGACCCAGACACTGGTACAGCAGGAGTGTCTGGGCCTGAGACTGTGGCGATGGGGAACGACGCACACTGGGACACAGACAAAGGTGCACACAGAGGCAGAAATTGTGTTCAGGAGGGAGCGCAGAGGTGGGCAGAGCAGAGAGCTGAGCCGGGCTGAGCTGACTTTTATTAACAGTTCTCAATTTATAGGCTTACAGATACGGACCTGGACTAAGAGTCTAGACAGGATGTTTTTTCAAAAAATGTTAACCCAAACACACCACACTGATGTTGTAACTATTTTGAGTCACATTCCCATGCATATCTTGTGGGCAGCATTCCGACCCACTCATTCACATGCCCAGGCCCAGCATTCACACATTATACACACAGGGGTGGTTTTCCTGCCCAAGATACCATTCTCACTGGCATGGGCTATCGCTCCTTACACTCATTATAAACATACTTCTATATAACCTGCCCAAGGCTATTTAGCTGGAACCGCACATCCTGCCATTCCCACATCAGACACTTGCCCTTCCTGCGCTCCTCTTTTGATCTTGTCGTCCTCTGATGGGGGCATTGTCTGAGTGCAGTAATGGAGCATCCCATTTGTGGTTTTTGGCAGAGCCACCGCATGCAGTCTATTGTCTGCTCTCATGTCAATCAAGCCTGTCAATGCCTTGTCTTTATACCTCCAGAGCCTTGATGGTCCCTGTGACACTGTCATAGCATCCTTATATCTCTTTAACATTGACTGTCACCTGTGGACTGCAAAGGTAGTCCTTCAATGACTGATCTATTTGCCCTGGAATTAGATACTGCTCTTTTGTCACAGATTAGATACTGCTCTTTTCATCCCTTTGTCCTTTTACTGTCCATCTTTCTCTTGTCTGCTGTCTGGATTTCTAGATTTTTCTATGAACAGGTTTATATTCACACAGAAAGCTGTATCTTATTCTGTTCTCTGAGGACAGAAAAGCCACTAGCCCATATCCACGTGTCTCATGCATCAATACCTGAGTGTATGCAGACTCTCAAATGCTGAATCTTTCAAAGCCTGAAGTTTCTACTAGCGATAAAACACATCTTTGATTTCTGTTTCATTTTTCTAGGGTCCAGACTTCCTGAATTCTTCTGGTGATTAATATGGCTATGGTCTTATTTTGTCAGCTGTATCAGTGAGGTCTCTTATTTACTTACAGAATTTTACCCAGATTTTTTTTTTTTTTTTTAATATGTAACGTAATAAAAAAATCAGAAATTAATATATTTTCTAAAACAGCTTACATTGGGCTGTCTTCTATGCTTTGGACATTCATCTAACAAAGTGGAAAAGTTTGTTCAGAAGAAACCTCTTTTCTTGTCATTCAACGCTTTGACATCTCAGCTTGCTAAAGAACACAACCCCATTAAAACCAATCTGTGCCACTAAGCCCCTGAGAATACTGCCAAAAGGCATCGTTTTCCCTCCAAAAGGAAGAAATTGTTAAATGATGGGTCAGAATTTGTTAGATGATGGGGAGGAAGTTGTTAAATGGTGGGTCAAAATTCATATCTGTTAATCGCTTCCATTCCTCAAGCTCTTTTCCAGCTTTGTCCAGCAGACATTTCTTCAGAGGTTGCCACTAGAGTGTGTTGAAAAATGTACATTTAGTGACACTGACTCTGGCTGAAGGAGCAGCTAAGGTGACTCTAGAATACTTATGCAATGTTTAAATATTAGTTATATTTGTACAGTTACATACACTGTGAATTTGCTGTGATAAGGCACAATAAAAACTAACGGCACTTCAGGCTTTCTGCACCACCCAAGAGGAAGCAGACCCTTTTCTAAGAAAAGAAATCACAGGTGGGCCCCTTGATTAAGCTATTTACCACTTCCGGAAAAAGCTTGGATTCGCTGCAAGTTTTATATGACATTTATCATCTTTTTTTTTTTTTTCCCTCATTTTTTTGAATGCAAAACCTATCTACCTTTTCCGTCTATTGCTATAGGAGAAGTTACCAAGCCATAGAGAAGACTTTAAGCAAATTCAGGCATTATAATTATAGTATCTCTCCTGACCATATTTACTTGTTTTCTGCCAATAGTTGCAGACAGACACCCTTCTGGTCGCTTGAAAAGAGAGAATATAATTTTTGCATAAATGAACAGTAGTTTCTTCTTGTCTTAATCTCAAGACATAAAATACATTGACTGCGCCTATATGCAACATGGACAGAATGGGGAGGAAGACCACATGTAAATCGAAAGAACTGAACATAGACAGGCAGAACAGAACTGACAGCTGAGTTTTACAGTGTATATAACTAGCAAGAAAGAAAGTATCGATAACTATTTATACTCTTTGGGCATTATGCATGCTGAATAATACTTAATTATCTTACAGGTACATTGAGAGCTTGGAATCAGAAACTAATGGAGTAAATGTGCAACTTTACAGCTACTAAAATGATGTACTGCTTGATTTTAAGTTTGCATGCTGTCTTACATTACATTTTTTTTGTTGTTGTTCAGAACTAGGGGATGTATCGAATTAGTGCTAAAATTATGTTAAAGATATTCACTCCAAGGCCTAAATACCAGAAAAGAAAAAAACTGAAAGTATATGTCCATTGCTGACCAGAACCAGGCTAAAAAAATTTTGAAAATAATGAATTTTTTTTTAGATTTTCCTTAACATTTTTATGCACCTTACTAAAATCATCTGTAACAAGCAATCATGCATCCCGATTATGAAGAAACCCAGCTGATGTAAATAACACAAGCACACATTTTTGCTATATGGGCACTCAACCAGTGAAGGAAAGTGCCACCTTTAGATACATTTGGGGGACCTTGGCATTTATTTTGATTCAGGCTTAAAAAGCCAGGCTGTGTAACCTGTTTTCACTGGCAGGTGACATCAATTTCCAAAAGTTTCCCAAGTTAAGGAGAAAACTGTTCCCAGAACTGCAGTACAGCTGCTTTCAGAGTAAAAGATGTAACTTTGATGTTGGAAAATCTTTTATCTGGGAAGAGACTTAAACCAAACTGCAGTTCAAGCCCTGGTCCTCAAATACATACAGGCAGTAAACTCCCGCAGGCATTGAAGTCTGCTACCCACCATCCGCCCCCGCCAAAAGTGCGCTTTCCAGACTCAGAAACCAGAGAGCAGGAGGCAGGACTTCAGGCTCTGGTGCTGTATCGATACAGATCATTAGCTGTGCCCTCGGCAGCCTTTTGTACTCCTCAGGCTGTGGGCTGCCTCTTGATACAAGTGGCAAAGCAGGGCACAGCCTTGAACTCAGCTTGCTGTAAGGGCACAAATAGTAAAATAGGTGTCTAACCCTATACAATAAGTATTTCTCCCAAAGGAGGATGTTTTTCAGCTCTGCATCACTTTCAGAAAGTCAATGAAGCTTCTGCTGAAATTTTGAAGCCATAAAACAAAACAAAGCCCAGAGCACAGTGTTATATAATTGATTCTCACTGGTGGCAAAAAATCTGTTTACATGAGGATGAGAACTCCACATATCCGCACTCAACATGGTGTGATGTTCAATCGGCCCATAATCTTATATCTAAAAATAAAAGCAGGGCTCCTGATAGAATTGCTCTATGGTGGGTTAACCTTGGCTGGCTGCCAGATCCTGATCCAGTTGCTCTCTCATTCTCCTCCTTAGCAAGACAGAAGATAAAAATAAGACTGACATAAACACAGGGAAACCACCTACTAACTACTATACCAGGCAAAATGGACTTGACTTGGGGAAAATTAATTTGTTGCCAATCAAAATAGATATGGATAGTGAGAAACAAAGACAAAGCAAAAGCAATGAAGTAATTTAATATCTTGTGTCCTTCAGAAAAATGTCCCTCTTTTTGTTGACTGCTTTGTGTTAGAAGGATAGAATAGAATAAAAAATATAGAATAGAATAGAATAGAATAGAATAGAATAGAATAGAATAGAATAGAATAGAATAGAATAGAATAGAATAGAATAGAATAGAATAGAATAGAAAACTATTTTCTCTGTATTGACAGAGAAAACCTGGAAAACCTGACCAAACACCATTGATTTTGTCCTGGGCTCACATCTAATGCAGAACATAGCTGGACTGAACACCTTCCTTGTTAACTGCAAGTGGCTGTGCTTGCAGTGCCATCACTACTCTGGTCACTCTGATGGACCAACTCAGGAACCTGCTTCCCAAACTTTCTGTCAGAGAATGCTGGGTGAATACAAAATACCATGATTTATAATTGGCTTTTGAAGGAAAAACACCTGCTAGCACTGAGAACTAAGGTTGAAAAAGAAAGCAAGAAAGCAAGCAAGCAAGTAAGAAAGAAAGAAAGAAAGAAATTAAGAAGGGAGAAGGATGGAGGGAAAGAAAAGGGAAAGGAAGAGGCAAGAAAAGAAAAAATGGGGGCTGGAGAGAGAGACAGAGAAACCAAACCCAGCTTACATCACAACTCACTCCCTTGTTTTCCTAAAGTTCTCCTTGTGAGAATTTCTAGAAATTGCTTTATGCCTAAAGTTTAAAAAAATGATTTGTGTTTCAATAGCTGCTCTCAGAAAAAATTGGACTAGCTGAGTCATGCAACAACAATGAAACAAACACAAAACAAACAAACAAAAAACAAACCAGAACCAAACCAAACCAAAAACAAACAGCAAAACCAAAACAAACAAAATGCCCTCAACAACATCAACAACAACAACAGAACGAAACTAAAATAAACAAAAAACACTCCACAAAACCCACAAAAAACCCAACCAATCACAACAAAAAAAAACCTTTCCAAAACCTCAGTAATCCTCTGTAGGCTGTGTCAAATATAAAGCATACCTACCTTACAAATTACTTAAAATTTGCACACGCAGTTTATTGTCTCCGAGGTTAATCAATAGAGCAATGACCTATCACAGAGGCAAGGCTCCAGCTCTGTCTCCAACAATATTCTTGTACTAGGACGTTGCAGGAGGGGCTGTGGGGCTGGAGCTGGTTCAGCCTGGAGCAGAGATGGCTTTGGAGCACCTAACATCCCCGTGTCCACGAGGAAGGAATCCATTGGCCAGGGCCAGTATTTTTGGATGTGCCCGGTGGGAGCCTCAGGCACATGGCATCAATCAGAACTAGGGACGTTTAGGCTGGAGATAGAGAGCAACCTTTCCCCCATGAGGACAGCCTGGCAGTGGGGCAGGCTGCCCAGAGAAGTTGTGCCATCACCATGTGATCGTCCTGAGTGCCATCACGCAGCAGGTACAGGACAGCCAGGCATTCAGGCCCAGTAAGCGTGGTTTATGAAAGGCAGGTCCTGCTTGACCAACCTGATCTCCTTCTGTGACACTTAGTGGATGAGGTAAAGGCTGTGGATGTCATGTGCTTCGAGTTCAGGAAAGCCTTTGACACTGTATCCCACAGCACTCTCCTGAAGAAGCTGGCAGCTCATGGCCTGGATGGGTGGACTCTTCACTGAGTGAAGAACTGGCTGGATGGTCAGGCCCAAAGAGTTGTGGTGAATGGAGCCAAATCCAGTTGGCAGACGGTCATGAGTGATGTTCCCCAGGGCTCAGTATTGTGGCCAGTTCTGTTTAATCTCTTTATCAGTGATCTGGATGAGGGGATTGAGTTCACCTTTACTAAGTCTGCAGACAACACGAAGTTGGGTGGGAGTGTTGATCTGCTGGAGGGTAGGAAGGCCATACAGAGGTATCTGGACCAGCTGGATCATTGGCCTGAGGCCAATTGTATGAGGTTTAACAAGGCCAAGTGCCCAGTCTTGCACTTCAGTCACAACAACCCCAGACAGCGCTACAGGCTTGGGGAAGAGTGGCTGGAAAGTGCCTGGCAGAGAGGGGTCTGGGGGTGTTGATGGACAGCAGCTGAACATGAGCCAGCAGTGTGCCCAGGTGGCCAGAAAGGCCAACAGCATCCTGGCTTGTATCAGGAATAGTGTGGCCAGCAGGACTAGGGAAGTGATTGCCCCCCTATACAGGGCACTGGTGAGGACACAGCTTGAATCCTGTGTTCAGTTTTGGGCCCCTGACGACAGGAAAGACATTGAGGTGCTGGAGAGAGTTCAGAGAAGGACAATGAAATTGGCAAGGGTTCTGGAGCACAAGTCTGATAAGCAGTGGTTGAGGAAACTGGTGCTGTTTAGCCTTGAGAAAAGGAGGCTGAGGGGAGACCTTATTGCTGTGTACAAGGAGGTTGTAGTGAGGGGGCTGTTGGTCTCCAAGTAGCAAGCAAGAGGGTGAGATGTGATCTCCTCAGGTTGCACCAGGGGAGGTTTAGAATGAATATTGGAAAAAATTTCTTCCCAGAAAGGGTTGTCAGGCATTGGAACAGGCTGCCCAGGGAAGTGGTGGAGTCACCATCCCTGGAGGTGTTTAAAAGAGGTGTGGGTGTGGCATTTAAGGACATGTCTTAGTGGTGGAGTTGGCAGTGTTAGGTTTCCTGTTGGACTCAATGATCGTAAACGTCTTTTCCAACATAAGCGATTCTATGATTCTATGCCTGGAGGGCAGACAGACAAAGCCCTGAGCACCTGGTCTGACCCCAAAACTGGCCTTACCTTGGGCAGGAGGTTGGACCAGAGAACTCCCAAGGTTCCTTCCAGCCTGAGCTGTTCTGTCATCCTATGAGATGGCTGTCACTTCTGTTATCCTGCCAGTGCATGTTCATAACTTGCTGGGTGAACAAGGCGCAAAGAATACAGTACCAAGGTGGTCTTCTGAACACCAGAGAGACCACAGCCATTCAGAGAGTGCCTGTGGATAACAGGATAGTCACACTGTGAGGGGGTTTCCTTACCATCCTCAGTTCGAAACAAATGCATCCAGGTGGATCCTAGTGCTGCAGAGAAACACAGCAGTGTTTCATTGCTCTGGAGTAGATGTGCAGCTGCTCCAGTTAACTTACGTGCTGAGGAAAATGCTTGTCCTGTGTTACGGATTCACGCTCTCGACCCACATCAAATGGGAGCATTTGAAAGGATATCCCAATGTTGTCCCTCCAAAATCCATTTTTGCTTTTATTAGGACTTAACTTTCATATTTTTTTGTAGGAAGACATATATAGTCACTTATCAAATTATTTTACAATTGGGTGTATGTGCCTATGTGTGGTCATGCCTGTGCAGGGAAGATAGGATGTACAAACTTGCTTTAGTGCTGAGAATAGATAAATGCACTTTCCCCAGAGAGACCTTAAAGTAGCATATGAATGGCAACATTATTCGCAAAAAAAGCCCTGACCTCTGACATCAACCAGTAAAATTTCTCGAGTAGCATGGAAGAACAAACTGATATCTAGTGTGGGATACCCTTCCGAGACTACAATACTTTGTGGCTGAAAGGTTTCCCAAGCAAAAAAAACCACATTTCTTTGTATTGGAAGAATACAAGGTTGGTGGATTTTTTTTTCCATGTAGTTGTCCACTTGGCTTTTGAACTTCTGTAAACTTTATCTAGAAAGTATTTAACATAATTCCTCATTCCCCTAGGAATCCTGAGAACAACAAGGATCAATAAATTGGATGAAGGCTAGGAGTCCTCTTTCTCATCAGCTATTGCTGCATTTCTGAGAGTAAGTATTTTCGTTTTTCCTTGCTTCAGTTTCTTCATCCCTAAAATAGGTGTAAATATGATGCTCATAATGCAGATTGATGGATGAAATATGATGTAGAAGCATGGTAAATTATTGTTATTACAAGGGGGGCTTTAAAAGAGCTGATGTTAGCTGACTTGGATCAGGAGGTGAATTTGAAAGTAAGGAGAAACAGAAGTAAGTTCAACTGCAAACCTGTGGGACCACCTGAAAAGCGTTTTTTTTTCCTTTGTCAGGTTTGAATTCTAGGCTGCTAAAATCTGACACCACAGATCCCCACTAAGTACAACAGGAAAAAGTGTTGAAGTTGAGTGAAAAGAGGGAGTTTTTATCATTGGATAATGGATATTTGGTGAACCACTGTAATTCAAACTTAAATTTGGAAAGAAATATATTTTTCAATGAAATTTGAGAGGCTTGGGGTTTTTAGAATCTTCATTTTTCTGCCCTCATTAAAAAAATATAGTGGAAACAGGATTACTGAGATGACGGGTCTGTCTGATATGCTTGATTTTGGATCAGGGAGGAGAGGATGCTCAGCCAGTGCTAGTTTAAATATCTGTAAAACACCTAATAGAAATGCTTAATAACTCCCTGGCTCATTTAAACCACTCTGCTTATGAACCTAATTACACAGGAATCAGTAAAACTAAGCTTGTGAAATGCTTTAAATTAGCCCTTTGCTTTGAATTAGTGAATATCTAAGTTCTGTCACTGCATTTAGTGAAACAGGGGAATTAGCATGGACTCCTTCCAGTATCAAACGTGTCTGTTTTTTTTCATTAAAATAATTAAAATCCAGTCACACTTTTGCATATCACACAGCATATGCTTCTCATTCCAGCTGTGCAGATGAATAGGTTGCAGCATTTATTTTGCACAAGTCTTACTTTTTAACGTAGGCCCATTTTTGAGGTTTGTTATAAAACAGGTATCGATTTTTTGCGTGCCTCAAGTTGGAATGGACATTTTACAATAGGGAAAGTGACTCGTTAAGGAAGAGGCTTGGGGTTGGAGGGCTGTGTAATTTGCTGAAAAGCGTTGCAGAGTTTCATGATAACGCTTGAAGAATACTACTGCGTATTACAAATCCCAAGTGTGTTGTTCAGAAATCGTGTTCTCTTGGATCACTTGCCCTCCCAAACCCAGCTTGATGTCAGTTGATGTCAAAATCAGCTTCCTTTTACTGATGAAGTGCCATTGCTGTGGCAGCAATAAGCGACACCACTGGAGGATGTACCTCCAGAGCAGGCTGGGGTTCTTCTTTTCATGTGCAGCTCTATCACCTGTTTTCAGGCCCTTTGCTGTCAGTAGAATCTCTCTGTCAGAACTGTTTACCGAGTCCCAAAGAAGCAAAAGATGGAATAAAATCCAGTTTCTGGGTTGCTGTTGTTACTAAAGTTGGCAAATACAAATCTGATAAATGTAGAGAGAGAGGCAGAGCTCTTAAATGAAGTGCTGCTCTTTTTTCCTGCTTCACACAATCAGATTATTGAGAGAGGATCACATTTCAGTGTTTACCAATGGGAATAGCTATAATGAATGTATTTGCTTCAGTCAGAGGAATGAGAGCCTGCGTACCTTGGACTATACCTTGATCATAATTTGTATTTATTTGTTTACTCTTACTTTATTTTATTAAAATTGAACAGATGGTAACTGCCAGCTGATTGGCCTTGAAACTGATGGAAATCGTGCAGGCTGGCATCAAATTCTACCATGAACCCAAACAGAGCTGCAAGCTGCACAGTCCATATGCTGATAATTATAAATGTGACTCCAGCTTTAAAAATCCAGACAATCAGCATCCCAGGAATTTCACCACCATCAGCTGAGGGTTTTGAAAAGTTACTTATTTAAGATGGTGGTACTTTTGTCAAAGATTTGCGGTGTGATGATGTAGTAATGCAAGGCAATATGTTCATGGAAATAGCATAATTTTATGAAAATGAATAATTGAAGGATAGAACATTTTTTTCATTTGGAGTGGTCTGATGAGGACACATCTGTGTGGCCGTGGCTCAGTTTCCCTTTGTGTACTTCCCTCATTACATCTCATTTCATTTCGTGCTTTGTTGACTCTCTTTCCTGCTTAGTGTAATAATACTGCATTCTTTTTCTAAACAGATTCATTTATGTATCTGTGTCACACTGAGAGTATTTTCTAAAGACACACAGCTGGAAATTAGTTCCCTTCTTTCCCTACTGGCCTTTTGTGTCAAGTGGTAAGTTCTAACTCCTGGCGTGATTTTCGCTCCTTTTCCAAGTGCCATTCACTCTTTTATTCAAGTTTTCCTCACAAAATCGTTTATTATTTAAAACAAACACAGTTAAAATTTACATTACCAAAATAGAAGCATGAGTGGTAGGGAAGGCCAACTGACCTAGAGCACAGTCCTAAATGTGTAAAGCACTTTCCTTTTAGAGGATTCAATGAGACAGAATTGTACAGAACATCTCCTGTGTGTTACGCTCCTGAGCATCGGCTGCAGTGTGCGCTTGTGTGCCTGTGAACATATGCACATTTCTTAGAGAGCTTTATATTACTCAGACAGGACTTCTCTGCATTTATTAGTCACGCCAGATTCTCTTAGGAACTGGATCCTTAGTCTGTTTTTCTCCTCTATCCCCCTCAAGGGCAGTAGGCATTTGAAGTAACCAAGGAATGCAGCAACAGACACAAAATGGAAGGTCCCCAAGGATATTCCAGGGTTTCATTAATTTTTTTTACTGTTATTATCAAAATTCTCATTTCAAACCACCCGTTATATTATTTTTGCAGTGCTTAACACACAGCTTTTTCAGATGTTGATAGTATCCTCTATGCTACAGAAATTCATGTGCTAAGATACCAAAAATTATAGAGGCTTTGTGATTATTTGGGATAATGTCACAGAAAATGGGGCATACATGTGAAAAAGAAGTATGTGAATATCCTTCCCTATTCCTAACTGTGACAATGAACTTGTAACTCTTAAATTCTATCTGAGTCAGTAATGTCATGTCAACCTAAGGAATTAAAAACCAGACTGTGTGAGAACTGTAGCTGAATAAGTTGTTATTTAAGTTATTTGTATATTTGTTACTCTTTAGATGAATCCATACTATGATGTGGAGCAAATTGTGTATCCCGTAGTTTTCACTTCACTCTCCTGAGACGCAAAATGTTCTTTTATATTTTCTTACATGCCTGTTTGAGAATGAAGGTAGGAATATGTTCAGCAATAGTTTTTTTAGTCCAATTATAACATCTGTTTTGGAAAGACATGGGTGGCTGCACACTGAGCAGTGCTTGCTTGCATACTTTTTATGTTTTAACGGAATGAATGAACACTGGACTTCCCAGGCATTCAAAGAACATGGAGAAGGTCCTTTAGTGTATGCAAATGCTTAAAAGGACCTCCACTTTAATATTCAATCATTAATAATATTGCATATCTCCAGTATTTATGTTTGAAATTCCAAGATGAAGGTTTTTCAGTGTTAAGCTTCCCAGATTTCTCTTTGTTTGCTTCCTTCTACTGGAGCACAAAATCCTTCAAATTCCTTGGTAAAGCAGGAGCTGTCAGATTTTCAGTGTCCTCCATGAGTTATGGCCATACTAAAGCAGCAATTGACAAATCTCTTGACACACAAGGTCTAGTGATTTCCATCAAAGAGAGGTAGCACTCAGACCTAGCTCAAATCAGTTCATTCTTGGATGACTGGTTTTCGTCAGTTTCTGGAGGATCCTTTTGATTTTTAGGGTTTTGTTTTTAAAGCATATGTACACATTTGAGACATTATCACATTTATTACAACGGACATACTAAATTACCAAGATGTACCCATTACAGTTTGTAAACTCCTCAGGCAAAAATTCAGTGTTTCAGTGAACTTGTTTACTTGGTTTGTCATGCTTCTCTCTCCTCTTTACAGATGGGATTAAAATGGACTAAGAGAGGCAGAAAAGACTGCAAGTGGATAAAAATTGGCACACTAGTATGTTCAGTAGCCTTCTTGAGCAACGCCTGCCTTGCTTGGGTTGCTCTGCAACCATCGCATGGAAGGGAAGGATGAGCTGCAGCAAAGAGGTGGAGCTTTGGTGTGGTGTCTGCTAAACCTCTGCAAAAAGCTGAGCAGACCCAAGGATGTAACTTATGCTGAGGTCCAGGAGTCCCTGTTTTTTCTCACCTCATTGCTTCTTTCCCTCTTTTCAGTGCTCTGAGTTTTCAAAGGAATGGTTGGGAAGTACATGCAGCAAGAGTCTTTAGAGGTCACCTTCTGCCACCGCCTGCTGAGAGCAGGGCCAAAACTCCAAAGATGGCAGGAGACATTGGGCCTTGTGCAGTCAGCTTTGGGCTCCCATCCAATACAGAGATGTCAAAAGCCATCCTCAGGAAAACTGTTTGTCAGCCAGATCACTTTACCTGAATTCATGGGAGAGGCCCACAGGTCCTGCTCCAGCAGGGAGCCAGCCCCATGGCACTCTGTGCAGGGATGCTGTGCTGCACAGGACCGGTGCCACCCCAAAGGACACTCCATGGATAGCACATCCCATCTGGGATCAACAAACCAGAGGGGCTGAGGGGACACCACCAGGCCTGCAGGACTGGAGCCCTTGCCCTGTGAGGAGGAGCCAGCTCTTTTGCAGGGGTAACTGTCTTTGGTCTTATTTTTCACTTATTTTTTATATATAGATTTATTTTTTTTTTTAGGCCACGAACAGCAGATCTCTACTTAAAAATAAATGCACCCTCCCACACACGTGGGAAAGGCTCTGGACAGACAAGACAACACGGCTTGATGGCATTGCAGCTTCTCCAGATGTGTGAGCTGGCCTCCAAAACCAGCTAAACCAAACCCAGCCGTCATTGTACTTTCTCTTGGAGCTAGTGCTGATAGAATTCACCCTAGATGATGACCCTTCCCTTCCCTTCCCTTCCCTTCCCTTCCCTTCCCTTCCCTTCCCTTCCCTTCCCTTCCCTTCCCTTCCCTTCCCTTCCCTTCTCTCCTCTTCTTTCTCTTTCAGTCTGTCCTGTTATAATTGATAACCAGACTGTTTGCATGGAGATGCTTGTGTCTTTTGTCTTTCCCAGACATCACGGTGTAGTAATCAAAAGAAAGACGAGCGTTTGTGTTTCATTTGACCTCGCCTTCTTCCTCGTGGAGAAAGACAGATTGACTATAGAGATGGTAAGTCTGCAACTGCTCTAATGGTAAGCAGAAGTCAATAAGACAATGACAAATTTGTTTCAGGATGGTGGTAGTAGAGCAAGGTGCAGCTGAGAGCGGGAGGCAACAAGCTCTGGAGGAGAAGGCTGTGAGTTTGCCCGGTCCTATGAAGTCATCTCCCTGTACTTTGACTTCCCCCTTTTACATTGCAGGCTGTGGGAGCTCTTTTGCAGCATGAATAATGGCCCTCCTACAGCAGGGGCTTGGGCAGACCTTCTAAAGTGTTATTGTAATACATGTGACCAAAGCAATTTCTGAACACCAGTATTAGTGACACAACCGACTTCTTTTTGTGACGAGGTTTTCCTCACTGTATCTCTGTTGGCATGAATGGCAAGCTGATAGCATGGCGAACTTGGGGGAACATGGTAGCTGATTATTCTGTAAAGTGTTATGAAGTCTTTGGAAATAAGGATTAAATGAATCAGACTGGAAAAATTCTCTGCGTGCCTAAGGTGAGTGATTTTGATGGATGTGAGTAAAACATACTTTTTCCCATTATCAGTACAATAGAAGGTGGAGAAGTGGTTTTGTTCTGGGTACATGTTGGGGGTTTTCGTAAAAATTTTCCCACATAACTTTCTCAGGCTGCTATTCAACTGGAAAGACTTATAGTCATCCTCATTATTATTATTACTACACCACGAGCATTACCATCACAGTTATCTGTCAAAACATCCAATAGCTCAATTGTAAAAGATCCCAAAGGACATGCCAGAAAGAAAAATCCAATTTCCAATTATCCTGTTGGAGCTAAAATACTCCCATTATTGCAGTCCTGTTCTACAACATCAGAGAGACTGAACCCTTGCAAGAGATGCTGTCAGATAAATGCTGGCACAGCTCTTTGGGGTTTTCAAATGGAAAAAGTGGAGACAGTGGGTGCAGAACAGCCAAACCAAACAGATCAAACCCAAATCTACACACTAGTATAGAAGAAGGACAGAGATTACTGTTAGTGTTATAGCTAACTGCTAGGGCCAATGGTCTGTTCTTTGTTCAAGCTTCAAAGCTCTGTGTTCGCACAATGTGCGTACCTGTTGAGCAGAGAGAGTCTGAGTAGACTCACTCCACAGCAAAGCAGAATGTTCTTTGAAGGCCTCTTTGCTTCTGTACAGTGAGACACGATGGAAAGAAGTGCTTTTAAAGCCATTGTTGCTGTGGGAGTGCCTGTGAAGTATTTCTGGGTAGTAAACACAGAATTTGTGCAGGAGAACCTGGTTCTCACGAAATTTCTTCATGGAGTTCCACATCAGGAGTGTTTGAGGAGGCACTCAGAAGTCACTTTGACCATCAGATATTTGGAGAGTTTGTTCCTTTCTACATTTGGTAACATTCGTAGCACTGGGAGAAGAGGACAGGCTTTTTAATTCTGCTTTTATCCGCTCTTCTTGCTTCTAACACTGCTTCGTGATCGACTTCTTTGTGTGGTAAGGGCTGTCTAATGCAACGCTGGAGTCATTGCTATTGACTTCAGAGGTTTTGTGTGGATTTACCTCAAGGTGCCATCAAAGTGTGCTTCCTAATCATTATTCTTGATGTGCAAACCCTTCATGCCTTTGCTTTCTACCTAACTGAGCTCTTCACAGGAAGAAGCCACACTAATGGAGAAATCCACCCATAAGGGGAGCATCATCTAATGTTAATGATTATTTAAAACAAAGTCTTAGCAATCCTCATTACCATTACTGAGTTATTTCCCTCAGCCACTCAGTTTGTCTCTCATTTGCAGCTGATGAGTGCTAATTCTGCTTGTCAGTAGGACTGTAGACATGTTCCTTGAAGTGATAAAAATCTTCCAACATTGCCTCATTCCTCATTGTTAAAAACAGATTAAACTTCTTTTTCTGAATAGCTCAGTGGAGGAGTGGTCCTCCAGGAGCAAAATTAAACCAAGAGTTTAACACAGTCCCTAAATGAGACAGATAAAATGTCTTTCTTTCACCTAACTCCCCTTGACCTCCATGGTTGTCAAATCCAGTTTCAGAAAAGTGAAGTTACAATGCATGCATGCTGAGTATGTTACTGGTCTTGACCAAGTGAGTGTTGTGAGACATGAGGGAAAGGGGCAATTTAGCTTAGGAAGGAAATATTCTGGTCACCTGACAATAGCAGCTTCCAAAACTTTTAATATCTGTATTAAAAAATCCATGTTACAGAACTTCTGGTCAAGATCTTATATAAGTGTAAGGTGATTCTACTCTGCAGTATTTACAAGTAGATTGATTTGACCCACTCACACGTTCGCCTCCACCTGTTCGCAATAACCAGGACACAGGTGGTCTGCTCATTGTCACTGGTTTGCAACACACTAATTCTAAGCAATTTGACTGCCTTTTGCTTGAGCTAAAGCAAACATCTCAGGTAGCCCTGCAAAACAGAATTAACTTATGGGCTTCTCACTCAAGAAAAGTAGATGGGTACAAGTTAACGTGACTTACTGGAAATATGCAGAACTCACTCAGAGAATAGAAATGGACGTACAAAAAATTTGAGGTAAACTTCAGATATTGCATGAAATAACTGGAGAAAAACCTCTTTGACCAGTGTGTATGACTTCAAGATATGGAAATGTGGTTAGGGAAAACAACTTAAGACAGCATAGAACTTGTTGGGATTATTAACTTTGAGGATTGTGTAAATATTCATTCACTTGACCTTGTGTTGTAGCCAAATGGCACATGAAAGGGTAGAACAAGGAATAGCACAGACAGGAGCTGGAACAATGATGCTGAATATGTACAAGGATAAGAAGAAGAGAGAAGAACTGCTTGGAATAATGACTAAAAATAATGATGAAAGTGAGAGGCACTCATGGATGGTGGGACAGCACGGCCCATGTGGTGATTGATCCTGGGCTCCCCGGACTCATGAGCAGGCAACTACAGCCCTTCCACGGTCCTCTGGAGTGACAGCAGCTACAGCTCCTTCCTGTGGGTACAGGATCAGGCTCCATTGCTGGTGCTGTTGAGGACCACCAACATAACAGCTGGCCAGGAGCACCAGCTACCAGAGGCCTGGCAAACTCAGTAAACAGAGACAGACCTGGCACCATGGATGAACGCCAGCAGGAGTGGATGGGGCTGGAGCAAAATGTCCCTTCAAGCTCTCACTGACACAGGAGGCAAGACCCAGCAGTGTGGGAGATTCTCACTCAGGGCTGGACACCAACTGCCCAGGTCCTCCCTGCAAATGAGGGAGTCACGCAGTCACAGGGGTATGTTTCAGGTGACCAAGCTAGGCTGTCAGGGAAAAGTAGAAGATGAAGACAAGAAATGAGTGTTTATTTTTCCTCTTGATGCCATGTACCTGCAGGGTCAGAAGGCTTGTGGTGACATCACCAGGTGGCAGAGGCTTGCGTAACCAAGTGGTGGATGGTGACATCAGCGAGCGATGGACTGTGACCTCACGTCCCTCACTGCTTATCTTGGGGTGTCAGCAGAGCCTGGCCCAGCCTGGCTCGTGCCTGGACTCCTGACGAGCAGCTTGCGAGGTCTGGAGGTCTGAGCGAGGCTTCTCGTGGTGCTGGGTGGTGCTTTGGGGGCTGCTGTCAGCAGCTCTCGGTGCCCATTCCAGAGCCTTCCCTTGTGTTTCCCCGGCCCTGCCTGGTTCAGGCAGCCGGGCACTGCAGACACGCCGCAGCAGCAGAGGTGAGCTGTGTGGGGAAACGTCCCCTGGGGTGGCCATGGGTGGGTGATGGGGCTGGGGAGCCAGGACGATGCCCTCAAGGGGCCTGGGCCCTCCTTCCCTCCCCAGGACAGTGAATGACCACGGCCTCTCTCCATTTTGCAGCGTGCGATACCCTTTCATAGTGTGAACACCAGCAAGCGGGAGCAGGTCTTCGTCCTCAGCTCTCTGCAACTTGATGTGCAGCACAAACATGGCCACGGAGGAAGAACAGAGCTGCCCCATCTGCCCGTTTTGCGGCATGCAATACCCTTCCATAGTGCCAACACCAGTAAGCGGGACCAGCTCCTCATCCTCAGCTTTATGCAACACAACATGCAGCACAAACACGGCCACTGAGGAAGAAAGAACCTGCCCCATCTGCTGCGAAGCTCAGAAGGACATCGCCTTCGTGCAGCCGTGCCAACACCAGTTCTGCCTGGGCTGCATCCTGCGGTGGGCAAAAAGGACATCGAACTGCCCACTCTGCAGACGACAGATGGAGAAGATCAAGTTTTCCGTGCGGGCAGAAGATGACTACCTGGAGCACGTCATCACACCCCCCGCACAGCCATCAGTCGCCAGCAGCCAGGCAGACAGAGCTCCCAGCCCCCCGGCCAACAGCAGCCCTCATCGCCCCACACCGTCCCCTCCGTCCTCTCCGCAGGGGATGCCGTTCCTGGAAGAGCAGGGGGCTGTAGGGACACAGGCCAGGGCTACTGTGGGTGACCTCCCACCTGAGATCTGGGCAGCACTTTTCCAGAGACATCAGTATCTCTTCTATCCTGTGCTGCCCTGGCTGCGCCAGCAGCTGGACACCATCTATGAGGAAGAGTGGTGGCTGGCAAGGGCAGCAGAAGAGATGATCCTGCACGCCCTGTGCTGCTACGGGCTGGACGAGGAGGCTGTGGTCCAATGGATGCAGAGTAGTCTTCAGGAACATACAGCACCGCTGGTCCATGGCCTCGTCAACATCATTGAGCAGCGGTGCAGCGAGGAGGCCTGGAGGCTGCTGCAATCCGACTTCTATGAGGACGAAGACGACAGCCCTGCAGCCAGCCCCAGCCACACCAGCTCCCGAGGATCGACTCCCAACTCCAGCCCGGCCTCCTCCAGCAGCTCTGCAGGCTTTGACATGGAGGAGCAGCCCAGCACATCGGGGGCCGCCCTGCCTGGGGGTCCTGGCCATCTCCCATCTGTGCCTGTCCCTGTGCAGCAGGAGCAGCCCCAGGAGGAGCCGGGGCAGGCGGTGGCAGCAGGTCCCTCTGCCCAGGGCTGCAGCCACAGCCCCTCCACTCCCGGACGGGGCAGGGACCGCTCGCCCAGGGGGCCCCGGCGCCCCCCGAAGAGGAGGAACCCCAGCCCCCAGGACTCTCCCCAGCCCTGCAAGAGGCCGCACCGCCGGCGGCACTAGCAGGGCTCCAGCAAATCTATATATATATATTGAAGAGAATCAAACTTCTGTTTCTTGACACAGTCTCTGGGTGCTGCTTTCTCCCCCTTCTCCTGGTGCCTTTCCCTGCCCTGGCCCCACCGTGGGGGCACCAGCCTGCTGGGGGGCACGGCCATGGATCCCCGCAGCCCCAGGGTCATGTTGGTGGCGTCTCCTCCCCAGGAAATCCGGCTGCAGCCACAGCCACAGCGCAGCAGCTGCCGAGGGCAGAGCAGGCAAGAGGGGAAGCTGCTCTGGCCGCAGGTCCGGTGCCCTCAGGCTGCATCCAGTCCCTGTCCTTGCCCGGCCACCAACACTCCTCTCTGCTCTGGTTTCTGTCAGCTCCCTGACAGCTGCCAGGGCAACATCACTATGGGGAGCACTGTCAAGGAGGGGTAGAGAAAGGGCAAGGGAGTTAGAGAAGTAATGTAGAAATATGGTCAGAGAAGCAAGTATAAGGAACATGAACTTGGGAAGATGCTGATGTTGAGAAAAGGCATTTGGCCAAATGTCATCTCTTTACATGTACCCTGTGTCTTCGACATCCTCCAAAAATCCCACATTAAATGTTCCAGCAGGGCTTTGGTAGGGAAATATCACCTTCTAAGTTCAATCCTATCAGTACAGCTCCCAGAGAAAGTACAGTGACAGTTGGGCTTGCTTGGGTTGGGTCGCTTTGCGTTTGGCTGGGGTTTAGTGGGTTGGACTGGGACAACTTTTTGAGCCCAGGTCGCACAGCTGTAGAAACTGCAGTGCCATCAACCCACACTCCTTTCAAGCACAGCACAGCATAGTAGAGAATGGAACAGAATATATCATTTGGAAGGGACCTAAACCCATAATCTAATCCTACTGCCTGACCCCTTCAGTGATGACCAAAAGTCAAAGCATGTCATTAAGGGCATTGTATAAATGCCTCTTGAACTCTGACAGGTAGCAGGCACCTCTCTAGGAAGCCTGTTCCAGTGTTTGACCATTCTCTCAGGAAAGGAATGCTTTCTATTGTGCAGTCTAAACCTGACCTGGCACAGCTTTGGATCATTCCCATGTGTGCGAGCACTGGATCCCAGGGAGAAGAGATCGGCACCTCCCTCTCTACCTCCTCAGGAAGCTGCAGAGAGCCATGAGGTCACCCCTCAGGCTCTTTTACTCCAAACTAGACAAGCCCAGAGTCCTCAGCTGCTCCTAAGAGAACATGCCTTCCAGGTCTTTCACCAGCTATGTTGCCCTCCTCTAGGTGCATTTAACACCACTGATAATGGCCCAATGCTCCAGCTATCTAGATCTTCCTCCAAGGCCTCCTGTCTCTCAAGACAATGAACAGCACCTCCCAGTTTGGGATCACCAGCCAACTTGCCAATGGTGCATTCAACTCCTGCATCCAGATCATTGGTGAAAGTACTGAACAGAATCAGCCCTAAAATTAAGACCTGAGGAACACCACGGGTGATGTGTCATCAGCCAGATGTAACCCTTCAGCCAGTTCTTCACCCTGTGCACCATGAACCCCTCATCCCACAGTTGGACAACTTGTCCAGAAAGATGCTGTGATGGACACTATCAAAAACCTTACTAAAATCCAGAAAAGTCACATCTACCACTTTACTCCTATCTACTAGGCAGGTGACCTTGTCACAGAAGGATAGAAACTTAGTTAGGCCTGACTTTCTATTTGAGCCCATGTTGACTGCCTGATGATAGAAGCATAGGATATCTCAAGTTAGAAGGCACTCATAAGGATCATCAGGTCCAACTCCCTGCTCCTCACAGCACTACCTAAACATAAAACATATGACAAGGAGTGCTGTCCAGACATTCACTGAACTGTGACAGGTTTGGTGCTGTGACCACTTCCCTGGGGAGCCTGTTCCAGTGACCCACCACTCTCTCAGTGAAGAACGTTCTCCTAACGTCCAATCAGAACTTCACCTGATTCAGCATCATTCCCTGTCCTCATGTCCTATTGCTGGTCACCAGACAGAGGAGATGAGCACCGCCCCCCCCTTGGCTGCTCCCCATGAAGAAGTTGTAGACTGCCATGAGGTCACTCTTCAGCCTTCTCTTCTCCAAGACAAACAAGACAGGTAATCTCAGTTGCTCCCTGCAAGTCTTGCTCTGGAGACCTTTCACCATCTTGGCCGCCCTCCTGTGGACAGTCTGATTTAAGCCCATTTACCATAACTCTTGGTCCATGACCCATCAGCCAGTTGCTTGAGCAACGTATTACGGACTTGTCTAGCTGTATGCTAGATAGTTTATCCAGGATATGCGAGAGACAGCATGAAAAGTTTTGCTAAATTCCAAAACCACCCCATCTCCTTGCTTCCCTTGGTCACCTAGACGGGTGACCGTGTCATAAAAGGAAATCAAGCTGGTTAAGCAGGACTATCTCCTCATGAACCCGTGCTAGCTATGGCAATGAACACGTTATCTCTCAAGGGTTTTCCACTAGTCCCCAGAATAACGTTTTCTATAATTTTACCAGGCACTGAACCAAGACTGACAAGCCTATAATTCCCAGGGTCTTCCTTCTTTCCCTTCTTGAAAATTGGGACAATATTTGCCAGTTTCCAGTCAACTGGGATCTCTCCAGGCATTCGTCTCCCAAGGCACTTGAAAAATAACAGAGAGATCCTGCAACAACAACAGCCACTTTTTTGGTGGGTTTTTTTTGCATCCCACCAGGGCCCACAGACTTATGTGCATCCAATGGGAGCAGCAAGTCCTGAACATGTTCAGGGTCAGCTGGGAGTTTGTCATCCCTCAGTCACGGTTTTCCAACACAGGGCTCCAAGGATCCTAGGGCCCACCACCAATGTTGAAGACAGACGTGAAAAAGACATTAAATGTCTCTACAGTTTAATAAAATAACAAAGTACTGATATACTACTAGTAAATATATATATAAAATAGAAATAAAAGATGCTTAAGGCAATTCCTCACAAACTCTGTCCACACTAAGCAGCCAGTCCCATGAAGCAGCACCTGGTCCTGAACAGCTGATCCCGGAGAGAGGAAAAAAAAGGAAAAAGGCAGAAAGGCTCAAAGGCCTCTGCAAAATGGCAAAAGGCTGAACTAAACATCCTGAACTGAACTTCCCCTAATCCAGCAAAAAAGAGCAAAGAAAAAAGTACGGGTGAGATAAAAAGATGCCCGAGAGCAAGAGCGAGAATGCCCGAGAGACAGAGACCGGAAGATCCCCACTCTCCTTAAATCTGAAGCATGACGCTAATGGGATGGCGTATTCTTATTGATCAGCCCGGATGTCAGTCAAGCTCTGCCCTGTCCATGCCCCCCTTCCTCGATGCCTCCCACCTGTGGGCAGTGCTCAGAATGTCCTTGGCTCTCAGACCAGAGCAATTAAAAACATTAACTCTGTGCTGGGGTGTTATCTCTTGTTCTCAAACTAAGTCCAAATACTGACCGTGCTAGATATGAAAAAGAAAGGTTTCTAACTGCATGAAGAAAATTAACTCTTTCAGTCAAACCAGCACACCCAGATACCCCCATTACCTGACGTATTCCTGTTGACCCCATGCCCCGCCGTGCCAATGGTCTGATGTGGCTGTATGCAAAATGGCATGCAAGGAGGCCATAGATGAGGCAGAGCAAAGGCAACATAGCTTCAGCAGGAATCAGATATTTCCCTTTTTGCTCATTTTCTTAAAAGCTCTTTTTAAAAAGGGAAATAAGCCTTTTGTAGCTTTCTGCTCTTTCAACATGGAGTCTGACATATCTTGAATGAATAGAACTTGCTCCACTGAACTGAAGACTCAGCATCACTGATACTGTTGCTTCTCCAGACTTCTTACATCCTCCCATTGGCTTCAGGTTCCAGCTGTCCCATCACCTGCTACATTACAAGTGTCTCTCCTTCATCCTTTGGGAACGATTGGCTCCTCCAGGAGAACAAGGTGGTATGTAAGGGGGTTTCATTACCAGGGCCCAGGAAGCTTTAACTCTCATGCGTTTCCTTCTGCTATCTCTGTCTGCTGGTCATCCTCACCAGACTTCAGACAGACACCCATATCCAATACCTGGTCACTCAGACACTTCTGAGACTGTTTATTGCATCTGTTACAAGAGCCATTACCTTCTCCTTCAAGATAAAGACGTATCACTTACAGGGCATCAAGGGACTTGGCTGTCCTTGTTAATGCCTCGCATTCGTAGAAGGATGCAGATCAAAATCATTCTCTTTTCCTCAAAATAATGTGATCTAGCAGAATGCTGCAAGTTCTCAGCCTTGTAAAAAGGAATGCTAACCAGCAATATCACCGCGCCAACACACCTTGTAAAAGGTTGAGCAAGAAAAGGATAGGATCTCTCTGCAGTGAAGTCTGGATGTTTCGTGCTAAGCACTTAGCTTCTACTATGTGTCCTGCAGGAGAAGATGCTGCCCTACCAGGGTGCTGGGGTGAAGGGAGTCCAGGGGCAGCCCTTGTTCAGCTGCTGTTTCCCTCCCTGCACTTGGCTGTGTGATAACCACAAGACTTCGAAGGAAGGTGATGCCAAGTTTTGTTAACGAAAAAGAAGCCCCTGAATAATCGTGTGGGTTCAATTATTAAATGCCACATTTTTCTTCCTGCCTGCACACTGAGTGCACGTGTGCTTTCTTCATGTCCTTTCTTTTACCTCAGCTAGACTGCAAGTCCTTTAGGGCTGGGGTTTTTTTCTTTCTCTATGTGCATATGTAGAATAATGCAAAGCAAGAATGCCTCAGCAGAAGTCTCACAGCCCAGCCACAGCGCAGGCAAAAGCCAGGCACTGCTGTTTGTATACACCCAAGACAACTTCAACATATACACCAGTTCTGAGAGGGAAGGACAAGGGACCACAAGGGGAGCTTGAGGCCAGAGGTAAAAAAGAACTGTGGGATCCTGCCTTTACTCTGGGTGCCCGGTAGAGCACAGTAAGCATTATATATTGGTCTAGAAAACGTAGACATATATCCAACGTTCCCAGCTGCTCAGGCTCAGGAGTTTGCTATTACACTGTGTCATCTCAGAAATCTAGGTGTGTAAGCCATTTTGTAACAAGTTTTGTTCTTGCAAATCTCTCAATCTTGGTCTAAAAATCAGTAGATCACTCTTTGCATCCACTGGCTGTACTGCATTAATAATGTTAGAAACCAAAGATTTGGGCTTGCTTTCCTACCTAAAAAGCAGTTTCCTGAAAANTACCTTCTCCTTCAAGATAAAGACGTATCACTTACAGGGCATCAAGGGACTTGGCTGTCCTTGTTAATGCCTCGCATTCGTAGAAGGATGCAGATCAAAATCATTCTCTTTTCCTCAAAATAATGTGATCTAGCAGAATGCTGCAAGTTCTCAGCCTTGTAAAAAGGAATGCTAACCAGCAATATCACCGCGCCAACACACCTTGTAAAAGGTTGAGCAAGAAAAGGATAGGATCTCTCTGCAGTGAAGTCTGGATGTTTCGTGCTAAGCACTTAGCTTCTACTATGTGTCCTGCAGGAGAAGATGCTGCCCTACCAGGGTGCTGGGGTGAAGGGAGTCCAGGGGCAGCCCTTGTTCAGCTGCTGTTTCCCTCCCTGCACTTGGCTGTGTGATAACCACAAGACTTCGAAGGAAGGTGATGCCAAGTTTTGTTAACGAAAAAGAAGCCCCTGAATAATCGTGTGGGTTCAATTATTAAATGCCACATTTTTCTTCCTGCCTGCACACTGAGTGCACGTGTGCTTTCTTCATGTCCTTTCTTTTACCTCAGCTAGACTGCAAGTCCTTTAGGGCTGGGGTTTTTTTCTTTCTCTATGTGCATATGTAGAATAATGCAAAGCAAGAATGCCTCAGCAGAAGTCTCACAGCCCAGCCACAGCGCAGGCAAAAGCCAGGCACTGCTGTTTGTATACACCCAAGACAACTTCAACATATACACCAGTTCTGAGAGGGAAGGACAAGGGACCACAAGGGGAGCTTGAGGCCAGAGGTAAAAAAGAACTGTGGGATCCTGCCTTTACTCTGGGTGCCCGGTAGAGCACAGTAAGCATTATATATTGGTCTAGAAAACGTAGACATATATCCAACGTTCCCAGCTGCTCAGGCTCAGGAGTTTGCTATTACACTGTGTCATCTCAGAAATCTAGGTGTGTAAGCCATTTTGTAACAAGTTTTGTTCTTGCAAATCTCTCAATCTTGGTCTAAAAATCAGTAGATCACTCTTTGCATCCACTGGCTGTACTGCATTAATAATGTTAGAAACCAAAGATTTGGGCTTGCTTTCCTACCTAAAAAGCAGTTTCCTGAAAAAAAAACAAACAAACAAGAAGTGAAGGAAAATCCTGACAGCCTTTTAGCAGCCAAATCAGGAGATAAAAAAGACATCGAAAAGCAACCTTGCAAATCAATTTCCCAACGTGTTCCCCTCCCCCTGCTCCCCATGGCTCTGGAGGAGCTGGAATTAATCAGCAGCCACCTGCTCTGTCCTAGGCCATCCCTGGGGTGCGGCACTGTCCTCAGACAGGTTTTCCACTGCCACCTGCTGTCCTTTAGATGGTGTTTTAGCTCCTACAGCTACAGCTCAAGGCTTGTACTAGACGCTGTGAAATGGTTTTGAGCCATCCTCTGAGCTGCTGGATGCTCCGGGTCCCCGCAGGCGCTGGGAGAAGCACTGGGATGGGATCTGCTGCTTCACCCCTCTCCTCTCCCCTGGCCTCTGTGAGCCTTCACTCCCACTTCCAAGTAGTTTAATCCATGATATCAGCCATGCAGGCCTGTGTGGGCTCAAAGCATAAACAAGTTTGAGGGTTATTAGGTTCTGCAAGTGGGGTAGGGGTGTTGCCATGTTGTCCTGGTGTCTGGAAGTTAAGGTGGAGTCAAGACAGCCCTGGTCCATAGCCCAGCTCAGGTATTGCCTTAGAATCCCTTCCCCAAGCTTATGGAGGGACTTGAGACAGAAGGATTTGCACTCTTCCAGTCCACTGCCTTGTCTGTAAATTGTTCCTGTTTCAAAACCACATCAAAGGAGTTACTGTTTGCCAGCCGTAAATAGAATACCTGTTCAAATGCAGCTGTTACCTTTTCTGGTGTGATACCACCATCTCGGTACGCAAGTCTGGGTGTTTAATGTCGTTGCATCAACGTGCAGACTCGTCACATCATGTGAAAACAATTCTCCTTCTATAAGATCTTTTTGGTGCATCTTGAGATTGCGGGCTTGTCTCCACATTGCCCCTATTATTGGGGGAGTCTGAGACAAGGAACAGAACCTGCTGTGGGGCTTCCTTGCTTTTACCACAAGCCAACCATGAGGACACACTTGAAACTCCCCTCAAGACAAGCAAAGAGAAGCAAATCTATGTGCAGAGCTGCATAGGATCTGCTATTTCCAGCACAGTGCCAAACAACAATCGGAGTGCATGGCAGCTGGAAGCGTGACGGCCTCCAAGGGGAAGTCTTTCAGAATTTCCTTGTTTCCACGTAATCTTCCATCACTGACAGTTGTTTCAAATCTGCTAAGGTTTTTACTGTTGGCTGTGTCCTGGCGAATGTTCACTGAGTCTCAGGAGCTTGTATTTTATGACAGACTATTCATCTGCTATTGAGGCTGAAGGATGTTCTTTAAGCCCTTCTGGAATAAATGCTGGATTCTTGGTTGTTACATCTGCAGAAGATGAGATTTAGTGATCCAGATAATCCCTGGTTTTGTCTGGCTGTGTTTCTAGGAGTTTGGTGGAAGTGGATGGTGCTGTGTGCCATGAAAAGCATCCCTTAATGGGACCAGGGCCTGCAGAGGAGGAGGTACATCCAGATGGCCCAAGTACCAGGCTAGCCCAGGTCTCCTAGGATTTTCATCATGACTTCAGAGCTACTTTTAGTATAAGTTTATTGGGAATTTGGGCTACACCAGTATGGACCACTTCAACATTTCTGAGACCTTTCCAACACAGAACCTGGCTCCTGCAACCCGTGGGCACTGGTTTTCATTATACGTTAGTAAACAAAGTGTGTTACCAATGAGCTTGTTGACACACCCTGCTCTGAATCCATCATCCTCACCTGTATGAAACATGACTTGACAGCATCAAGATTTCTGTTTCATTTTTGTAATCAATTGGATTATTTTATTATGCAACAGTGACAGACTTAAGCACAAAAACACGGAGGCTTCTCCTGCCCCTCCCATGGCTCCTCATCGCAGCCTCTCAAACAGAACACGTTCATGAGGAACAGCCTCGCAGCAACCATCGGGTGAACTCAGGGCCAAGCACATCACCCTGGCACAACATCACCAGGCAGAAAAGATCATTGCTGAGAAGCTGCTGATTGCAGTTGGTGCAGGACTTCCGGCTGCCTACAGACTCACCTGTCAGCTCTTGACGTTTTACGGTAGAACTAATGGGATCTTTTGGGTTTTAATCATTCTAACATGTAGGACAGTAATCTGTAGGAAGATGCTTTCGCAACAAAAACTCTGGGAAGATAAAACTCCATTTCAATATATTGTTTCTGACATCTTGTCATGTGTTCTACTACAGTATATTGTAAATACTAACAGTCTATAATGGAAAATGAATTGCAATGTTTTGACTGACATGTCACATACTTTCACTAAAAGCATTATTTTTCAGTGCTTTTTGAATATCATGACCGTATTTCGAAATGCAAGTAGATTTCTTTCTAAGGTGGAATTTTCAGGAGAATGGAAGTTGCCTTTGCTACACAACTCCACTTAATGAGGTGTAACCCACTAAGGGCTTGGCCCAGGCATTTGTAGGAGTGACGAAATACAGCCTCATTTTCTGCCCTGTGAATTTTCAGGTTTTGGGGTTTTTGTTAAAGATAAGGGCAAGTGTGTTGTGGTACTAAGTGAGGGATGCTACTGTCTTTACACATCCTTGACTGTGACTGAAAGGGATGTGTCCAGCTGACCACCTTATGTCGTCTTCAAGATGAGCAGTGACACTGAGAGCTGTAGAGTCGTTCTAGGTTTGTATCGGTGGGTTAAAGGCCGGATTGATGTGAGGCAGAGTATTTCACAGCTGACAGCACCTCCTGGTTGTTACAATACTCCATTCTTCACGTTGCCTTTCCATAGAAACCTACTGTTCTTCCAAACTCCACCCAGCCTTTGAAAATGTGTCTACTAATTTTCCTTGGAGCAATTTTCATTGACTTTCTCATTATGGATGTGCCAATATGCATTACAGAGAGCAGATTCAGGTGTGAATTACAGCAGCAATTTTCAGACTGTGCTGCCAAAAGCCACCGCACCCCAGAAGAGGAGCACCTCTTGTCCATGGGGAGCAAGCTGGGCACTCCTCAAGCCTCACAAACCCATGGTATCAATGAAGTACCTCAGTAGGGACAGAAAGAAGGGAGAAAGAGAGGCCATAAAGAGAGGGGGGAGAGAAAGAGGGGGAGGGAGGGAGNGGGAGGAGGGAGGTCGGGAGGGAGGGAGGAAGGAAGGGAGGAAGGGAGGAAGGGAGGAAGGGAGGAAGGAAGGAAGGAAGGAAGGAAGGAAGGAAGGAAGGAAGGAAGGAAGGAAGGAAGGGTCTGAAAGAGGTTCAAAAGCATTATATGAGAAATAAGAGAATATGAGAATATGAGAAACAGGGCTTCAGGCTGAACTTGTACATAGCAGCAAAGACTAGATGACAGTAAACCTTAATGGACATGTCTAGTGGAGATGACGTAACTGTCATCTGCTCTTCTTTCTAAAGCATTAATAATCAGTGCTACAAATACAGAGCTGGGGAGATGAAAGGTAGTTTTCAAAGGCATTTGCACCATCTAAGAATCATGCTTGTATGGATTTCCATAAATGATGAATACCTATTCCATTTGCAGCTTTCAAAATCTTCCCCATTAGTGAAAAATGGTCATCCTTGAAAATGAACACCCGCAGAAATACAGGCCCGGAAATACTTGGCTCAGTATTCTCTCAAGATATTTTTAAGCCTCTAGCAATATCTCCATTTCATCAAATGTGCTGTTCCCTTCCCCTAATTTAACTTCCAATGCATCTATCCATCTAGTCCACATGATTTTCATTACAGCTTTTAAATGTTGACAATGCTCTTGGGCTGGATGCATGAAAAGGAGAGTTGAGTAGGCATTTGTTGTTCTAGTGGTAATGAAAAGATTGTCCTGGCTATCCATTTTTGATTCATGTTTAAAGAATAATGTTTTTGAAAATAACAATTTGGCAACGGTTTATCTTGCCAGATGCCAGGCTAGAAAATCATATGTCTTGAAAAACACTTACTTTGCTTCTACAGCAGGTAGACAACTTCAAGGCTTGCAACCATAGGCTAGCAAAAAAGGCCGGAAAACCACATTTTGCATGAGTACAGAGCTATCCACTGTTTTGCCTCTCAGAATTAAATGTTTTGAGGGACTGGATAACCAACCAAGGCCTATATCCTCTGAAGATAACGAGGACCCTGGTGCCCACTGACTTCAATATGAGTTAGTTACCCAAGAATCTTTTCAGAATAATCAAGGCTACAACATTGCAAGAGAATGTCAGAAATTACTCACATCTAAGGCAGTTTGGCTTTGATTTGTGTTTCCAATGTAAAACCATAGGCATGACACCATCCAAGTGTGGGAATGAGCATATAGTGCTGTTGTGCTTCTGCTGGTGGAATCTGCAGGCTGAGAGGCAAGAGACAACCCCTGAAATAATATAATGCAGGTGAGTAACAACTGTCAAAAAAGTAGCTAACACTGACTCATTATTGTCAACTGTCATGAACTTTCCGGAAGCAGGAACGTTATGGGAGAAACAGCAAACAGCCATTTGATTTCCAAACAGTAACCGAAAGTCCACTGTCATCACAGTACTGAGACATTCCGGATAAGAACTAAATTCGAGGAAGTTCTGCATTCTGTCATTTTCTTCTTCCTGAAATATGAGAAGTGTCTGTCATGCACATGAGGGATTTTAAACTGTTGTGAAGGGGCATCAACATCTCTTTGCAAATTGATGCAAAACATCCTTCCTTCATTGTTGAATACAAGTGACATCACATATGTTTCCTTGCGTTTGATACGACTTAAACAGGACCTGTTCATGTTTTACAGACTCTCTATCTGTACAACAAAATTAGACAATACCAAATAATTTCATTACACTTTACCATATAGAAAAAAAAATACTGACTGCAGGATGGAGGAAACAGAGAACTATCCTATTAACCAGGATAACAAGGTAAGAGTCAGATTTTTTATGAGCTTTGTAACAGATTATTTGGTAAGTGTTTGAAACCGGTGGTGAATTTAAAACAGGAGACTATAATTGTAGAAACATAAATAAACAATATTTTACCAGCTAACTCCAAAGGCAGAAATGGCACCTTGAAATGTACTGCAGGACGTGAACTGGTTCAGAGTACCCTACCTGCAGAGCTACTAGAAAACAAGATATTTTTCCCTGGGACAAAGCTCTGTGTCTCAATTCCAGAGCTCCTAAAGTGGAAATGTTGCTGCTGTCTCACATCGGGCAGTGATCAGGAGTATGAGTAGGCTGGGGACTGCCAAGGGTCTCAGAGCACAAAATACCATACAGTGTGCTGAATCGGAAACAGCAGCAGCACCATGACCTCAGAGGCTTGGTGACACTTTTAATGGTAGATGAAGCCAGGCACCGAGCCGTGCTGCTTCCCATCTTTAAACCCATCTGGTAATTCTGCACAGCTCTTGTGTTCAGCATGGAATGTCTAGTACCATGAATACCAAAGTGGCATGTCTTGGCTTCTCATCCTTAAAAAAATGCACCTGGGCATTAAACTACACTGTGCTCTCAAAAACAACAACAACAAACAACAACAACAAAACCCAGAACCAAAACAAAAAACCCCAAACAAACAACACACACACACACAAATAAACAAAAAAACCCCACAACAACAAAACACCAAACCAACAAACAAAAAACACCACACCCAGCAACGTTTTTGTGAGTAACTTTTGAAGGCTTGAGGCAGCACAGGTGGGTTAAACGCAGACAGTCCAGATTCAGGCTCTAGATGACCGCATGGAGTTTCCAGCACAAGAAAGTTGTAAATGGCTCTTTACCACTTAGGGATCTCCTTCTGGAATACAGTTTAACTTTCTGTTCAAAAGAAACTTCTCCCGAGTAGCAAGTGAGAGGATGAGAGGAAATGGCCTCAGGTTGCATGAAGGAAGGTTCAGATTGGATGTCGGGAAACATTTCTTCACCGAAAGGGTTGTCAGGCATTGGAACAGGCTGCCCAGAGAGGTGGTGGAGTCACCAACCCTGAAAGTGTTTAAAAACCACATAGATGAGGTTCTTAGGGACATGGTTTGGTGGCAGAGTTAGGCTATGGTTGGGCTTGATCTTAAGGGTCTCCTCCAGTCAAAATGATTCTATGATTAAAAGCCTATTTTCTCAAAATGATGTTATAGAGGATGCACTTTTGGATAAATGAAAGTCAAATGGCTTTTGAGTTTGTGTTTGTAATGTTTAGGGATAAAACTAAATTAGGAGCTGTATCTATAAATGCTAAGACACTCATCTATGTTTAAGCTAGTGTGACTATATAATCCTTTTGCAATCTAGATAATGTAATAATAATTCTACTAAATAACCACGCTTCTATCACCACAGATAACACAGCTGAATCCTGCAGTCCACAGACACAGAATTTAACTGGTTTGGGGGACTTAAACTGAAACAGAACTGGAATGATGCCACTTTGGAAAAAATTCTCTTCTTTGCACAAAATATTTATCATTTTCAAATGATAATTCACCAGACACTTATGCAGAGACTGCTCTCTGAGAACAGAGTTCTGTGCACAGAAATAACACAAATCAAATTAGTGCACTGAAGCTAAAGAGGACACGTTCAATCTCATCTCTCAAAAGTTCTTCAAGAAGTCATTAAAAAGAAGTTTTACCTCTCTTCCTTCCTTTTTTTTTTTTTAAATCCCCCTAGGAGTGACTAGGAAAATAAGACAAGGAATTCCCAAAGGTAGAGGTCATGGAGTTCCCTTCAGAAACAATAAAAAATGTCGCTGCCCATTAGAATTATCCTTTTGAAATCCACAAGCTCTTTAAAAAGGTGGGAAAACTAGAGAATACGTAATCCAGTCACACAATATCCGATGTCATTCGCTTGGGAACAGGCACCAAGGGACCTGGCAGCTGCCTTAAGAAGCAGTGCACAGGTTATTGCAGAGCTGTGCAAAATTTAAGAGTTTCTATTTTTAATATAAACTGGGGTTTTAAAAATGTTTTGCAGAGAANAAGACCTCAGGAAGTTTTCCCATAACCATAAATGTACTTTCATGGCTCAAAGGATGGATTTGATTTGAAACTGACTGTGGTCTAAACCTCCTAAACTGAGCCTTTCCCAGTGTTTTCTCAGAGGAAAACACCAGAAGAATGAAGAGAGCAACATGTTCGGCCTGTGCAGCACCTGGGGAGTAACATGGAGCAAAGAGACATGAAAGCAATGTCAGGAAAAAGGAGGTGACCACTCGTAAGGAATCAATAATATATTAGAGCCTTGCAGTACTTTTTGTGATGGAATTTTCTAATTTCCTTTCCAATACTTCTAAACCTAATCAAAATCCGAAGGAAAAAACCAAACCAAACCAAAACAACAAAATACCAAAACAAAAATGTAACAATTTTTGCCTTGGAAGATAAAATATTTTAAATGGGAAAAAATACATTTTATGCATAAAGTATTTATCATTTGAAGCTGAGAAGGCTATTAAGTGTGGACGGTTCTCTGAGAAAAGCCTCCTGTGCACAGAGCTGACTCTATATACTCTGGATGCCAATACTTTTTTTTCTCTTTCAAGTAGAAATACTGTTTTCTACTTTTGAATTTCACAGTGTAGTGCACTACTAAACTTGTGTGTTTGCAATTCTTATATCTAATTAATATTTAAATATTTTTTCTCAACATTGCAGCAGCTGGCATTGTTTTACACTCTCACCCCAAAGAAGTGATAAGTTTTTAGCCTTCACAACTCTAGATAAAACTCAATATATCAACAACACCAGATTGAAGCCCTGGGGGCATACAGAAATAGAAAGATTTTTTTAAGTTGTGAGTACTTAGTTCACGATCTTTAATAACTTGGGATTAGCAGTCTTCAAATAACTGAACTAGAAGTGATCATCTGAAGTGAGATTTTTAAAAATATGAGTTTATGCAGTGAATTATTTAAAAAGCAGGTTCCATTACTGCTTTAAATACAGCTCAGATCTCTGACCAGACATCCAGATAGCTGCTTTGTTGGTTATCTGAGAGAAGCATGGATAAATGAGCAGCCATTTAACTTAAAAATGACCAAGGAATTCCAAACCAACAAGGGTTGGAAGATGCTCCATCAGTGAAAGCTTTTACTGAAAGTGCTTTCTCAAGTTTCCCATGGCATTTGATTTAAAAGAATGACATTTTTTAGAGTTTTCCCACTGTAAACATTCAACTCAGTTGAGCAGAAGCAGCAGCACCAGTGTCTGACATTACGAGTGTCTAAAAAGTGTAAATTGTCTAAAGGATTGGACTGAGTTGATTTGGCTTATCTTCTGTAAAATAGCTTCCCATGTTAATAATTGCCTTTGTTACCCCAGCAGCAGAATTAAATCTCTCTATCTTCCTTTGGTCGCTGCCTTATTCGTGACCACAGTGCTACGTGTGTGTTTGCCACCACATCACCGTGCTTCTGATTCCTCCAGGGAACTCAACAGGGGCAACCTTGGCTGTGTTTAAACAGTCCGAGCAAGATGATCCCCAGGCGCGTTTTCCTGTTGCCCGTGGCAATATTCTAGTCTAGTGGCATAAAATAGAAAGCCCTAGCAGTTTGCCTGGGACATCAGAGGTAAAAGAAGAAGAAGAGTAACACGAACAATAACAATAAGGAAAATAATTTTCCTCTGATTTTGTTGCACTCAGCTGTAGGGCTGCTTCTTCCAAATGCAGTTGTCACCCAGGCGTGCAGAGGAAGATGGGCCAGCTGGCAGGACAGTCACACTGACACCAGTGACAGGAAGGTGTGGGAGAAGCTGTGAGAAGGAGGGTACTCTGACAGGGGGTATTAGAGCTTTTTGCTAAATTTTTGGTTAAAGATCCATAGCAACCATACAGTATGTTGTCCTCTCTATAACGTGGAAGGTATAGAAGACAAACGGCTTGAGTGAATTTGTTTCATAAGAAAAGA
>VWYH01001679.1:176126-223722 GCA_013399365.1 Pampusana beccarii | reverse complement strand
CAACTTCCTATCAACTTCAGTATCGTAACAAGTGTTCAAGACATGCATTGTGAAGGCATTTTGCTTCATTGCTATTGCCATCAGAAATGTGCCATGGAACTTCCCACTGCCTTCACTGGCACCAAACAGGAATTCTAATGATATTGTGGGAATCAACACTATTACAGGAAGCTGCATATTAATTGTGAAGTCGTCTCGGCTGACCACATATTTGAAAAGTCTGCCAGTGAAAGGTAAATTCAGTTTTTTGACAGAAAGCATGTTCAGCCTACATAAGAAAAGTCTTTAATCTGATATCCCATCATTTTGCTCATCTTTGGAATTCACTTCCAAAATGACTATATCAATTAAGTATGATAGTGCTCCCGGACTGCTTCACATTTGGGAGCCTAAGGGAAGCAGCACATAATGCTGCATGGCTCACCTCACTAATATGCTGCTTTCTCCTTTAGTCTGATTTGCTGGAGTCATAAAAACTTTCATTGACTAAAATAGCCAGTTTATATAGATTGAGTAGCACCAGGGAAGAGAAAAGCCTATTTCATGAAAAATAAATCAGATATGAACATAATGGCATCTCAATGGGTTCTATAAAGATTCATTTTAACCAGATGATTTAACAATGAGTGGGAAATAGATGGAGAAAGGGGAAAGAGATAAGAGAAAAGAGAGAAATAAAATTCTTAGCTGACTAAATGCTAACATGAAAGAAATACAAGAAGCTTTGGAAAGAGGATACAGGTGCATGGGCTTATTGAACCCAGGAAACCCACAGGCACATCTTCCCTCAAAGAAGCTTTAAGCCTCCCTGGCAAAATAAACACTCACATGCAATTGTGCTCTTCAGGAACCACTCCTGATGACTTATTGCTCATTGGTTGCTACACATTTAACATTTTTCCCTCACTTCATAACCTGTGCTCAGCTGCCAGAATTGCATGCCTCATGCAGTTACCTCAATAGTTTTTTTCCCTCATTTGAAATGAAGCAACATCACTGTCTAGTTGCAGAACTTCATAGCTAACTGAGATCTGAGGAAAATAAGTAAAAGATACAATGAAAATAATTAAAATCCGTGTGTACCTTTTGGCCTGGAAATCTATGTTTTTATGGATTCTGACACAGTGCCACAGCATCATGATATCAGCTGGCCTGTGGGCCCTGACACCTTCTTCACAATAAATCCAACTTTTTGCTGTCACATTTGTTCTCAGCAAATGGCTTTTCCTGTCACCTAAAAGTAAAGATTGTAAATGCAACTCATCTGTGTTTAATTCCCAAAATCCACTAGCAGGCACAAGCATACTCAGAACAGTTCCCTCCCTCCCCCTCCACTGTTGGTCTATTCAGGAGGAAATATCTGAACTCTGGAATTCAGCCAGATGTGGTGCTTTTGGTAAATAGAAGAATGGTAAGCATACTGCAAGCATGCTGCTCTTAGAAAGTATTTGCTTTCTGTTTGAGGGGTTTCTAGTTACTAGAAATAGGACAATACTTTTCCATTTTACTTCCTCAAACAGAGGTACCTGTATCTTGAGTTTTTAAAAAAGCAGCCCACATAATTTAGAGACCTCTTTGCAGGTTACTTCACTAATTTTTTATGGACCTTAAAGAAACAAATCCCTACTCCTGCAAATTCTGATACAGACTCCAAATCTTATACCTATAATTAGTCCCATCAGGATAAAAATATACACCACATAAAATATCAGAAAAAAAAAAAAACTTTTGCTGAGAGAAGTACAAATCTGCATATCTGGTTTTGAATTTGATGCATACGGGGTGAAGGTGACTACGGATCAAGAGAAGAGGAGAGCTGATATTGAATAGTAAAGCTTTTTTATTTACCTTTGAAGGTTAGAATCATCTCCCTCTTCCCTTCCTTTTCATTCCCCTCCCCTATGAAGCATGGCAAGAATGATTAATATGAACCTGACTATGTAATTTAACAAAGAAGACATAAGTAATGTATATCATGTTTTCATTTAACAGAAGTCCAAAATCACAGGTAAGTGTATTGTATTGTCTAAGTCATGGATTCTGAAGTTTTATAAAAATAATCCTGATTTATCTGAACTCTGTTTTCTTTGAGGGAAAATATCATTATCTCTATTTTAAAGACAAACAAATCTAGAGAAAAATCAAGGGAGCTTAAGTGATTCATGCAAGGCTACAGAGGAAGTCTATGTCAGAATGAACTAATATCTAGATGGTGCCAAAACACTATTTAAGAGGGTTAGCTTAAAACTTCCCTCTGCCAGACAATAGCAAGATACACTATCCATTGTGGAATGTATCCAGCTAACAGACTTTCATTTAATGTTAAAGTGTTAGCTACAGTATTATGATAGCTTTTATTATAAAAACACTGCTGTGCAGAAGGAATCCCAGATATGACATTTGATCAAAGCTGAATGTCACAATGAAGATCTGTTCATTTTTGCACAGTGCAAAGGCATTTGAAACAAGATTTTTTGATGGCCACCTAGAGGTTTAACCAAATGATTTCTTTTGAGTCTTCTGTCATGATTTTCACCCTCAGTATCTCAAATTACTTGGGGCAGAGAAAATATATAAACCATATCAGAAGAATGCTAGAAGATAAATGGAAAGAAAAGGTTATTGCAGAAACTTAGGTGCTCTAGTCTGCAAGAAGAGTTTGGTGATTAAAAGAAAGTAGGTATATAAATATAACTCCATTGACAGATATTCACAAAATAGGTGCATTGCACAATGACTGATTTTACCTTTTAAAATAAACCATACATTATAGCACGTGAATAAGTGCTTAGTGTTTAAATATTTGTCATATCTGCTGTAATTAACTCTATCCCCTAAACTACCACCAGAAACAGAATTAAAATATTTATTATTGCATAAGAATACTTCCTGCTCATGCAGAATAACCTAAAGCTATCAGAACATGCTTTACCAGAGCTATTCCTTACAATTTTCAAGACTTCTCCCTCAAAAATATTCCATTAAGCTAAACCTGAGCTAGAAATACAACACCTGTAGATAACCCAGTCACATGCACACAATGATCATTCAAGAAGAATGGAAGAACAAACAAACTTTTCGTCTTCTATCCACTTCTCAGAATTAGAAGATGCAGAAGGGAGAAGGGTGGTTTGATGGATATTTCTGCATATTTTGATTAGCAAAGTAAACTGTATGGTCACTTTCTCACCATACGTATATATTACTGTATACATCTGTAAATAATGACAGTAGTTACAATATGTTGTTTTCAGACAGGTTCAGGGGGTCACTGTTCTTCCCACTCTGGAGTTTGTGATAGTCAATGTTATTCTGCACAGTTTATACAGAAACCATAAGCTGTGAAAAAAGCTTCATGGGAACAAGAATGTTAGCCAATACCTTGAGTCCAAAATGACATATTGAATCTGTTTTGACTGATTACCATTCCGGACATAAATTATGCACTGGACCTTGTCAACAGTAGTGAGAACATGTACCACATTGTACGTAGGATACAAAGATGAGTTTGTGAATGCTAGTCTTACCACCTGCCCCAGCCTGCTATGGTGTATTCTTTGTATCACACAGAAATTAAGTGCTGTGGAGAGAAATCAGTGATGGGCAAGTGATCCAAACTCCTTACAGGTAACATTCACATTAAACTTCTCCAGGACTCACTAGTTTTCTTCTCCACTGTTAATGCAGCAGTGGAAAACATAAAACAAAGGCCTTTGAGTCAGGCTGTGCATCAGCACAAAATCTAAACAAGCATTTAGGGTAACTAGAGGACATACATGAGATCAGGTCCTCATTATGGGGCAATGTAAGATACATTTTTATAGAGCAATGTTTATGTCTTTATAAATATTTAATCATGTCAGCTGTCTGATTCACATTTCCCCAGACACCTAGACCTAAAGGGAGAATGGTTAATTTTCTGTTTTCCCTAGCTTGGAAAAGCAGCCCGAAAGCCATTCTGCATCCCATGACCTGAACGGGACCAAGTTTTGCAAGCTTTTGAAAGAATACTTTTTTAGCTTCAGGCTGTTGAGCGAGGTTTGGAAAAGGAAGAGCCCCAGTCTGACAGTAATAAGTGAAAAGTACGTGCTCTAGTTCTCTTGAGGCAGCATAGGGCATGCCAGCTTTTTGGTTTTTGCTTTGTTAAAAGCTGCAGTAAGAAGCAGACACTGTAAAAAACCTGTTCTATAAAAGGAAGACTTCTTCTCCCACATTAAAGTGCAAATTAAACTTTGCTCTGTGGTGGCACTTTTTAGAAAGGTGTAAGGAATTCCCAGCCAAGTAGGCAATGGACTGAACATTACCAAGGGCTTTAAATATATTTCACAAGTCCCATATGGTGAGAAAAGCTCTCCTGACAACACATGTAAGAGCCAGATGCTGAAAGAAACAAGTACAGATAAGATGTCTGATCCTGCAGTTCTCACATGGGGAAAACTCCCTTTGAAGTCCATGGGAATGTGCGCAAGGATTGCTGCTTCTATCACTATTCTGTCATCCTCTATCATGCATCTAATTTAAAACACACAATTTCCATCTGAGAGACTAATTCTCATCTTCCCATCCTTATACCATTTTCTCCTTTAGTAGCTATTTTTAGTGTAATTCAGCTGCCTATGTGATGTAACCAGATCATTTGGCACTTGTCATTCAAGTATAAAAGAGAAACTTAAGTAGGGACATATATTACAATTTAAAGATAGCATATTTAAAAACTTAAAAAATACTCAGATTGACACTCATCTGAGGAACGGCTCTTGAAATCCCACCAGCCCACACCCCAAAAGTTATCACAGCAACCTGAACGCAGCTGTCAGTCAGTGACTAGAGCTCTCATCTTGGGTGCAGATGAGTTGAGCTCAGCTGGTCATTCTAACACAACCTCAACATATTGCAGATACCAGCAGAGGACTTGAACCAGAACACCAGGGTTTTGTGCAAAGACTAGTCCAGTGGGCAGCTATGAGGATCCCTATCTTAACAGCTCCTCTGATGCGACAGAAAAAGTAGTATCAAATTTCTAGATCTTGATGGATCCAGAGATTAACTTGGTATTGAGTTTCCAAGCCTGAGGGTTTGCAGGATCATGGACTGCCTTTTCTGCCACTGCTCTTACCTTACCTGGCCAAAAGTGTATTTTCTAGCATCTTAGAAATTGTAACATTAAACCCTGAGGACTGTAGTACAGGGTCTAGGGATATGTGATATCGAAGCAGGAATTTTGAATATATTGACTTGAAATTTCCACACCCAATTCCTTCTGTGTATGTACTCTCTCATAAACTAAAGGCTCTCAGGAAACATTATATTCCTTGTACTCTAATTATCTTAGGGAATGAAGGCTGAGGTCCCCAAGCTTCATTATCTTACATACCAGGGTAGGGTTCAGAAGATATTTTTAATCCAAATACTGACACCATGTTAATTACATTTAATCAAAGAACAAATAGAAACACACTCATTATTGAATAAAATAATGCATATAAAATACTTACGCCTCTTTGAAAAGCCATTCCTTTTCTATTGTCAATGCTAAAGCAACAGGGAGAATACATGCTCCTTAAGATTAAAGTTTGAAAGAACGCCGCCAGAACTACCAGATCAGGATGCCTACATCCGCTTCTACAAAACTGGAGTGCAGGGCTGTGGAGGGGTGTTTTGCATTTTTAATGATTTTTATCATTGTTGTTATTACTGTTACAATTAATATCACTATTTATTTTTAAGACATTGTCTTAATCTGGCAGAATAACTTCCTTGTACTCATTTCAACACTGTCTGCCCTTAGAAGACTATAACCATGATAACCACCATCGCATTTCTACTGGTCATAGTTCTCCTGTTATGCTAAGGGGAAAGATGTCAAATCAACTTGTAAATGGAAAGAAGAAAGTGTAAGTGTAGTGAGTGTATCTGTAAATTTTTTTTTGCCATTATTTAGGATTTCTTTCCCATAAAAGTTTCCAGATTTATGGGGGGAAAAAAAAAACCAAAACAGGCAGCAATTAAATGGCAGCTTTTCACTGATAATTTCTTAATTCTTCTTCTAATACAGCTCTCATTGTGAGAAGGGATATTAGGTGCTGAAGATGCTGTTCAGCTACTTCTAGTTCAAGACAGATTGGAAATACCTTTCCAAATGACTCAGTTGTCTACTGTGCCAAAACACACATAAATCACTATGAGCTAAATCTAGCAATTTTGCTAAAATGCCAATTAAGCTAATTTTGCCAGGTGATTACCATACCATAGAAAATGAATATGAATTAGAATCAGGCAAGTCAGTCTGACATGCAGATTCCTACTGTAAAAACATCATAGGATGTCCTTACTCTCTGACAAACAGTTGGGATCGACTTCATAAGGTTCAGAATATGTTGGAAAATAAATTAGCTAATATTGAATACAATTTATCCCATATTTTATTATTAAAAAACCACAGCATGATGCCTCAATAAATCAGCAACCTCATATTAAAAACTTATATAATCTTCTTTTAAGTAAAAGTTGTCATTTTTTGAGAGTATCATAAACTACAGAATAATGCTGAGACCCGTTTTCTAACATGCAGTCTTCTTGTTGAAGGTTTTAGGTGGCTTTTTTAATGTCTTTGAGAAAATGACTAGTATGTTCTGAACACATTAAATGTCATGCTGATTATTTAAAATTGAAGATTATTTTACTTCTCAAAATTTGACAAGAAACAAAAGCTTTAAGATACTAAAGGCTTTTCCTATTGGAGCCTGTCGTTCTCTATGCTATAATTTCAGAGTCCTCTTAGAACAGTACCTTCAGCTCACCATGTACTGGGATAAAAGTTGTACAAGAATGTGTTTTAAGAATGCTTAATTTCATTCTTCTAGCTTGTGCTGAATGACTCAGAGTTTGAAAAGAAAAATAAGCTTTTTTCTTTCGTGAAATAGTATCTGTGAGCTCTGTCAGTTTTAGTGCCCCCATCTTGGTCTCTGGTAGAAGAAAGTATGGCATATGAAGTTATTCTTTTGTTATCATTGCTTTTTAAACTCAGGAAGAATCCCAAGGTATATCTCCATTTTTTACAGCAAGATTACCATAGGTTTTTCCTTTCTTCTACTTTTAAAAAAGTGTAAGATTCGATTCAGTCATTTATTTTCAAGCAGCCAATTATACATGCCATTTTTACATTCTAAATTCTTTCTTCCACTATAGGTCTATTTTTATACAATGTAAACTGTCTTCCCCTGGCACTGAATTTTGCTGCATGAACTTTGGGGAAAACATAAATTCAGGTGTGCTTGTCATCTTAGATACTGGACATTGATATGCTACTTTTGATTTCCAGAAGTATTTAACAATGTAATAATGTGAAGTTAAAAACCTCGTATTTTTCTGGTTTGTCTTTTGTTAAAGGTATTCTGTGCAAAACAGTGGGGATCAACAGTATACTTACTTTGGAACATTTCTGAGCAGCCACTAGGTATAATGCAATATTAAAATGTTAAGCAAATATGTAGGAATAATGAAAACCAAACCCAAAACAAACAGAAAGGGTTTTACAATCAATACTGTTGATCTTGGACAGACAACAGGTAACAGTGGCATGTATTTCTTAAGTAAAATAAGTATTTCCATGACTTCACGTATATTCACTCTGCAGAGCCCACACCACTGCTAAATCACTGCTAAACCCCTGCTAAATAAAGATATATGTTATATGTAGGCATGTAATTACATAATAAATTGGATGGAAATACTCTGACAACACAGGTAGCCTTCCAAGAATGAGTCAGAACATTCTGGTGAGGATTATATGGAGTCTTTAAAGGTCATGATGGTGCTTCATGATGCCACTCTTTCAAGGGAGAGGTTCTCAACAGCTTTTGTGTCCTTCTGTAAAAAACAGGCACCTAAAATCTTGTGCAGATCTTCTGGAGCACTATGGACGGAGATAATATACCTCTGCAGAGAGAGACAGATGAAAGACTCAGCCCTGTTCAAAGCTGTTCATGCCTTTGGGTTATAGTTTTCCGTGGAAGAAAGGGGAATATATTCCTTGTGAGTGTGCATTTGGTGCAGTTCGTATTTTGTGAATAATAGCTGAACATCATGCACGGAATAGACTTAATTGCTAATATCCTAATGGCAAAACTCTCTGAAATAGTGTACATTTAAAAGTGATTATTTTATATGTGTAAGGAAGATATTATTGTTTTTTATAAAAGTACAAACAGGCAGTTCAGAATCAGTCTTCACTTTTCAAACATCTTTTTAATCCTCTGACCTATATCTGCGTTTTTGATAGAGAGAACATAAACTGAATTGTTTAATAAAATTATAGCAATTTAATGCAGCACATACTAATATTAATAAAGTACACACCATACAATTATGGTGCTTAAATGCCAATAAAGTTGTGTCATTAAGGAGAGCATACTACATTATGTGATTGGTTCTTATGCTGTTACAAAAATTATCCTTTAAAATACACAGAATTATATTAATATGGAAGCTCCATTTTAATGAATGTATAAAGCATAGTCTTTATCTTTCAAACATATCCTGTGAAGGGCTGATTTCTCAACGGTAATCTAAAACTGACAAAGAATCTGGTTTGACTTTACTATTAGGAGACTAAGGAAAGTCAGGGTTTTGATTTTTGATTGTGTCCTGATTTCAGAAAAACAGAGACCCTTTATCCTCCTATATGAATACTGGTTCCATATATCATCTAACAATGATTGCACGGTCAGCTGGAGCAGGTTGCTGCAGTGGCTTTAGCCATGTGTATTGGCTTTTGAATATCTCCAGGAATGGAGAACCCACTGTCTCTTTGTGCAAACTGTTTCGTTTGACCACTCTCACAGCAAAAAAAAAAAAGTTTTTCCTTCTGATTGTTTCACATTATTGCTTGACGGTCTTTGGGAAATTCCTGAAAGAGTTCGAGGATATTACGTGTGTTATGGTGAAGTGACCCTTGACTTTCAAAAAGATGAAGCCAAAGATGCAGAGCAATTTTGTGTCAAGTCTAGCAGCAGCAAAAGAATTCTGTGTCCCTAACTGTTCCAAACCATCAATGTCTATCTACAGATAGAAAACACTGTACTTTGAGGAGAAGGGTGTCTGTTTAGTAAGTAATTTTCTACCCTGGACTTGGACTATGTTGAGCAAGGAGCCTTTAGTTGTGAAACCAAAGTAGGCGGCAGCCAAGAGTCCCCAGTGAGGAGGGCTGGGATTTGCTGACCATGGGGTGGAAGATCAGGGCTGGCTGGCAGGAACTGGGCATGGGAGGGAAAATTCATCAGACATTTGATAAGCAAATCTGTTTTGGCCAAAAGAGAGCAATGAAAATGACTGCTAGCCATAGACTCTGGATGCAGATAAATGGCTGCAATCCTTTGTTTTTATAGTGCTAACTGAAACAGAATGAATATTGCTTTACATCTACTAGAAGCAATTACGTGTTACAGTCAAAGGATGCATTTGGCTTTGCCATGGCTGTTATACACTGCAATCTTATTGTTATCCTGTGACTCACTGATACATTCAGCTTTTTTCCCCCTCTCTTTTGTAAGTGCAAAACCTTTTTCTTTATACTACTGTATTTCATCACCTTTTTTTCACTCAGATTCTTTCTGTGTGATACTTCAGTCCTCTGCATTAACAGCACCTTTGAACTCTGTCTTATCAAGTAGTACAAGCAGCAATAAGATTTTTCATTGAGATTTTTAAGGGAAATAAATAAAGATTAATTTCAGGTTTTATTTTGAGGAACACAAGTTGTAACCTTCCCCCAGCCTGACAGGTCCTCCTTCAAAGCAGTCTCACCTGCCTTTCAGTCAATTTTACCAAACATTTCTTGTTCCGGTTCATACTTGCTTTTTTTAAGTGCTTTCCTATATAGCACGACTTGCAAGTTCAAATACTTACAAACAAATATATTTTCCTATTGAGCAAGCAGCTGTCTCTACAAAGGAAGATAACAGGATTTTCTCATTTAGAACCTGATATGACTTGTCTCAAGACAGAAAGCTGTTTGGTTTTGCTGGTTTACCAAGGGCATGTGAACTTCAGACCAGGTAGGACAAAATCTGTCGAAGTGTAGAGCTTTCTGAGGTAGTCATGATCAGGAAGCCTGCTGCCCATTAACGAAGGATCTACAAAGAGACAGTTTTTGTCTTTAAAAGTAAAAGTTACCAAATAAACCCTAAAATATAATGGCTGAGCCTGAGTCAGATAAAGGTAAAAATACTTTGGATCCTTATTCAGGCATTTATAGAGTAACAAAGAAAACAGAGAGGTCAGAATCAAATCTGGTTTTTGTAGCTTTTCGCAGGAACACAAGAGGGATATCAGACACCCATGTGCTTCCTTTAGATACAGCAACAAAAAGAAAATTCCCTTTCACATTTATGTACTATATGGTGAATCTGCAAACATATTAAGAAGCAGGGATCTATATCTGATGTAGGTCTGACTTATAAAGCCAGAACTAACTCATTTGATGAACCTAATACTTCCTAATTGTGTGAAAGTTATCTGAATATTTTCAGGTCCAGTGATTCAGAAGATAAGAGCTTCAGCTACGTGTGGGTATATGTACATATATATAAAATATATTTGTATGTACCGACAAATATATATATAAAAACAGATTTAATAACTATTTCAGGGTTAATATTACCATTCTGGAAGGGAGCTTAGTTAAGTCAGGGGATGTATGTGCACTCTTTTCAAATTTAAACTGATTTTACATAGCAAGGGGAAGCTAAATCTACAGGTAATGTCAGTGTTCATTATTTTAATAGTCCAAACTCAGAGAAAAAAATAGTGTAAATTAGAAGAGAATTACAGGACAGATGTATTTTTCATCTGCTCACTAAGTATAAAAATATTACTCATGGGTAAAATAAGTAATAAAAATAATTATGATAATAATAATAATAATAAATTAAATGCATTGTCTATCAGCTGCTCATTTTGAAAGTAATAAGATGAAGCCAGTACAGTTTGGAAAAGACAACTGTAATGACAGGCCACGCTTTTCAGCTGTTGTGAGGGTGGCTGGTTCATTTACTTTGCTTAAGAGACCTAATTTCTGATGAAGCCTGTAGTTATTTAGGGTTAATAGACTTTCCTCATTTCATTATGCTTCTGTGAACTGTAAAAGATTTCAAAGTGAGTAGGCTAAGAAATATTCACAGATGTTCTCAGCTGAAGATAACTTTCTCGTCTCTTTCCTTGCCACTTTTCTGCAGCTAATAAAATCAGATATAGAATGGCACCCTGCAGTTTTCAGCAGTTTTTACATTTCTCTCTGTCAAAGCAAAGGTTGTCTACACAAGCCTGTGGTCTCCTCTTTGGGATTCACGGCCAGATGACAAGTTGGGCTTCCCGTTAATGAAACTTTGCTTTTCCTTAAAGAAAGAGTTCTGAAGAAAGTAGCTGCACATAAAATCCAACATCCTACTCCGTCTACTCAGAAGAAAGCAGAAGAGATCTTCCTCTGGACAGAAACTCCCATTTATTTATCTTCTATTTTCCCATGTCAAGAAAAAAAAAAATGGACCAACGATGTTTGAATTTTAATTCAAATGGAACAAGATCGAGCAGTTTGTTCAACGCTTTGTTTCTGATTGTGGCATTGTAGGATTCAGTATATTTACAGGCAGCGTTTTGCAGAAGTTTAGAGATATATGAAAGTTTCTTCAAAAACTTTCAAATCTTTTCAATACAACACACTTGTCAATGAACTGGATTACTCATTGAATTAAGAAGTCAACAAATGTAGCAACTGTGTTTTGTTCCTTTCTTACTTAGAATTACAGCATCTGCTTTTTAATTTTGTTTTTGTTTTGTGGGGTTTTTTTGGTTTTTTGTTTTTACTGTCTACTGGAAAGTTTTCATTGTGAATGCCATGCTCACATATCCATAGTTTAGATGCATGAGCAAAAAAATAGTATCATAAAATTATGAAAATTTTATTTATGCTCTTTCGAGACCACAAAATCATAGTGCATACCATCTGTCAAAAATTGGGTTTATGTAAGATTTCCTGTGGATTTAATACATAGAATAGCATAAATTAATTTTGAAACTTCACAGTCAAAGTTGGCATAAACTGTAAAGTCTGTGATAATATTTTATTTTATTTGCTATTACTATGATTGCCAGTAGCTAATTCATCAGTTTGAAAAGTTAAGTGAGTTTTTAAACTGATGTGAATTTTTTTGTTGATGCTACATTTTTTTACCCTTGCAATGGTGAGAATGAAACAGGTATTTTGTATTGTAAAAGCAATTACTAAAAAGTGTATTGGATGAAGCAGGAAGAATCAAACAAAACTTACAGCTTCACATTTTTCTTAGCAGTCCCTGCTCAACTTCCCTCTCTGCTTATGAGATTTGCCTCTGCCTGGGTGCTTTCTGAGCAGCAGGGGGCTGTGTGAAGGGATGGCACTTCCCAAATCCCTTCTATCAATACTTGTTCACTTTGCACAGGACGTTTAAATATGCACCGTAGCAGTGGCTGAAGCTCAGGTGTTTCATCAGGATGAGAAGTGCCCTAAGTATTGGGTTACAAAACCTTTCTCACTTTCAGTCTCTGTTGTTTAATGACACTCTAAAACATTCTGTTCAGAGCGGGAAAATGTCAACAGGAGGAACTCCATGACACAGAGTGTTTTCCCTGGCACATGGCAGCCCTAAAACAGTTTAGAAGCTGTGCAGGAAACTAAGTGTGGTTTTCCACAAACTGACATAATACATTTGCCAAAGCTATTGATTGAGGTAAAAATAGAACCACAGTTTTAGAAATCTAGTGCAATTCTATTCTTTTTCTGACCAAAATAATTTGGTAGATTTTTGGCCAACTGCAAAAGAGTCATTGCATATTTTAGTAAATAGATTATTACACAATTATTTTTAAACAATCCTTTTTTGTTTTTGATAATTATTACAGTACCTCTGAGTAAGCATTGTGTAAATGTTGACTGTTTTTACCACTAGCAGAGTACTTCAAATCACACTTGATAACAACACTTGATCTTGTAAACCATTTTGTTAATATTCTAGGGAAAGAATAAAGGTCTGCTCCTTCTCCTGGCATTTAAATAATACTGCCATCACAAACTCCTGTTTGCAAAACGGTGATTTTTTTTTTCCACAGGGTTAAACTTTTTTAAAGATCAGAGAGCCCTTTTGCCATATGATATATCAGAATTTCAGCTTTTCTTTAAAAAGCAAATTTCTAGCATTGGAGACAAGACTAACAACTTAAACCTCAAGATCTTAAAAGATAAATAAAAAGCCACTCAAAAATATTACATTTATGTTCTCTCATGGGTCTGACTCACATTTGAAGACTGGTACTACTGAAATGACTTGAGGGACAAAAGAAACAAAGACAATATCTGGTCTAGTTTTGCAAGAAAAGAGTTCCAAAATTCCACTCACTAACTCCTGTGTTTCATTGCAGTTCCAAAAGCCTCAAATTCCTGTCTTCTACACAGAAAGAAAAACCCCATGATTTTTTGTATGTTTATAAGAAAAAGCCAAACAAGCCCCACACCCCTGTGGGCAAGAAAGGCAGGGGGGTGACACAGTCATCTGCAATATATTTAACTTAAAATGCAAGTTAATGCAATTAGAAAATATGCTTTTGCTTTCCACAGATTAGCACTACTGAGTTCAAATTGCGGGTGTGTGGTATCCTTTCAGAATGTCTAAGATGCCAGCACAGAGGGAGCGCACTGAGAGGAGCAGGCTGCACGGAGAGAGGGCTGTCGTGTACTGAAGAGAGCCAATTTATACCTGCCTCCAGCGAAGCCTCTTCGCATGAGTAGGAGGCAGATTTGATGAGCATAGCTGGAAAAAAAAAGTCTGCAGCTGAACACCAGCACATAGGTTAGTGTGGGCCAGATATGGACAGATACACATGAAAAGTTGAAATGGCTTTGAAGAAATACTCATTATAAACCTTACATGAGAAAAGCCTTATTAAAGATTTTTCTGTTACAGCTCATCGACCCTAAGGTAATTAGCATTAAATATCACTTAGGGAAATTACTAATCTATGGTATCTGACGTGGTGAAAGAATAATAGAGGAACTCGCTCTGACTCATGTAGCTTTGAACTTTCCTTTCTAAATACCACACAGCTTTCCAATCTAGTTTTAAGTAACCCATGAGCTGAACTCTAGCCCACAGGATAATAGAGTGAGGGACTGGGCTCCTGCCTTCTTAGCAAACAGGGCTACAAAAAGTCATCACTGTGCATAATTATTTCGCTCATACTGCTCTGGCTGAATGCCACTGATCTCCCACATGGCATCCTTAGCAACTTAAGTTGTTTCTTCTGACAACTCAAAAGCCCAAGACCTACGATTCGTGCTAACAAACTAGCAGGTAGAGCAGCAGAGGATGCCAAGGAAGCAGTCAGAAGAGACTGACAGTGAGAAACATGCGCTGTCTCCATCAATGAATATATGAATAGTAAGAGGTTCGCACCTCTCACACCAAGAACACTGGAGCAGGCTGCCCAGGGAGGTTGTGGAGTCTCCTTCTCTGGAGACATTCAAAACCCACCTGGACACCTTCCTGTGTAACCTCATCTGGGTGTTCCTGCTCCGGCTGGGGGATTGGACTAGATGAACTTTCGAGGTCCCTTCCAATCCCTGACATTCTGTGATTCTGTGACTCTAGGACAGCACAGATGTCTGCATCTCACTCATGAAAGTCAAGACCTCAGATGTGACCAACAGGTATCGAAAAGAAAGCTTATAACTTTGTATTTGTAAAAGTTACACAGAAAGGACAGGTACTTTGTCTGTAAAGAAAGAAGGCTGACTATGAACAAGTTAGGAACTGTTTATAGATCATGACGATGAGAAGCAGAGCTATTTTTCCTCCATAAGTGTGTTTAGATTCATGGTAGTAGCTCTTTTGCATGTTCGCAAATGACAACTTCCTGGAGATGTAACCTGCTCTAAGTATTTCTGAGATACTAAAAACTCACTGTTGCTTCTATGTAAGCACAGGCATACTGTTGGCTGGTGACACGTCAATACTGCATCACCCAGGAAATTCTATTTTATCCTAGAATTACTGAAGTTAAGATCTACCAGAGTGCAATTCCTACTTATTATCACGAATAGGTTTCAACGGAGACTCCTTTACAGCACACCTTCGCTACAACTGAAAACAAAACCAGCTTACTCTTTTTTTTGAGCCAGAGAGTTCAACAACAACAATAACAACACCAAGCATTNTTTTTTTTGTTTTTTTTTTTTTTTTTTTTTTTTTTTTTAATGCTTTATTTTAAATCCAGTGCTGCATTCCCAAAGTCCTTACAGGGTGGCTCCTGTCTTGCCATTTTAGCTATTATTGACAAGTAACTGAATCTATGCTATACCCTGCCTTGCCCTACCACCAGCCCCATTTAGTGGGATATGTTTTCCCTGCTTCCTGGCTGGAATCTATTCCTCAATCAGTGGTACATTTTTTTGAGCTCTGTATTCAGATTTGTTCTTATTGAAAAAGTCCAAGGAAGAGAGATTTCTGGTAGTCTATGCTTTACTTGTACACGGGTCTGTGACCAGGCTTCTAAAATACATCTGTAAACACAACATCAATTTCTTGAAGTCATCAGCTTTCTATTAACCTTGTTGGTGGCACTGTTGGGTTTTCTTTGAGGTTGCTTACTTCATTTTAGTGGTATCTCTGTAATCCAAGGTAGCTCTTCAGAAGTCAATGGAATCATCTAACATAAAACTACATACACAAGTCGAATAAAAGCCTCTGAGTTGCTGGAATAAGTCTGTAGCTCTTTGCCTTCAAGTAACAACTGGGTAATGAAAATGTTCTTTGCTGTGAGATTTAATCTGCTAGAGCTTTTCTTTCTCAAATCCCATATAACATGAATAGATAGCTTTTTACTCTTCTGTGGTACATTTCATCCCTGGCTCTGTGTGCATTTTCAGATGTTAGATCTTCTTTGTGAAATCTGATGACAATTCAGACATAGGACAAGTCAAAGCTTTTTGTACTCTCAGTACAACAGATCTTTGTCACAGGCATGCTGGCTAGATGTTTTCCTGAGATGGCTTTCTGTATGCGATATACCAATGCGTGTGCATGCATCCTTATGCTACTATTTGTAAGTTGTTCACTTCTAATGATGACACTAAACAAAATTTGTTGCTATTATCACTTTCTTTTCACATGCTGATTATTTTCTATAAAAGTTTAGGTACTTTAGACTATTCTGCTACAATGTATCATAATTCACTAGTAAATTAAATGTAGTCAGGCCTGATATATTAATGTAATATTTTTAACAGAAGATTGGGGGCAGGAAGTAGGTTGTGGGAATGCCCTTTTTGCGCCAGTAGAGATGACGTTGCTTGGCTGTTGTGGTATCTACCACATGGCAAACTACTTCCCACAGCTGCGCTTTCTCTTTTATTTCTCATTTATGCTCAGTATATATGAATGCTTAACAGACAAATATCCTTGCACATCATAAAGCCACTGAAATCACAGATGCTTAACCTTAAATGAGAGTTTCTACAGATATTTTGAATGGAGAAGTTAACCAAGTTGCCCACTTTGGCTCTTTTGACCGAAGATTGGCTTTTCAAAAATACCTCAGTGTGATCTGACAAAGATCTGATTACTCATATTAGAAAAAGGAATACATTCACTTTATAACCAGCTGAATGTGTTAACCTCTCTGTAGAATATTTTCTTGCCTTCTTTTTCCTATATTGGGTTTTTGGAAGTAGAATTCTGCCTCTTTAATTTATCCCCGTAGTTAATTTGTGACTTAATGACGATAAGGTATCAGGTAAAAAATGGGAAGTCAAAGTGGGCAATTCATTTGGTTTAGAGAAGCAACAGTTGGAATACCTTATAGACTTGTCTGGAAACAAAAAAGCAAGCACTGTACAAGAACTGTAGCTTTCCAAGCTACGCTAGTATTTGCCAGATGACACATCTTCCACTGAATCTGTAGTTAACATTAGTTTCAAATAGCAAGAAAAATAAAGAAGCTGTAGTTTCTCATTGTGTTACACCTTTACAGGCAAAGCTCCGGTTAATAGTTCAGTACAGTAAATCTGATTCATGCATTTGATCAGAAGCCCCCCAGACACAAACACACTTTGTAAACAAAACAAGATGCCTTCGCTCTTCGTCTTTTTTTGGAAGTCACAATATAAACCTCCTCTCATCTGAAACCTCACTGGCTTAAAGACATACTCACTTCTTATTAATTTACAAAAACTCCCTGCTAACCGACAAACTCTTAAAAAAGCTCCTCACAGTTCCCAGCTTTTGAAAAGCCTGAGGATTAGTTAAACTTTACTTAAATGCACTATATTCAAATATTGTTATATTTGAATATATTTATATTTGAAAGACTTTTGTGAATACTCTAAAATATTGAAACTATCAAATTACAGTCCAGAAGGATAATTTTTTTTTGTAGCTGTATGAATTTTGTTGCAGCATGAGCTAGACTTCATTTTTTCTCAAAAATACTGGCAAAATTTGCTTCTAGCCTCATTATGAAGGTCAAGTGATCTTCTGGTTAGGAATAGCTGTAGTATTCATTGCAGAGTTTCGTAATCTGAGGAAAACCCAGATAATTCTGACAAGGTTTTCTGTTGTTTTAAGGTTTTTTATTGTTGTTGTTTGTTTTTTGTTTGTTTTGTTTTTAGTTTTTTTGTGGTTTTTTTTTTTTTTTCTGATAAGAAAAATTAAGTAGTATAGATTTCCTCTGGTTTTGTGGAACTGTGGAAGCTTTACTGCTCATTTCAAAATGACTCTGTAGCATTTAAATTTTGCTGCTCATTTCTTGCTATTATCAGATAAAAAAAAGGTGACCTTTCCATTCATATTTTCATGCTTATCTTGAAGCTACACCATACTTATTCTTTCTTGGCCACACATAAAACTCACAGATAGCCTTAATGAGATCTGTTTATATTTAAGAGAATCTGACTTGTTTCAACCATACATCTTTGAGTTCTGCAATGTGTTGACATGTAATTTGTCGACATGTAATTTGTTGTGGGCTAGGGTGATGTCAAGGGAGAAATATGAGGACTGAAATGTATAGGCTGTGTCAGAACTTTGCTCCATGCCCTCTTGCAGTGAAAGTGCATTTCAGACGCAGAGCACACCTGCTTTTGACCATACATCCACCTATGCACATGCACAAACAGAGGTGGGATGGTCCTTTCTGTAGCTCCGTGCCGTTACAATGGTGTCATGAGGATTCTTCTGCTAATTCTGTGTCTTTTACAATTGTATTTATTGTGTCTGTCTCATGATGCATGAATTTGGGGTTCCCAGCATCCGAAGGGATGTAAGATTTACTTTCTATCTGTGTTCCTTTTTTTTTTTTTCTGTCTTATCAAAACAGCAATTTTATTATGCCATTTGTTGTCAGGCCTTTCTTACTGACATACGGAAAGAACCCTGTGCTGCCTCTCTCCCTCTCATCCCCCATCCCCCAGCGCAGAACAGAAGCCAAATTTAAGGCTAAGGTTTTGGGTAAAGAGTTGGCTTTTTTCCTCCCTTCCATCTCCCACACCAGCATAAGAAATCTGCACTTAGTATTCAAAGCTACCTGAAGACTATTAGCCCTGAAAATATTGTTACAATAAAAGGCTTCACTCTACATATAGCAAAACAGCTGCTAACATGCATGTGGACAACTACTCTTATTTCCTTCTGTGTTGATCCACTATTTCAAAACTTTCAGGGTATTGCTTCATGAGTTTTTGTGCAATACTTCAAAGCTAACTATTCACCAGAAAATTTTCTCTGTTCTCAACAAGAAGACGCATTAGTGGCAGCATAGAGCTTCCTACATATGATGGCATTGTGCTAATTGAGTTTTACAGCCTCGTCATCTAATAGACTTGAAGTCTGTGATGCAGTAGTTGCCTAAGTGCTTCCCTGATAGTCCTCAAAAGGCATTACAAAAGTTAGGTAAGTGCTAAATGATCCACTTTCATATAATTTTTTTCAATTAATTTAAAAACTGATTTACATCACAACTATGGTATAGTGTCTCAGGAAACCAAAAATTTTGTGGAACCCAAATGTTATGATATTTGGTATTTAGGAAGACTATGATAATAGCATTCCAATATGTCTCAAATTACACAGCTACAAATCATTGGTGACTTTGAATATCTGAATTTAAAGTGGTTGGATTAAGCTTACTATAAAAAGAGCCTGCCAAATTAATCTCTTTTTGGATTCCAAAATTGAATTTTTTAGGAATTACATTTTTTTTTAAACACAGATTATTATACTTAAAACAATTAGAATAATCTTATGGTCCATTCATTTTGAAGACCTTGAAATCATTCCAGTCTTGAATCTAATTTCAAACTTGCAAGTATCATTAAAGTGACTTGAAGTGTTTAATGCAATACATATGGGATGATAATGTTGCTAACTCTGCCAGAGCTAAGCTATAAACAAGTGGGTTTTCGCAGTTTGTGACAAGAGAGGATGGTACTTCCCCCTAATTACTGAAAACCAAACAAGTTTCAGAGATTGTTATTATTTTTGCTAAAGCATTTCTGAAACACATAATGAGCTTCTAAATACAAATCTCATATTCTGCTACCACATTTCCCTACCATCATTTGTTTAAAACACACCTATGTTCATCCAGTGCTCTTAAGAACTTTAAAAGGAATGGCATAAGCTGAAGATCAACGAGAACCTAGACCAGCCTTGAAGAGGTTTTCTATGCACATCCATGTTCACAAGGTTCACCAAAAAAATGTATTTTTTTTAAATTCAGTTTTATCAAAAACTATCCCACAGCCATAATATCAGTCAGACAATTTCAAAGAAAAGACTGCTGATTATTTTCAATTGTTAATTCATCTTTAATTTCTGTAATTAGAAAGGATAAGTATTCGATAACAAGAAATTCCCCAGCCCTAAAACATTGCTAAGTTTAAGACTGACAAGCACCTCTACTGAGCTTTTGTTCATTATTCTGTGTTTTCTTGTTCAGTGATCATAATGTATACATTTTGCTTATGTCTATACTTCCACCTTCCTGTCACTACTTCAAAGGATCTGTACTCACAGCTATAAATGAAACAATAGAAAATAATTGTCTGATACTTATTGATTTGTTGGTCACTATTGTTAACTATTTGATATTGTTGCCCACCACCGAGGTAGGGTTTCCTAGCAGAGTTAAGCAAGCCCTTGTTGCCACACTACTGCGGGCACCATCCTGGAACACCCGCTGCAACCCAGAGCATGCTAGATGCAGGAAGCATGTATGTGGTAGTACCTGTGGTCACCCTTTCTTTCATTCCATGCAATAAATTCCTTAAGTAGATGTTTACTCTTGCTGTAGTAACAGGTCACAGTTGCTTGCCAGATTATTCCGTGCTGCAAGCAAGAAAGCAGGCAAAAGAAGCGGGAAAGGGCCTGAACTAGGTAAGAAGAGAGCTTCCACTTGACTGGTTCTTCTCAGTTACTGGAGCTAAGTAGGCATATACATGTGGAGAGCAATAACAGGTTGTCTGAGCACTTCCATCCATCCCATCCTCATTGTTTCTTCTGGGAGACTGTGAACTGTTGGAGACAATGGTTCTATGTCAAATCTTCTTTTCTGGTCTGCTTTTGCAACTGCCTATTATTATTGCAGAGATGGCAGATGATACAGTGACAATGTCTCCACACCGCATTTCTATCCACACTTCTCCATGCCTTCAATAGTTCTTTGTATAACAGAGCGGGTCTCCCATTTTTTCTCTCAGTCCGTTACTGCACCCATCACTTGATGCAACCTGCAGATTTTTAACCTGAAGAGTTATAAGAAATGGAAAGAACTGGGTTATCAAAAGTGCTTTATACAAGCCTTCCAATAGTGTTAAGCTTCCTTTCTTATTATTTCTCATATGCTTCTTCATAAAATATTCAGGCTTCATTTTATGTTTGAAATAGCACTATTTTGTATAACTAAATTAACAAATGTGATTTTCTCCCTCCAGCTCCCAAATCATTGTAACATACCTAGGATCTGAACATTTACTTGCAATTACAAAAATTACAGACTACACAGTATGGTAAAATAAATTACTTCTGATCCTGACCCAATATGTAACTTATACTTGTTTTCATTCTTGACATGTTTCATGTGAGTGTGAATTAGTTCTCACTATTTCACTTGCAGCCTTCAATTTAATATAACAGTAGCACCCAGAAACAATAGCTGTTTTTTCTCTTACTGTGGATTGTAGATGATCTCCTGCAACGTTATTAGAAGGTATAGTATTTTAATTTTTATGAAAATCAATTTCTTGTCAAAATCCAGCTGAAAATTTTTTTCTAATCTATCTTCTCTGCAGCAGCATGACAGAGCTGGCTGGGATTTAAAACGTAACTATTTTATTATTGTTTTAGTACTCTTTTCCTTTTATTACAGCTTTCAAGTGGGATTTGGGTGATGCCAAAGCATCGTAAAACTTCTCTAGGAAAGCTATAACTCAAAGAAAGTATTTTGAAACAAACCTGATGGGAGTGTAGTTTGTTGTGTAGGTTTGTACTTCCTAATAGGAGAAACAACTGCACTCTTGCTATAAGTGGATAAGAGACAATCTCTGCTGCTTCATTGTTTTCCAACAACAAAGAGAACCCAGGGGACACAGAGCTTAAGTAGGAGTCATACTATAACTGTTTTAAGTGCTTGTGGCACCATCAGTATCAGTGCTTTAGCTGTACTCCTAATTTTGCTTTCAGAGTTGAGAACTCTGTGATGGCTGGGGTTAGTGTAGAGGCTGAGTAGGTTACTTGGCTGATTTCTGTTCTGCAGCTAAAAGTAGGGCTGTGTCTTTGTTAGCAAACAGACATTGGCCACGACATGTCTACTATTACAAAAGAAATTTTCCAGATGATTGGCAGTTTTCAGTTGCATGAAGACTGCTTGAGGACTAGTTCTCTGAGCATTGAGTCTACCTGATAGAAATGACTAAAAAATATTTTTTCTCCCCCGGCTCCCTGCTTCTCCTCTCACCCCCTCTCATTTTTAGCTGTTCCTGGGTTTTGGAGGCTGCTTCTTTGCTTCAACACTTCTCTGCTGTGTGCTCACATCTGTGTGAGCTGCCCATTGCTGGGCCTGTGTGCAGGATGTAGGTAAATGAAGGTTCAGCCGCTTTCTTCTGTGATTTTGTCATTCTGCAACAAAAATGCCTGGGATCTAGGCAGAAGACTTTCCTAGGACTCTTCGTCTCTGTTATACAGTTTGGCCCTTAAAGATGCTTCCCAAGGTTTTCCTGGTTTTCCTTAACATCCATAATGGAATGTGTAAATTACCAAAAATTTAAGCACAGCTAACTCTATAATCCCGATTTACTTAACACGTCTACTGTCTTAACCTAGACAACCTGGTTTCTCCTGCTCAGTTCCATCTTATTTTCACATTTCTTCACCGTTTCTTTTGGAACCTCCTCTTTACTACATTATCCAATGAGGCTATACCATCTTTTTGTACCAAATGTTTCCAGTTTTCTGACGTTTTTTCATATTACTTTATATCTTATAAAGTTATTTGATCAGTCTTGCCTTGCTCCATATGCTTATATCGGATCATTCATTGACTTAACACATTTCAAAAGGTTACCTTGAAAATATTAACTTGCAATTCACTTCCACCCTATCCTTCTGGGTTTTTTTTCTACAACATAAGTCTATTAATTGCATTTATTATTAGAAAGCTACTGCTCAGGAAAGGGAACTAAAGAGTTTGTTAACCATTCACTATTTGAAAATGTAAAAAGTTATTTTTTTTCTTATAGACTTAAAAAAACTGAATGACTTGCTAAATTTGTCCCCGTCTCCCAAGACAGTTCATTACTATTAGTAATATACTAAAGGTGGATTGCTAACTCCTTATGATGAAATTCTAGTGGAATGTTTAATCAAGTCCCACCTCACAGTGCTATGGCTTCCTACTGAGGCAGATCTGTTACCCTTATAAACTCAATTTAAAACAGTTCGTGGAACTACAAGTTTTTCACCACAGAAATGAAGAATTTGTGATTTGGAAAGCTATATACTCGTAAGAAAATCCACTGTGAAGAATGCTGGTGGAAAAACAGCTTTCTGTAAGTTTGCTTTGAGTGAGCCACTGCCTATGTAAAGCACACTGGTTATGAATTATTAATGCAATAAGCCAGAAGGCTTAAGAAGAAAAGCCCCACACTCCCTCTCTAGGAGAAGGAAAAAGGTGGCGTAGGAAGGCTTCATTTACATAAATTATTATTCAGCAGCAGTGCATTTTTTTCACTCAGCATCTTGCTGTAGTAAAAATCTGTATTCTAGCCTAGGAACACTGTGTGATGCTTGTGAGCGTGAGGAAGGGGGGAATGATTGGGGAAGACACAGCCTAGGGAAAGGGGTTGCCCTGAGCAAACTCTGAGGAACCGAAATCAAAGCCAATAAGCAGATCAGCTGATGAGCTCCTTGCCGGGATCCTCTTCTGCTCAGAGATGCCAAACGCTCCACAAAGCAGACATTGCAGGACAACATAAGCCATGGCAGGTTTTAATAGAATCTGGCAGCAGAGATTTGTTTGAACCTGAGCAGGGAGAAAGAGCAAACCCAGCCCTGAGATGATCTTGACCACCTGAATTTGGGAAAGGACGTTTACGAAAAAAATCTGGCAACAGAAAAAATGCTCGTTTACCTGCATTTATTAATGCAGTTGTAGACATACTACAGTAAGAAAACATTACTACAGTTCATTTTGCCAGGTGCTAGCTAAATATTGGTAGACATTAATTCCTTTTACTTCTTACCTACAGCACAACTCACATCTAGAAAACAAGAATACTAAATTTCAAAGAAAAGCTGTGGTTTGTAAAATAGTCTCAACGTGACATAATCTGGACTCCTCTCTTATGGAAAGCAATGCAGATTCAGATTCAGTAATTGCAGCAAAGACTACTGCTGTGACTGGCAATTCAGTGAAGGTAGGCTTTGTTTAGGCCACAACCATGAAGAAAGTCAAATCAAAGTTATTTGTCCTAGTTTTCACTTGTTTTCAATGCCCTGGAGTTTTTGGTGACTTCTGATTGTTAATTAATTCTTCTTTGCTAAGCCATTCCTGGGTGCTCCCAAAATTGTGCTTTGTCTTGATTGCATATTTTGTCAGAGTCGGAAATGACAGACATTCATTCTATATATAAATCTCAATCTTTCCTAATGCTCAAACACAAGCATGGCACTATCAGCTCTGTGGTAAAAATTACTTCACAATTTGTGACAATTTTTTTTTTCAGAAAGCCAACATTCCTTTGCATGAAATACAGCAGATACATTTTAAAACTTTGCGGTTGTTTCCAACAGTTGTTTCTGTTTCCGGTATGTAAATCTGAGTATTTGCAGAATTCATTATACTTCCCTGCAGGTTCTGCAAATGTTAATGTAGCATTATTCAATTATGTAAAGCAGCAGGAAAGCTTTTCTTCTTTGTTTCTTGATATACATAATAGCATAAGTCAATATTCATGATAATATTAATTGAAAAATTAATTCAATTTCATTATTGATGTCAGAAATAATAAATATAAAAGCCTGAGTAAGTGGATAGACAACACTCCAGTTTCACCACTTCATAAGATCATTTTCAGTATTTATTTATACTGCAACTAGTCATGGGTCCAAATCAACTGTGCTAGGCAATCTGTATTTAAAAGTTGGGCTAAAGGCTTACCTTTGGTCTCCTCTCATCCCAAGAGGAAAATACAGCAGGCTCTTCTTCATATGCAGAACTTCATTTGTGTTTTAAAGTACCTCTCCTTCCCCTACCCCAGTTGCTCTTAGAATAGACATTCTAACTTCCATTAAATACAGACTGTACCAAAGGTATTTCCTAGAGGCCTGAGGTTTTGTCCTTTCTGATAATTGTGTTTCAAACGAACATGCTCATATCATTCAGACTCTTGCCCAATCTGGATTTAGTTAAAGTGAATATAAATACATGTATAAATCTGAGAACACCAAGGGAACATTGCAGATAAAATTTAGGCTCTTGAAGTCTAAGCTAACTAAACCCTCTCTCATTAAAATTAGTTTTAGCTATGTAAGTTTAGAGAAGTAGTAAATAATTAATAGGCATATCCACAGCTCTCTCCATACTGATTTTAAGCACAAGTGCATTCTATTTAATCCTCAAATTATAAAACGTAAGCTAGGGATTGGTGACTCTGCACTAGGGAGTAGAGGGCTTGCCTTGCCATTACCCTGATAGAATTTCACTGACCTGTGTGATGTTCCTGATTTTCATTATTAAAAGAAGACTCAAAGCCAATGAATGAGGTGAAAGTTACATCTTGGAACAGAGCATTAAATGGTGACATCTTGTGTTTTAATATAGATCTTAATCTTTACCCTTCCATCTTTTTTATAACAGAATTCATAAGGGTTATAAAAAAACCATAAATGAGATAAAAGGTTTACTTCATATTGCTCCAATCTTGTGGTTACAACAAAATATTATTCAGAAGGCAGTTCCTGCAAGAGAAAAAAACATGAAGTACATCAGTGTGCATATGCATGCTATTTTTCTCTTTCTTTCCCTTGATTTTTGCAGCGTGTGTATAATGCTAATTTTGCCCAGTATCTTGGCAATTTCAAACTGCAGCATGACAGATAAACCTTTAGTACTTATAACAGCTAAAATACATGGGGGTGACTATTTTACAGAAAATGAATTCAGATATCATAAAAAGCTTTTGTGCTAAATAAAACAACGTAGTAACTGGCCAAGTAACAGCTGCTTGTGATAGGTAATACAGATTGAATAACATAAGGAATGATATACTCAGTGGGCATGGTGAGATTTCGGAGATTTTCCTTCTCTTAAGATCCAATGCTGAGGTGCTGTGTGCTCTTGGAAAGGTCTTTTCAGTACTGGTCTCTGCTTTATTTCCCACCTTCTGATCATCCTTTCTGTATAAAACATATTCTCCTGTTGGATCACCCCACTGAATGCAATGGTAGAGCACTTCATACTAGTGTCTAAACTCTAAGAATCAAAAAGTATTACTTTCCCCCCCCCGTTCCGCCCCTCCCCCCCCGCCCCACAAATATTGCACTGAAAAATCCTCCAGGGCACTAGAAATTGGTGCTGATGATTGCTAAGTGATATTACTTTCCCTCCGAAGGTCACCCGCAGTATAAACAGGATGTTACAAGACACAGCATTGGTTAAGGAAGATGTCTTTCAGAAAAGATTGAAATCCAACGTTCCTAGAGACATGAAATTTGCAGTTATTGTTGGACGAAGAAGGACCATCCAGAGACTAAAACTGAGCAATTCCCCTTCTGAATCTCTTCTCCATTGCCATCTGGATAAGCAGGTAATGGTTTCTTCAGTAAACCTGTTACTCAGTGTCATGAGTCCTTAATCAGTTTGTGACAGGAGTGGAGCCGCCTTTCAGAATTGTGTCCCATAACTCAAGTAGGTCTGTGATAACAGCACACAGGACCAATGTTAAGGGACAAAACCCCAGCACGTAAGTGTTGAGTGATGCACAAGAGGGACAAGGGAGACTTCATTCTTGTCATCCCAGCTGCATAACCCTAGGTGGCCTGTCACAGGTGGACTTTCTGTCACAGGTGACCTCACTTTGGTGCTCTGCAGCCCCGTGGAAATGTCACGCACAGCACGCACTTCATGCCCTGGGACCCTCCACAGGCCAGTACACCAGGGCAGCATGCAGGCACTCTGCAGACATGCCAGGGCTTGGGGAGCTGAAATAAAAATCCATGAGTTTTCCTTTTTTTCACATGGGACAAGACCACAGAGAAAGCGTTTGTCCAGAGTTTGCATAGGTCTGCAATAATGGACTTCTATGTGACTGTGAAGCTCTATGCTAAATAAACTGAACACTCAGGACCCATCTTCAGATGTACTTGCCTAACTCCAGTTAAGTTCTAACAGCTCAAAATCCCGCAGGCCCTTGTAATTGGGATGCAAAGCTCACAATACATTTTAGTCAATGGCAGCCAAGATTTAAATGCTTCACAACTGAGGAACTGTAGTTCACTGCATCAACTCCAGGAAGCTGTTATTCATTAATGGGTATAACGAAACTCACCCTCTGTAATTAACATGCCTCAACAGAGACTGTATTCTTCATCACCATGGACTGTGAGAGAACATCGCATAAAAGAAAATTTCAGCTCTTTGTGACTCAGAACTTATTAATATTTCCACAGTCTGTTATACATCACTGAGTTAAAAAATGAATTTTATCTTTCTTGATAGTACCTTAGGAGGAAAGCAAAATAAATAAGAAATCTGGGTTGGTTTATTAATTGGTCAGTGAAAGTGTTAACATTTCTTTCACTGTATCACTTCAATGCATCATAAAATGGCAGGACTTAGATCACGGATTTGCCTCTTTTTATTCACTTGTCTCAAAAAAATTAAGAAAAGCAGTCTCATTTCCTTAATCCTATTTTTTGTATACACTGTTTCGGATGATTAATTTGCAGTTCTCTCATAAATTTCTTTTATAATATGATTAATCCAGCATCAAATAATATTAACAATTAGCAAATGCATTTGGGTTTGGGTCAGAGGCTAGAACTGAGCAGGTTCACTTCAACCATCTCCTGAGCTAGAATAAAGCCCAACTTAGCTTCACTGAGCATCTGTACAGTCAAGCAACTTACCTCCTTGGTTCACTGCTGTGTCTTGGCCCCTGAACTTCCACACAGTTTCACTCCTAGTTTTTCTTCTGGTGCTAAACAGATTTATCTAAAATGAAATTTGGGAATGTTTTCTGGGAATAGTTAAGAGGCTGAACAAACAGCACAGTTTTTAATGGGAAAGCAAAAAAAACCCCAAAATTCTAGTCTTCTGATCTCAGAAAAAACCTCACACAGGGTATCATGCCATGCCACTAGGCATGCGTTGTCTCTCCCTACCTGGCTATTCAGAAAAAAAACAAACAAAACAAAAAATTGTTCTGCCAGAGTTCGATACAGTCTTCAAATTATTTCAGTCATTTTGTATTGAAAAGTCACAAAATAAAATATCTCAGGATAAAATGGCCCTGCAGAAGTCCCAGAAGAGCTTGTGCCATGTATCTTGCAGGAAGAATGCAGCTGCAGTTCCCTGGGAAGGACTAGCTGTGAGCAGCGAACACAAGCCACTGTGCTGCCTGACCTTGAGACAGGAGAAGAGTGGGTAGGCATCAGATATAAATGTTAAATGATTTATTTTCGTGTTATTATCCATATTGATTATATATATTTATTTTATTTGTTTATAATTTGTAAATGTCTGTATTTATTATTTATATAAACTTACTCATTTGTTCCACTGAGCAAACTTGTGGAGGAAGGTAAGATCACTTTTTGGTTGATAGCTGCTTTTCATGTGTCCCAGGATAAAAGGATGTTGCTCTATAATATTAACTTCTAAATCCAGGACAACTTTCCAGAATAAAACAAAGCACTAGAAGAACTAGAAAGCCTAAATAAAGGATGTTCCCAAGCAGAAGACTAATCCCTCACACACTTTCTTGTTGAAGGGCACAATATTTGAATAAAGCTTACAGGAAAGTTCAATGGACTGCAGTTTCCGGAAGGGGTTAATAGAGTACTGAGGAAGCATATTCTGGTATGGAAAAGGGAGCTTAGCTTCATAAGAAATACAAGGTCATATTAATTTCAAAGAAATGTTTTGAGCTTGGTGGCTGAAGTTCTGGAAGCAGACAGAAAATGAAAAGAAGGTCAAAGAGCAAAAGGTGAAAGAACATACATATTATGAGGACTGAGCAGGTAATCACCTCCCATAAGATGTGGATAAACTTAGAAGACAATATAGATAAGCAAGAAATTCTTCTGGGAACCAAAGATGAGGTAACTTATAAAACACACACTTCAAATTGAATTAGGGACCAAAATAGTCTCCCTCTAGACTTTACCTAGAGTAAATCACCTACTAGTACATGAGCCAAACCCCTACATATCAGCTTGAAATTTGATTGAGAGTAACGTTCATGCCAAAGGAATTATGAAGAAAGGAGTAAAGCTACAGAGCCCCCTGTAAAAGGTCTGTTACAACACATAAATTAAATAGGGCAAACCCCACGCTGACCTTCCTTAATTTCTGGCACATCTCATCCAGTAAGTTATTATAATATTTGCTTGCATTCGTTTTCTAGCCCGTACCTGGACACACTGGTCAATGAGGGATCCTGACCCTGTGCACATTGATCACAGAGCCTATCCGTGCTGGCCTCAGGATCACCAGGGCCACTGAGACCTGCCAGGGTCAACAGAGCCATTTGTGTCAGAGAGACAGTAAAGTAATTTCTGAAGAAGATGGGTCATCTCAGTGGTTGGCGAGTTTCAACTCTATGGATTTCTCCCACCTCATGCTTTTTCAACAAGTTAACATGAGTTCAAGGAGGAGCCCGGGTTTAACAAAGGGTCTAATTGCAAAACCAGAGGGAACAATTAGAGCCAAAAGCGTTTTAACTGAACAGAACTGAGGAGGATCAAGAGACTTCTGGAAAATGAAATCTTGAGTGACATGGTCATGGATGCCTCAGGGGAAAGTGCATTTTTTGGAGAGGGAAATTACTGGATTAAGGAAAAAGCTGAACACAGACATGTGGCAACTAATGCTAGATTCGAAAGGAAGGATAAACCAATAGTTCATTAATAGGTGTGTTTCCAACAGCTGGGCAAACTTGATTAACAATAATAAGGAAAACAGTACAAGAAATCTGTCAGTAAGTTATCAGAAACTTTGATAAGCTTGTTATTTTTTCCTATTTTTAGCAAATGGCAGGCCTACACACAAAGTAGGAACTGGCAGGACAGCCTAAAAGACTAGTGAGACAGCACACTAAAGTGGGGTGGAGGGACAATGGTTTCAGAAACAACAAGTTTATTTCAGTTCTCCTCTCCACTATGCTTCCTGTGTGAAATCCAGCAAATCTTTCTGCCAGGTTTTATAAAATAGTACTTCTCCTTTTCTGTGATCTGTTCTGATGTCAGCTTAGAGCATTCAGCACAGTTAAACAGATGGTCTGTTGGCTAAACCAACACCCTCTTGCTCAGGAACAATTTAGAACATGTTTTCCAGCCACAAATTCAGCTCAAAAAATCATCTGCATGTGCAGTTCAAACTGGAAGCTCAGGCTGCTGGTTACCGCTGAGAGAAGAAAGATGTGGAGGCCATTACTCGCAATGGGGATGGGATAGACTTTTCCAGGAAAAAATTCCATCCATCAACTCTATACACCAGCAAAAAAACAGCCTTCAGGTGCCACCATCCTTTCCCCAAGCTCAAGACCCAGCTTGACCTGCTGCTCCTGTTTAACACAACAGCAAGGACATACTGAGGCTAATGTTTCCAGCTATTGGTCCTGTCACGGGATATTTGTGTAGAGAGGGATGTCTATATGGAGCGTGGAGAAAGAAGACGAAGTCATGGGAAGTTTACAAAACCTGGATCCGGGTACCAAACACAGGCTGTTCTGTTGGATAGAACGGGCTCCATACAACATTTTCAAGAGGCTTTCTCCAGCCTGTCATCTTTCTCTGGGTGGCATGGATGAATTTTGAATTATCACCTCATCTTCTGTAATTAACCACATCAAACTTCTGTACTTTTCAGTATTCATCCATTATTGCTTTCACTATGACACTTTGTAATGGACACACTAAATTGCAGGAAGCTGCTTCTGATTTCAGTGCAGGGAATAATATGTTCCCACTTCCACACACAGGCAAGAAAATTAACAATCGGAAATGAGATTACTTATAATATGTATTTCTCATGAATCACTGACAAAATATTTTATGACCTCCTGTGAGAAAAGAGGCAGGACAAAAGGGATATTAGTAGATTTGTTGAAAAGGAGAATAGCTTTTGCAGAATATCATTCTGTTTCAGAAGGACTTATGCAGAAAAAGTTTCCCTAGAGTATAATTCATGGTAGAATCTTATCCAGTGTAAGGTCATTAATACGCTCATTTAAGGCCTTTGAATATAAACATGCTCTTCAGAACAGTACTTCAGTATCAGATCTGAGCATTTTATTGCACTATTAAGATAGATGCTAATTCTGACTTTTTCCGAATTATTTCCTTTTGTTTATGTACTTAGCTTTTCAGAGTAACACTGTTGCTTTATAGTAACAGTTACAGAATACCAGACAGAAATGTAACTACTCCTATTGTGTTGAAAACATGATTTACCAAAGACTAGGTGGGGAGAGGGACAGTGAAGGGGGTGTTAACCACCAAAATGTGCTTTTTTACTTTTCCAGTTAGAAATAAATTACAGCAAAAGCAGATTATTTTCATGAATGGCACTGATTATTCCATTATTATAGAATTCTGAAACTGAAGAAATTTATTTCATTTTGATTTTTGAAAATGGGAAGGATATTAAGCATTAGAATATTTTATTTTTCCTGCACCCCTGACTTTTTTGTGTTCGTCATTAGGTAAAACGGAAAACAAAGAAAGATCTTTTTTCCTTCCCTTCCCTTCCCTTTTTCGCTTTTCTTTCCCTTTCCTTTCTTTTTCTTTCTTTTCTTTCTTCAGGTAAAGAAGTTCTGAGACTTCAAGTAAGAAAAGTGAAAATGGCATTTTCTGAGACTGAGTGAAGTTGCATTGACCGTGGATTGATAAGGGTTGACAATGTTATTGATTTGGATACAACTGGCTTTTTGTACATGGAGATGGTATTGATGAGAAGATTCTAAAAAAAAGATGACTTCTTAAAGCAAATTGAACCTCTGTGAAAAAAAATTGTCGCCCTTTCCAAAATCTGCAATATGGCAAAAAACAACCAACAAAACAAACCACACACACACACAAAAAAAAACAAAACCACAAAAAAACCCCACCTTAGAAGTCTTTCTTTTTTTCTTTTCAATCAATTTAAAATTAAAAGTGGGAAAATATGTTCATAAATACTATGTCCAGCAAATATGTTAGCTGCCTTATATCACTTACACTGAAAAAAAGCTGGTTCAAGATTTCTATTCAGCTGGCTCAAGGTTCTTCTGGACTGTGAATCTGTAATGAATTATTAAAACCTTTAGGCTTCAGGAAAGAAATCTCTTTGAAAGAGGTGGCCAGGAAATGCCAATACGACACCTGTTCTATTGCTACATGTGGGACTTAAGTACACAAATGAAGACAATGACCAAAGCAGGCCAGGGGCCTAGTAGAATATGATGTATACTGTTTTGCCCGTTTTCAGCTGGGTAATACAAGCACAGGAATGACTTTCTGGTAAGCATAAATGACTTTTTGGCAATAGAAAGGGACTTTTTTTTTTTTTTTTTAATGTCAATTTTTTGTCCATGCCTATTTAGAAAAGAGTTTGCATTGGAATTAGGAAACACTTTACCTCATTCTTGATTACCAGATTTTATCAACAGTCTTTCTCAGCAGTGGCAATGAATGCTGATTAGACAATACATGCCCAAGATCCAAGCAGTCATTTTCACATAATTAGGAATGTGAAGGGATATAATCAGACAAAGGAAGGCAATTTCTTTAGCACAAGTGGGCACAAACAAGTGGTTATCCCCATCTCATGTTTACATCAAGAAAAATTACACCTTGGCATCAAGACAAAACTCCTTGAAAAGCTCACTTCAGTAAGCCTTCCCACAGCACAAGTGTCTTAAGCCTAGGTTTGAAGCACATCTTTTTCTTTGAATTCCTATTTCTATTTCTGTGCCCTGCAAGCACAGAATAATTGCGGGGGGGAAAAAAAACAACCAACCAACCAACCAAAAAAAACCCAACGAAACAAAAAAACCCCACAACCAGCCAGTCAACCAACCAAACAAACAAAAAAACCACAAAAAACAACCAACCAACAAAAAAACCCATAAAGACTAATAACTGTTTATGATTATTGTTTCAAAGCCAGCCAACTTAGGATCTTTAAAAATAAAGGGTCTTAACAGGTGCATGGGAAACAAAATCGAATTTGCGTTGAAGGTGTGACTGGCAGCAGAATTTAGAACTGTGCAATGAGTGAGGCATTTTTCAAACTTTACCATGTTATTAGCTTTGAATTGAAGAGAGATAAGAGCAAAGACAATCCACAAATTATGTTAAATATAATAATAACAGTAGAATCTCTTTTCTGCCTGGAAGGGAACTGATTTAGTCCTTTATTTACTGCTCATCACAACGACTCCCACAGTCACTTATCTAACCTCCATTTCTGTATAATTGGCATCAAACAGATGGTGTCCACGTGGCTAACCTTTCTTCTGCCCCAAAATATGGTGTCTGCATTTTCCACCTGGAAAATCATTAATTTGTACTATCCTTAGACCTAGTTTTGGGGATGGAGAAACTGCAGGATTATGTCAGGTAAGGATCAATTAAAAAAAACCAAGCAACTATATGGCATTTCTCAGGTGAATGCTCTGATCTCTCCATTTGCTAGTAGAGGTGTAGTTAATATGCCCAGAGCTGCAGTAGGCATAAGCCTTCAAAATCTTCAAGAACAGGTCCCATACGAAATTTTACAGGTCTTGTAATAACCCACAAGGTACTCAAATATTTACCTTATCCCTATCTCCCAGAAAAACCTAGCCTAACTAATTTCCAAGTTGCGTTATGCATTAACTGTAGCAATCTTCTGCAAACAACAGATTCAAATGACAAGCAGGGAGTTCACAGCATAGTTTGGCAACATCTTCCTTCGCAACCTGCTGGCAAATGGCCGGCTCTGGCCACATCTTAATGGTCAATGGGATCTCTCTAGCTGATGAACCTACCTTTTCTAAAAAGCCTTGGACTGTCACCCATAGCAACAACCCTCCTTTTGTGCTGGCTTGATAGAACAGGTGAATAACATCTGGAAAGACAGGAAAGGAGGACTGAAAGAGGGGGTGCTTATTGTGGGGGAAGACTGGACATAAGCTGTTCTCTGAGGTGAGAGCAGGGTTGCTAGGTGGTAGGAAGGAGTTCCAAGAAGTTGTCATCATCTATAACTCCCCAAAATATCCTGTAATCTCAAAAAAATCACCGAGTTTAATCTTTCACATAGCGAGAGTCTAATGCAAGTGGCATTGGTCTCTACCAGTCCTCATTTTGCCACTTGCCCTCATACCCACTACCACACCATCAAAACAAACTTTCACTTATTCTGGTTACCAGCCTTTCCTCAACCCTGTCTTGAGCTGCCATGTGACAGCTCCCTTAAGTAACCATCACAACCCTTGGAGAAACCCAATACAAATATTACACAAAGCAGTACTGAGGTGCGATAGCCCACCAGTGCCTGGCTAACATAACAACATGGGTTCTGCCAGGAGGAAAGCCATCTGTGACTCACCTCTCTGCCAGGCTGCGAGTTTCATGGATAGTATTAGCTGCATTCAAGCTAGTGGAATGAGAGCACTTTCCCCTTGCGGGTCTGACTCTGGCTGCTTCCTGGCTCCATCCTGGACCATGAGTGATGATGACTCAGGAAGGAAACCTGGGCATGTGGTGTCGTGAGAGACATGGCGATGTGATACAGTCAGGGCCCTGCTGAGCATCTCAAGGACAGCCATAGTGTGTTCCTGCTCCTCAGTCAGCCAGCTGCTGCAATGAACACACAAATTCAGAGGTGGAATACTAGCCCAGCTTGTGAAAACAAACCTGTGCCTGGTTTCTACCAAGTGAGCTGCACTCTATCACTAATCAGCAGCTGAGGTGGCCTCAGCCCAGCTACTATTTTAAGTGGAGAGTCCCATAATTACCTGCTGCCTTGTAACTATTCAATAAGAGAAAACCAAAAGAAGTGTGTTGGTATTTTTATTATAGTGGATGCAGCCTAAAGAGAGAGAGATGGGCACAAAGAAGGAAACAAAGAGTTCTGACTGTAGGGAGGTGGCTTTCCCTGGGGCCAAAGTGGATCATCTCAGATGGCCCTACGGATGTCAAGAGATCTTCCCCCCATTATGATTCCGCTTTTGTCACCAGATCATAAGATCACCTCAGATGTTCCACCAAACATCTAATCACAGTAGCTTTACTCCATTTTGTTATCATGTTATATGATTTTGGCAAATGCAAAACATAATATGGCCACACAGCTTTTAGGCAACGAAGCAAGGAAAAAGCAAAAACACAGCAAAACCAGAAACATTTTTAAGCACGAAATCTCTTAAGGTGTCAGAAAAAAATTGCTGCTAAATACAAGTTTTAGCATATGAGCTGAAATTTACTTCCCCTTGCTGCCTTTTGGTAGATAGTCTTTAGGATATTGCAATGCTCCACAGGGCAGGGACAATTTAGCAGTGTTATTACCTTCTTGCTTTGTTCAAACTCAATGCCAACATTCATTTTCAGTTCTGCTGTTCTCTTTTTCAGCTGAAGTCACAATGGAGAGTGAAAATTTCCTTACAATCGTTTATGAAAGTAGTGAAGGACGTGATTATTGGGATGTCTGCCCTGTGCATTTTTGGTTTGCAGTGTTATGAGGTAAAACCAAGCACAAAGCAAACGAAAGCTGAAACTTAATAAGCCTTGTTCCCATTAAGGAACAATGTTCAAGTTTTTCCTCTGAATGTTTTATTTCCTGAAGAAATAACAGATCAAATTTTGTCCCCACCAAAAAAACAAAACACAATGTCCAGCAATGCAATAGAAAAACAGTAATTAAAATATTATCATGTTTTCAGGAGTGATTTTTTAGGGAGAGTCAGCCTACAAATAGGCATCTATAGAGGGTGCTGATGAACTCGGGCTTGCTTGACTTACCATCCAGGAACAGCAAACTTTGTTTACACCAGTCTTAAGACTTTTCAACAATACACTTTTTTTCCTACTGTTAAAATGAACAAAACTTTATTTTAAGGATGGAGGCTGTCCTCCAAAATGTGTAAACCTGTGGCTTTGGCTCTCAAATGGAGGACCTGAAGATGCACTGGCTCAGTCACTTAAGTGCAGTTAGTATCTAAGAGCACTGCAGCTCTTAAGACAGGTCTACTCCACGACCAAAAATGCAACTGAAGATCACATACGCCATCTAATTTTAAATTAGCCGCTACGTTGCAAAGCCCAGTGCAGCTGGGACACTTCACGTTCACACAGCTCCTCAGAGGCAGATGGAACATCCCGCACTGAGCGTTGCACAGTTGTAATTACAGCATAATCAGCAAAACACTTGAGCTGACGTGTTTTAAGACTAGCTCAGCTAGATCTATACAGGCTCTATTCAAAGGACAGAACAGACATCCTCTAGGGAGACGTAACACCTAAATGAAGGCTTAGACTGGATAAAAGAAAAAGGAAAACATCACCCAGGCAGAGATATAGTAAGAAAAAAACAGAAGGTACAGTCAGCCCTGTAGCTGTGTCAGACCCTTTCTGGCAGACACATACATGAGTGAGGCTCTGTTTACCCAGTGAATTCTCAGCCTTGCATACACAAGTACTGTGGACAAGAGCAGTACGAATTTTCTTTCTTTGATATCAGGAGATCAAAGCATTCCCACAGACACATTACTTTGTCATATTGATATTACGGGACAGCTAGCTTGTGCATTAAGTTTTGTGCATAATGAGACTTAATAAGCTTAAAGAAGTACCCCTGCATTTCTCTATTTGACCATTTCTGCTTATTTAATTTTCCTGATGGTGGGAAGATACGGCTGTTGGAATGGACAGTAGGTTTGGATATCTCGGCACTCTGATCCTTTCATCACATCATTACAACAGAATTGCAGGAAATGGGTCACAGGAGAAAAGTATTGATAAAAAATTCACTCTGTCTGATTTCTTTGCTGCTATATTATTGAGTCATCATTCTTTAAGCTGCTCACTGTTTATGATGTGCACAAAAGGCATAATTAATTGTCCAATTCACCACCACTAGCACTGTGGCCTCTGACAGACTTTCATTTATCTAAATGTGTTTTTCTTTCTCTGGATTTGTGATGTTGCTTAGGAAAATTAATTTGGTCAAATTCCCCCAGAGATCCAAGGGGGCAAACTCCTTTTCTATTTTTACTGAAGTTATTGTTATTGGATTTGAAGTTTTCTTTTTAATAAAGAATTTATTTGCATACATTAGAAGATAGCCAGTTCTACAATCAAGAAGGTGTAAAAATATACTGATAAGTATTCCAATGTATTTCTACATTTCTCTGCATTCCCAATGAGGCTAAGATACCCACAGCCTAAACTTTGATGTGATTTCCCTCCCCCTTCCTGCAACAGAGGGGCAGAAAAACATTATGAACCAGAGAAGCTGGATACTATTGCTTTACTGGAAGCAATATGCACCTGCGCAATGGAAGGAAGACCGTCTTACAATTTGGGCTATGTTGTTGGACAGAATTGTTTTCCATACACAGCACAGCACAATAGAGCAGGTTTCCCAGAGACAGAGAATATTACAAGTATGCAGAATGTACAGCTAATGTAATTGTATGTGTATGTGTATATCATGCAAATATAATATAGCACTCTGATAGCAAAAATGCTGTTATCAGTTAAGCAAATTGGTCTGAAACGATCTAGAACACTTGCTATTTAGCTAAAAAAGCCCTGCAGAGGAAGAGGAAGCAGATTCTGACTACAATTGTTGTAAGGATGAAATGCCACAAACAGAAATAGTTCTTAAATGTTTGCTGAAGGAGGGGAAAATGCCTTTGTGGATGCAACTGTGACTTAGCACATGGTACGGAGTTACAGATTCTGGGCTCTGACATACAGAAATAGTATTTCTGTACTTTTGGAGACAAGATAGACATGTTCTGTTTCAGAGATCATTTCAAAACAACAGCATACAGTGTGGAGAGGAGCAGGGGACTACAAATAATACAAAATAGATATAGTCATATATTAATCATGGCTACAACAGTCTCTCAGCTCCTTCCTTTTAATTAAATAAATTAATCACTTCAGGTGTTTTTCTGACACTTCTATGTACTTTTTTCCTTGAATAATTCAACAATACATCAAACTTTTAATTTAACAATTTCATACTTCTGTTGTTCTCACCAATCCACAGTGGTCTGTAAAATATTCAAATGATCATCTGCAAATACTAGATACTTAAAAACATGGAAACATCTATAATCCACTAGCTACAACCAGCAAATAAATTAGAAATTAATCTCAATTATTTATTTTTGATGATTTTTCTATCGAAGACTGAAATGCAGCAGTTGCTAGCACCTGGAACTCTGCGAAAGAATCCAGGTGTGAAGAACCTTTCTCAGTGCAATAACATAAAAAGTAGAAAAATGAGATGTGTGCATCTAGGTACAGTACTATGATTAAATCTGGCTGGTCAAAACAGTGAAGAAGCTGAGATTAGTTGCTAGCTAATACCATTGCATAAGGCTGTGTGGGTGGCGGAGAGGTGTTGCATCTAAAAAGTTTGCATTTTTTACATCCTCTGTTCTGCACGTGGTCTTCAGAAACTGCATGACTAGCTGCAGATACAACAGGAAATGTTTCATAAACAGTGAGGAATCAATAAAAGGATATGTGTGCAGATGATGGAGTATTATCTACTGATGTGCTTTGCCTGTGAGCTTGCAGTAGGATTACTGCTACCTGCTAAACCTACACATTCATCTTTAGAAAGTTCTACAGTCTTGACATAGCCGTGGCAAAGAGGCAATAGTCAAAATTAACCGTACATTAAATGAAGCTAAGTCTTGTCTTGGTAAATGTTGATGGAGTCTGCTGTTAAAAAAGAAAAATAAATTGTTTCTAAAAGTAGCAAAAAACATTAGTCAAAATAGAATATTAATGGTTTAGGTAAACTTTTCCTGGAATAACAACAGCCAGAACTACATTCTGCTCTTGATGAAGTTAATGACAAAATCAAGTGGATTAAGTGGAGACACTGGAATGTATCACTTAGTTTTCTGAGAGCTACTTGTGCCATCTGCTTATTAATTCATACCCTTAGGACTTATTTTCAGTCTACAGCTTGTGAGAATCTTCAAACAAGTGACATTTTATGACAAAAAGTCAACTTAGTAGAGGACATAATTTTTGTTATTCCCTGCAAAATCTGAGGCCAAGATTCTTCTAAACTCCTCACAAGGTAGAGCACTTTTTTTCAAAACTGAAAAATGTAATACACCATGTTTATAAGTACCACTTTCTGTGTTGTGATTCTACCCTGATTCGACTTTGCTTTAGATTTAGTTCAAGTCCATATGTAAAATTATAATACCAGTGCCGTGTAGTTACAACACAGCATCATTCAGATTCAGTCAGTTTTATTTTGTAACAAGAAAGGATGGCATCCAGAAACTAAATTCTGAAGATGGTTTTCTCAGTGTTTTCAATACATTGGAACTGCCAGGGGAAAAAAAAAAAAACAAAACCACACAGTAGAAGGGCACCTATACAGAGACTCAAGGTCCTTACAAGGTTTTATTTGCATTAGGATACTATAATAATGATGAATTTAAGATGGCTACAATCCATTTATCATAGCCACTGTCAGAGGACTAGAAAAATGAGATAGAACTCAGCCACTGTCCATATAAAACACTACTCTGAAACATAGGGCACTTTGTTCCCATAATGATAGTGCTTGTCAGAAAACATTGATGAAGCTTTAACATTATGGTGCCCTGAAGTACATTTCATTGTAGCTATGGAGTTTAAGATGAACAAAAGTCTTGCCTTGTTTTTAAAGAAACATGTTTGGAATTGCTTGAAATACGAACCTTTAGCAAATGATTACTATACCGAAGTCAGACTATGATGCCTAGTCAGACTGGTCATTACGTACCCCCTAAAACAGCAGCTCCTTTGCTGGCACAAGGATGCACTCTTTAGGCATAGGCAGGCTTACTACTACCTCCTTCCCCACCTACACCTGCGGAATTAGGTTGTTAGAAAAGGTAAGAGATGCAGCTGCAAACGGGAGCTTCACATTCATCTGTTTAGAGCAGAGCTGGTCACTTCACTGGCGCAACATGAAAACGTGGTAAGATGTGTGGAAGGAATCACTCCATGGTCTGCGACCTCTTCTGGGATAGGGCAGTTTCAAATATTGGGCTTTTCAGCAGTATACCTTGAGGCAGTGTGGTGCCATGAACAGTTATGAAAAATGCTATGACTTAGCAGCAAAAATGAAGAGAAGAACAAGCAAACAACTAAAGAAAACATACACAAAACATTTCTGAGTTCTGTAGCACATAGTATTTTCATGCCAAATCAGTGCATCTTGCTTGCCTTCACCACAACAGCACTGAAAACTATGTGATCAACAGTTCAGCGGGACACCATAAACCACAGTTCATTTTTATTCCTATTCAGGTTAACAGTAATTTGAAGACTGGTAAGTAGATAGATAGCAGGAAAGCAATATTGATTTCTGCAACATGCCAGACCCCCAGGTAATGTCTCCTCAGGTATCCAGCTCACCTTCTCACAGTCATCAGTAAGAACTCACAGGAATGCCAGTGAAACCCTGGCAGTGCTCAGAATTTGTGCCACGCACTTCAGGGTATTAAGGTGTTCTAATATCTCATAAAGGAGACAACACAAAGCTGACTGACACAAATGGAAAAAATTCCTCCAAAATGTTTTGGGTCAGACTCCGGGGAGGAAAAGCTTTTTCTTCTCAACTTTTAAATGGAGGCAGAACATGCTAGTCCTGAATTTCCACCACATTTAGGATCCTAAGGAAGCCAATTTTTTAATCACATATTCAATACAGAATTAACTGCGTAAGAATAATTGCCCACCCGCCTTGTTGGTGCAAATGCAAATAATGAGGGTTGACTCATGTCCAGCTGCTATGGAAATGGAAAAATATTAAAGTTTTAAGCCTCATTTGCATTATTCAGAAGTTTCTCAGTATATTCATACATCCACATTTGAATGGACCACAGCTATTTATTGAAATGATCAAATAAATATTTGCTTTAAAATGCAGTCTTGCTCTTGATTTATTGTATTCATTAAATGCTGTCTGCCTTACAGGGACAGTAGCAAAATCAACACACATCAGTTTTATTTTTCTTTGTATGTGTATGCACGTGTGTGTATGTGTTGAATCTGACCACTGCCAATTTATCTGAAGGTGAATAAGCTAATTCATACTGATATATGACCTTATTTATGCTTTTGGTGTTGTCAACATGCCTAGATGCCTAGATAAAAGTAGATTTTATATTAATTCATTATATCCTCCCTAAAGTATAAAATAAAATCTCACAAGACTGCTAAAACTGCTTCATACAAACTAGAAAAGTAAAATTGTTTTATTTAACCTTGACTTGACTCTATCCTATTGACTACATATGCATGCTCTAAAACACATTAAGGCCTCTTCTAGGTAGAATTAGTTCTTCAATTAAAATATACTAAAGAAACTTACTGACGTATGCAGGTCACCCTACCTTTTTACAGCAACCTATGCTCAATATTTTTAACTGCTGTGGCTGTTTGTTGATCCTATCTGAGTCTTATGGTTAAAGGAGAATTCATTATAGTACAGTAAGTTAAAATACTGATAAGAAATTAGAGACTTCTGTCCTCAGAAAACAGAATTTTTGAAATAAAATTTAAGAAGAGTAATGACAAATGTGTCTTCACAAGTAACTGAATTCATGCTGGTCTTGCACTGTTTTAAATGAGTGACAGATGATTAACAGAATTACAATCACTGTGATGAATTCTTTCCTCACCACTTTTCACTCACACGAACGTATAAGCTTTCTTTTTTGGAAAATAAAAATGTGGGCACAATTCAGGCTTTTCTTAGTCTTCGGCATGAATTTTTAATTGTTATTTTTTAGATGGAAAACTTAGCTGAAAAGCAAATAGACATCTAGACAGAAAAGTCAAATCCCCCCATTTTCCATGTGAGTGGTCATTCGCTGAAGCCAAGGTACAGACTTCTGCTTTTGGCAGATTCTAGTCCACTCCATGTCCACTAATTAGTCCCAGACTGTATTCCTATTTCTTTTCTTTGCATGGTAAATTGACTTTCCTTTGCTGAAGGCACCTGGGGTTTGCTGTTGCTCACATACATGCTGCCTGTGTTTTATATGGCCATATGCTAATGATGAACACAGAAACTCCTAGGATTGGCTTTATTACTTCCTGTGGCACTTGACCGAATGTCGTAAGGAATGGTCCTGAAGCAAGTCAGAGCTGCAGAACTTGGGAGAATCCGCAAGTTGGCTGCACGTATCAGTGAAGTGCAGGGAAAGCTTAGTGCTAGCAAAAATGCTGAGCGAAGATCTTTGATACTGAAGAGAGTAGGCTTCAAGCTCAGAAAGGCTGCACCCAGTCAAAACACAGTTCTGAACTAAGTATCTCATAGGCAGGCAAGAAACCCGGACAGTAGGACATTATGGAAAAAAAGACCAAATGAAAAGGAAAATCATATCTGAAGGCAGATTGCTTTTTCCACCTTGAGCTTATTCTTGTCTTTCCAGGAAAGAAAAACTCCCTTAAGATTAATGTACAAATGGTCTATGCAGGACTGAGTATATACAAGATACAATGCTTCTTTGGAGTTTATTATATACATCTCTTGCATGTGAAGAAATTAAATTAAAATTTATTGGCATCCTTAATCACATCAATGCTCATTTTGATCTCTTCATATAGTTAAAAAAGTTTACAGAAAAATTGCTCTTTGGTAATGAAATAAAATAAAATTAAAAAAAAAAAAAAGCCAAAACAAACAAAAAACCAAACAAGAACAACAACAACCAAATCAATAAGGACAGTAGGAATTTTAGAGGACAAAAGCCTGTCTTTGATTGTAAACTGATGACAAAGTGAAAACTGGGAGCTTTGTTTGGGCCAGATGTTTGTTCTAAAGCTGTTCAACCATCAAAAAAAGAACGTATCCTGAATATTTACCAAATTAGGATTGATGAAGGAGTGCTGAAACTGAACTAAACCTTTTACCCCTCTGCTAAATAAGAGTCCCAGAGCTTGCAAAGAGGCCTGCCACTGAAGCCATAAATTCAGGTTTTGATCATAGGCATGGGCACACGCATTGGGGAAGAGTAGTGCATGATCTGGAAACACCATGCTTGGAAGCTATCAAGGAATTCATGGCTTTAACACGGCAAAAGTTTAGGAAGCAACTAAATAGTAATTCAAGTTTTGAAACAAAAACTGTGCATCAGAAGTGCAATCGAAACAGTGATCTTCCAAGGCTGGCGTTCAGGAAACCATCAAAAACCTCCTAAGCATTATGAACCATATGCTCCTTTAAAGCCACTAAATCCAGCTGTCAGCTGTGTAGGGAAATGCTGTGCTCCAGTTTCATGCAAGCAAAAATTTAGTGGGGTGAAACTAGTTACACCTTCCATTTTATGGTTAATGCAAAGAGAGGTTTGGGGGATGTGGGGGGCAGTCTTTGAAGTAGAAAACAAAAGCAAACTGAGACGTCATTTTTAAGAAATCCACTTACAGTCCTGATTCAAAAGCCAATTGCACCTAACAGACCATTCAGTGTCAAACCTAGAATCAGTTGTACAAAAAAACTAAGGCTGGAAGTACAAACTAGTAACTAATGTAAACAGAAGAGAAAGTCCAAAGTATATAGTTTTAGAGCCTATACATTCTTAACTGTCCTCTTATGCACAATATGTCAGTAACAGAAATGCCAAGGGTAGACAACTTTCATTTTTAAAACATCATTAACCTACTTTACCCTAAATCTATGCTATTTCTCAGAAAAGTAAGGACACATTTCCTTTTTCTAAGGAAATCTCCTAACAGTATTTAAAAAAGCCCAAACAAACAAATAAAACCAAACCTACAAAATTATGATCCTGATAGTCTGATGGCTTGAAACCCATTTGTCAAGATTAAGGCAACCCCATGGGTGATTGTGAAGGAAGGGCTCAGCCCTTTGCCTTCACACTGTTCTCAGCAGCTCTGCTGGAAAGATAGCACCACTACAAGTATCAGGTACTTGCTCCTGCAACCTAATCTTTCCTGATAAATTAAGACACCTTGCAACATCCAGAGACTATTTTCTTCATTAGACAGCCACAAACAAATAATTTTAATAAAAGTTTCATGGCTCTGTCATATTGCACAGTCTATTTATCTGTTTTTTTCATTATTAATAGCATAAGTCAAACTGTCTCTTAGGGTCCAGTAGTAGTTGCTGCTAAGCCTGAGAAACAAACATTCCTGAGGAGGCCAAAAGTCTGGAAGTGTTATTGCTTCCAATAAAATTCTGAAAAGCTTCTGTGGTGAAATAGTTTCACGAAGGTTGCCAGGAATGAGTGACTTCTATAGTTTCTCAAATAAAGCCCATTCTTCCAGATCCTGAAAAGACTATATGAGCTCTTTCCAGCATTTAGAAAAAGGACAGTCCTCACAATAACTATACTTCTGAGAGAACTGCTGAAGTGCTTCACCTGACATGGATGAAAGACACAATCCAGTCACTGCAGCAGACAAGAGCCAAATTTCAGGGACTGTAGTCCGCTAAGTACACAGAGATGTATATTACAATTCAGAACTTAGTTGATATAACCTAAATGGCTTTCACTTTGCATGCAAAGGCACTTTTGAATATAATCTTTAAATGGTGTCTTGGGTATAGATTTGAAAGTCAAGCATAGCATAAGCACATTATTCATTAGCAATCAAATATTCTGTTGCTTCACTATCTTTTCTTTTTATTTAGCTCTTTACCAAGTATAATGCATCATACTACCAACTTCCAGATTTAACTGTCAGTAAGATTCTCCTGCCAGATTTCTACACATGACTGCTATTACAGCTATTATTCGTATAGTGGCATCCAAAGTAATTATGTAAGGAAGCAATCATAAGCATTTGACGTGTTGGAAAATGCAATATGACAGAACTCAGTGTTCTAAAAGTCTGGATGTATATTGAGAACACCCGTGATGCCAGATAGTATTTGTATAGTTAGCATGATGGGCTTGTTTGCCGCAGCAAACATGTATGTGCAGGCTGATACGCTCTACTGGGTAAGTCTAGGATTTTGTATTTATTTGTTTAGTAAAGGGTTCTATCCTGCAACTCCTGCTGGTGCTGGGTGACATGTTGCTCTGTACGTCTTCCTAGTACACAGGGCATTGAAGGCACCCTCAGTGACAGATGTGTTTAATTTATAACTTTAAGAGTTCTCCTCAACTAGAAATACAGGGCCTATCTTGTAAGCAAAAAGTAGAGTTTTCCACTGTTTGGTGCTTTCAGCTTTTTATAGCTAGCATTTTAAAAATTATATTCCAGATTTTCCTTACAATGAAGTGTTCCAAGAAGACCTTTGGTGATGTTCCATTCAAGGTGAAGATAGAACAGCTCTACTGCCAGAGGATGGCAACTGGCCACCGTGACTCAACTTCTCACAGCATCTGAAAACACAGCTTTGAAGTTAACTTGGTCCATTATCTATTTTGGATGCATCCAGCAACCATCAGGCATCCAGCAACCAGCATAAAAATGACCTAGACATCTCAATTATTTGGTCTTCACTGAATACAACCAGCTTTCAGGCATGTCCATGCAGAGACTGACAGTGACTTCTATTCCCGGAAGGGAACATTGCAGAATCTGATCAAAGCAAAATCTACTAAAGAGCTGTAACTATTTTCTTAGGATGACTGTACCATTTCTGTTAAAAGAGTTAGACCTACGTAAAAATGAACAATATTTGTTTTGAGGGCTCTACAATGGAGGTAACACCAGAAGTAGCTACTGTGTATCTTTGGTCAGTGAAAGGAGAAGACTTGGGAGAATTTGGATACCAGCATAAAAACTATAGAAGATTCAAATGACCTTTAAAATATCCTAAATGTCTTGTTGTATCTTGCCTGAAACTTTCCCATATAAATATCTTGGTTACCTGATTTTTTTTTCTCCATTAAGCATATTTAATTTTGGTGTTTATATACAGAAGTGGAAAGGATGTTTAAGTGTTCTAGTGAGTCAAGCAAAAGACACAATCTCACTTTTTATTGTTTTCTCATATTAAATACTCCCAGTCTTGTGGTTTCCTTACTGACTCTACTAAAACTCTGATGTATAAAAAAGCAGTGTAATTGAAGTTAAGGGCTTGCATAATCCTTTTTCTAAAGATGTAAGATATAGCTATGAACATGCTGCTTACTTGTAACACCTGCTGTGATCTGCAGTCTAGCTGTAGCTTGTCAACGGGATGAACACAAGACAGAGTTGTGTATCTATTTGCACATGACAGCTGTGAAAAGGAGATTATAAAACTTCACTTAGCCACCAGCCTTATGGAATGGAAGCTTTAAATGATACAGGAAAGATAACACTAAAAAGAGATTTTTGTCACAAAGGAATAGTATGCACCAACATCATACGTTTGTCTAATTTTCTATAAGTGTATATATATTACTTCAAAACTTTTATGGTTTCAGGTTCATTGCCCAGACCAAGCCTAATCTCTCTCCATTATAAAGTGGGATTTGTGGCTTCGGTTGCATGACTCCTATTGAAGTTAGTGGAAGTCGGTAGGCCAAATCCTCACATATTCTTTTGAGAGTGTGCTGGGTTGGCCAGGATGGGGTTGATTTTCACAGGAAGCTGTCAGGGGACACAGTCAGGACACCTGACCCCAAACTAGCTGAACAGAAATTCCATGCTGTACAAGGTCATGCTCAGTTTGAAACTGGGGTGCTGTCTGGGGAGGGGAACACACTCACTGCTTGGGGGTTGCTGTGGTCCGGGGACCTCTTTGTTCTGCAGGACCATGCGGTTTGGTGCAATTGCATTCGTAGCATGAGCTGTGCTCCAGTGTTTGTGGTCACTGGTTGGGGATTTGCCAACTGGAAGAAGGCTGGACATTGTTTTCCCAGGTCAGTGAGCAATTGCATTCTGTATCCCTTGCTTTGTATATTCTTTCATTATTATTATTATTGTTATTGTTATTGTGTACCTTACCCCTTATGCTGTTCTGCTAAAATGCTTTTGTCTCAACCGGTCATTTTCACCTTTTGTTTCCGGATTTCTCCTCCCCATCCCACCAGGGGGCAGGGAGAAGTGAGCAAGCGGCTGCATGGTTCTAATTGCCGTCTGCGGCTAAACCACAACACACAGTTTTCTCCCAGTGTGTTTAAATCCTCTAAATAAATGAACCTGAGCCTAACAAATAGTTAAATAAAATCCACTTTGCTATTTTGACTAATAAATTAGGCTTCCAACAACACCTGATGAGATTTACAAGGCTGCTGAAAGATCAGTTAAATAAACCCTAAACTTAATTTTATGACTATAGGACTGCAATGGCTCTCAAAGAATAATAAAGGAATTCCCCTGACCTACAAGCTCATTGCAGCTTGTTCAAATATGTGAAAGTCAGAGTTTGTCAGGAAGGTTCTGTCTTTTTTTTTTTTTATAAAAAGTATCCACACTTTTAAAAATTGCATCTTCCTTTTCTAAGCATATTTTAATTCTGACAAAAACAACCCAAACAATCAACATTAAATATTCAGAATGTAATTTCTACAGTAATAGGATGAAATTTTAAAAACTCCATTCCCTGCAGAATACATAGCAGAAAATGGCTTGATGATTACATGAGGGACAAAATTTCTGATCTCCAACATTTA
>VWYH01001679.1:152620-176070 GCA_013399365.1 Pampusana beccarii | reverse complement strand
AAAAAAAAAAGAAGAAAAAAGAAAAAAAAGAAGCAGCCTAATAGAAATAAGAAATGTCAAGGAAAAAAGATGTGGTGGCAATCGTGGTCTTCTTGAGTTGATTTGGTTGAAAAACTTCGTTAATTCTCATATTTAGAACAAACTATTTTCACCCATATCTCATTGATGATATTCCAAACGAGAGTAAAAGATTTAGCAAATAACTCTGAAAGCAACAAACCCCTGCTTAACATCTGTATCAACTTAACTTCACCCTTGGCCAAAACTCAGTGACTCTATCGAGCCTTCTGGATAACACACCACTGGAAGTTGAGTAGCTCTCTTTCCTGGTTGTGCAAATAAATCATTTTAGTGACTAGAAGAGTATTCCCTGCATTCGGAAGGGAGGGAGAGAAGAGAGCTGCATGTTACATATTCTAGAAAATCTAACTGCCCAGTAACTCAGTTCTCTCCCACTGTGACATGGCATTCAACATCCTCAACAGACAAAAGGTTTTACACTGTTGTGGAAACAGTTAGGTAAAATATTAACTACCACAGACTCTCAAAATTGTGCCTCTCAGTGGCACATCAGAAATTGAACAGTAGCATCCTTGCAAAGGAATAGCAAAAGTCCACTAGGAGACAGTCTGGACCTTATTTGTAGGATAACAGAAAACCTTGCAACATCTTATAACACACCCTAAATGAGTTTGCTATGGAAATTGGGACTCTTTAACGAGGGTGGCTCTAAGGGATGGATTTACTTATTCTATCATGTCAGTCACTTTGATAACGGAGAACCAGCTGGCACATTCTTCACATCTGGGGTAATATATCACCAGAAATACATGCTTGCATTGGGAGAGATAATGGCAGATACAATGGGCTACCTACAGCAAATTGCACATGACGGGTCTCTAGTGTTCTGACACATATCTGAGTGATGAGTGGAGGGACAGCTCACTGCACTGTCGCGAAACAACTGTCTTGGTTAATAGATGCAGTTTTGTCCATATTATGGTAGTTTATTATAATTTTATGTATGTTATGTATTTTCCATTCTTCTACTCAACATGATGCCCAGGTCATTATGAATGGTTTGTATTGATTTGCTATTAATGAATACTGTATGTGCTCACTCCACTGCCTCTGGGAATAAAGGTGTAAAGTGCTGGCTAACATTCTTTCAAACATTTTTCACTGCTTCTTTACTGTGCATAATCTTTACTGACCCCCACACAAATTTCATTTTAGAATCTGCCTGAAGGGAATCGCTGGAGGTGTGAAATAGCTGCAGGAGGCTAATATGACACCTTATTATGAAGAAGCAGTTTGAAAGTTGTCAGCTTGGTCTTTGGTTTAAAAAATACAGCACCATACAATATCTGTATTTTGAACAGATGGACCTAGTCACAGCATGAAACTGAGCAGATTTAATACATATGATTCCTTTCCAGATCTTTGCATATTATTATTGTTACCATTGCCATTTTCATTCTGTTACTGTGGTAGGTAGCGTTCTCAGCCATAAACTAGACCTTCGTCACACAGAACTGATCCCAAAACATTCACAATCTATGAATGAGNAAAAAAAAAAAAAAAAAAAAAAAAAAAAAAAAAAAAAAAAAAGCTACAGAAGAGCGTATTAATCAGTCTGACCAAGCAGCTGGTGGCTGATGTGCCCACAGCCTGGGCATGAGCTCAAATTGCCCTGGACAACTAATAAGCTGATGTTAATCAATTATAGCACAAAACCACACTAAAGGGCAATTCTCTTTACTGGCTGAATGAATACCTTAAACTTCCATTATCAATACCTGGAGACCTGTGGACTGTCTAAACAAAGGATCTTTGCTGTAGACACTTAGCACAGCTGTGCTACTTTGACATGTGAATAAGCTGAATTCCACAAGATACACCTGAAGTTAAGATCTCCTGCAAAATTCTGGTTGAGAGCAATGATGGTCAGCAAGTCAGCCGCTTGACTGGAAACCACCGTTCCATCTTCTTTCTTCCCTTTCTCTGTCTGTCTCTTCCAAGTTCTTCCCCCTGCCCTTTTTTTTTTCATTCTCTCCCCACCCTCCTTCTCTTTTTTGTTATTAACCTTTATCTCTGTAGCACACAAGCGTTTTTTAAGCCATTTTCCTGTTGAGCACAGTCTACAGGGCCAGCCCTGCATATGACCTAGTTGAGGATCACACGTAAAAAGTGACTCTTTCCTCTGAATGAACCAGTTCAAGAGGCTCCTAATTTTCCAGTCCTAATCCCTAACACAGTTTGAAAGAATTGTCTTTCACAACGCAACAGCTCAGAAATTTTTTTCTCCTATCTTTATATTAATTTCAATAGTTACAACAGGAACAAGATTAGCAATGAGATGTGCTTTTGGGATGCACCTTTTACAATCCTCTCAGAGCATCATTCTGACCTTTTGTTAACATTGCCTCTGAAAAGTTAGAATAGAATTATAACCACTGTCCTCTGAAGGTGAACCCAACCCTCATCCTTTAACCCCACTTTTGTTTTTTTTTTTTGAGCAGGGATACAGTTTGCCAATTGCTGTGCTAATCACTGCTGCGGGAGACATAGCAATTTGTATTTCTCTTTCAGAGAAATAACATTTGACAAAACCTGAAAGTTAAAGAATAAAATCCTTAACTGGAAAAGATCCCCGGGGTCTTGTGGTAGGAAAAAAAAATTATACCACATAACACAAGCACAAATACGAATAGTAAAAAGGTAATCCAGAGAGAGACTGATATATCTGATTAAGACCTCATGAAAACCAACACAGAGAGTGAGTTGAATAATAAAGTATTCAGAAGGAAAGTGCTTAAGCAAATTATTTCTATTTATGGAAACGGGGATGTGGCATAACATACAAAGACAGAAAAATCCTGACATACATAGGATTAAACAATTAGGTGGCAACAAATTTATTCTTGCCATTATAAAAACAATGGGTTAGTTACTTCTAAACCCAAGTCATCTGTGTAGCCTCTCTACTCTTTTCTCAATGATAGATTATACATAAATCATGTTTCAAGGTACCCATCACTGCAGTATATAACTTAAATCATAACAAATATCTCTTACCACTGAGAAAGAAAAAGTGAAGAATCAATGAAAATTAACTAAGATTCTGCAGCTCTGGTGTGCAGCTCATACAAAATAGATGCCTATTGACTTCACTAGATCTGCGCTAGAAGATGTGAACCCTTCATGTTCACAGCCTTAGAGTAAGTTGCCTACAAAGAAATTGCCATTTTGCGTGATCTGATCTTGAGCCTGCTCTCCAATACACAAAAGGCCTGAACAGTAGAAAAACATATAGTGTTCCCTCATCTGCCTCAGTTTGTACCAGCTTTCTTCATACATCTCATTGCTCTCCAAAAAAAAAACCAAACCAAAACCAAAATAAAAGCCAAACAACAATAGACCTTCCTGCTACTTGGACTATAAAGCATTTCTTTCAAACACTGAGGCAAAAGGAATATTTGAAAACTATGATGTACACGCAATCTTAAGACTCAACCTGTTGAGTGGAAAAAGCCATTCATGTTGAATCCTGTCCTGATTTCAGCTGCAATAGAGTTAATTTTCTTCCTAGTAGTTGATATCGTGCTGCGTTTTGGATTTAGTATGAGAATAATGTTGATAACCCACTGATGTTTCAGTTGTTGCTAAGCAGTCAAGGACTTTTCAGCTTCTCATACTGGCCTGCCAATGAGAAGGTGAGGAGTCCACAAAAAGCTGTGAGGAGACACAGCCAGGACAGCTGACCCCAACTGACCGAAGGGATGTTCCACACCATGTGATGTCATGCTCAGTATATAAAGCTGGGAGAAGAAGAAGGAAACGGGAGACATTCAGAGCGATGCCACTTGTCTTCTGAAGTCACCTTTACATGTGCTGGAGCCCGGCTTTCCTTGAGATGGCTGAACACCTGCCTGCCCATGGGAAGTGCTGAATGAATCCCTTGTTTTGCTTTGTTTGCCTGTGTGGCTTTTGCTTTACCTAATAAATTGCCTTTATCTCAATCCACAAGTTTTTCTTAGTTTTACTCTTCTGATTCTCTCCCCTGTCCCACTGGCAGGGTGTCAGCAAGTGGCTGTGTGTGGCTTAGTTGCTGACTGGGGTTAAACTGCAACAAATTCAAAAGACAATTACAGAACTCCAGCTGAACAGAAATGCTACTTTATACCAAAAACCTCTCCTATTTCATAATTAAATTTGTGTGCAGGAAGTCGCTGTTCAGATGTGTCATCGGTAGATTCATACTAGTAATTAACCATGACAGTAAAGTAATGCTAAGGTAGCTACATGCATCTGCTACCTCAAAACCTATGGCTGGGAGACTGACCAGAATCCCAGGCAGTAAACCAAAAAAACCAAAGCATGCAAGGAGTACAGGCAATTTCTGATGACTTGTACTGGTTCCAGTATCAACCAGTATTGCACCACTTCGCCAGAAGATAATAGAAAAACTTAACAGTGCCAAGTCACAGCTGGGTTAAGGTGGGTTGAGCAAGTACAACAGTGCTGTCTTTCAAAACAAACGAGAAAAGTACTCCGGTTTTTACAAAAACAGTGTCTCTAGTGTGGAGTGGTAAAAAAACAAAACAAAAAAAAACAAAAAAAACCCCAAACAGGACTTTCTAGTTACAAAACAAAATCCTTGAGTCATTGTAGGAGCATGGGAATGGTTTACACTTGTTACTTGGACTGCAGAGTCTGCAGATGCTGCCCAAGAACTACACTTCTACTGCTCTGTGCTCCCGTGTCTCACAGAGGGCAAGTCTGAGCATCAGAGTCACTGGAAACTCCAACAGTACGACAGCCTCATAAATAAGAGGTTAAAAACCTAGTGTGCAGTTCCATATCCGGCATTAACCTGTGTCAGGGTAAGAAAGAGTCTCCTGTGCATCTCTTTTCAATCAAACTGTAACAGTCAACATCCTTTTACCCACTGTTCACCTATCTCATTTATGTAGACTGCAAGCGCCTCAGAGTCATGATTTTATTTTAATTAGTACACTACGCTCTGATCTAGGGAGTACCTTCTACTGGAATATCAATTAGCCTTTAACGCTCCGATTGAGAAAGGCCTCTATGCTGCAAATTGGGGAGCTCCGGGCTAATTTTTCTTAGAGCCCTGAGTGCAGCAGTAATCCTGACCTGCCCAGGCCCGCCTCATCCAGGAGTTCTGCTCACACATCCTCAGCACTTGGCACGGGAGCTATGCTCCAGCACTGGTCCTCACCCCACTCTCTGCCCAGCCTGAGCCTTCACTTTCTGCTGCTGCTGACGACTGCCCAGCTTGACCTCAGAAATGCCTTGGCAGGAGGGACTTGCCCATCCATCACATGGCAGCAGCTGCCCAACCCTAGCTGCTGTCAGCAAGCCTGCCCTGCTCTTCTGCCCTGGGTCCCTCGTGGGCACAGCCATGGCCTGTCTTCTACCTGTGGCTCCTCTTCCTTTGCAGAGCCCCCTGAAAAGGGGGGCTTCTTTGCTGTTCCCCTCAACCAGCCTGGGTCAGGACCCAAGCCCAGAGGGAGCCTCCAGGCCCATGGGTGGAAGGTGCACGGCTGAGGTCCCAGGTGGGGCTGATCTGGGCAGCCAGTGCCTATCAATCGATGCCCTCAGGGCCCTAACAATTTTTAACCCTGACCTGTCTCCTCCTTCTCCCATCTTCCTCCTGTTGCCATGCTGCAAGCATTTTAGTCCCAGAGTAGTGAGTGTATTTCACTTATTAAGATCTCTAAGGAAATAATATGTGCAAACCAGTCTTATAATTTAATACATCCATCATCTGGTTACATTTCAGCTCTTTCTTAACTTTACCTTAGAAACACAACCTAAACTATGTGCAGCATTCAGAGAGGTGAAGACAGGAGGTCATGCGAAACAGCCTTCAACACTGCTTTAGATACTAACAATTCCACATGTTTTCAAAAAGAAAAGCCCCCAGAATCATTAATTGGCTGAAAAACAGGAGGAATTTTTTTTGTACAGTAGCAGACATGATGCTTTTAAAGCTTGATATTAGGAAAATAAATAGTATTAGAGAAAGATTCAAAGTCAATATGAATACAGAAAATCAACATTTATATTTTGTGCTATTAGAGAATGAATTATTTTTAAAGCATGAAATGAAGTACTGCTTAAATACTCCACTGAACTCACCCCCAAAATCCGTAACACACTGATTCTCCTTCCTCGCCTAAATGGGCAAGCAGTCTGAAGCAAGACTTTCTGGTTTTCTTTACTTTCTTCTAATTTCCTATCTGAATTTATTCATGACTGGTTCATACTAATTTTTTAACCTGTGTCGACATTTTTCTTTCAAATTAAATAGCTTTTCTTCCTTCTACTTACTTTTTTTCATGTACCCATAGAAAGAAAGCTTTCGTCCCTTCATTATGTCATATTAAAAATCCAGATACAGGTATTCTTAGAGCACAGACTTCCCCTTTCCTCAAATCTCTTGTCATCTTCCTCTTTACCAGTAACACTTTCTTACATACAGTTTGCCACAATGTATATGGACTTGGAGCACATTCATACATGCAACTAATAAGCATCAATAATATTATAACTGTCTGTCCCTTACCCTATTACTATTAATTTCAGTGAACACTCAGGCAGAAATCTTCCGGGAATCTATTTTTTATAATTTATACTAGTCCTCATTTATTTCCAAAACACTGTAAAAATATTTTGGCACTACCAACACAATTTATTTACTGGGAATACTGAATACTTCTGTGACTTGAACTTGTTTAATACCATTACTTTGACAGCTGGAGGCAAGCAGTCTCTACTATCTCCAACAGGGACAGAAAAATGTTATAGTAACACCTTCCAAAACAGCGAAATTTTAGGCTAACAGTAAAATTGTCATTAATATCTAAGAAGACTGAGGAAGGAGGATTCTTCCCAGCTGCAGGTACAGACATTCATGGATAAATACTCAAATCGCAGATTCTGGCAGAACTCATGAATGTCTCTGAGTAAGCCATTCAGTATATTTTTTTGTCTTTTTACCAAATAAAACTACTTTTCTGCTATCTTGTGCATTTTCTAATTACATGATAAGCCTTCAGAGATACTGATCTGCCAGTAGGGATTATTATAATATGAAAATATAAAGGAGCACATAAAAGGACAATAATACCAAAAGGTCCAGTTGCACATTAACTTTTGTCAGCAGGGAAAGATTTTACTGTGTATGATAGCAGTATGGTACAAGTACAAGCCCTCTGTGACAATTCTCTTAGCTCAGTATAATTTTTGAAAGTAAAGCCAAACAGAGCCAAACAAAGCCAAACTTTTAAATTTTTTTAAAAGAGGTTTTACTGATAGAACTGTGTTGGTCCAACATCATACTTAAAATCATTAAAAAAACCCAAAACATTGTAGACCTGCCTTTGGAAATTTTAAATCCAGTCACGGAAAAGCAGCGGAAAGATGCAAGTAAGGCATTGAAATAGTGTTCGTTTCTTTCTGTTATCCCTCTGTAATATTTATTCTTTGTACTTATCACCTACATATTTCTAAATTCTGACATTTCACATGCCTAAACATTGATATGCTCTCATGAATCATGAGAGAAGTTCCCTTTAAGCAGTTAGGTTTTCTCTTTTTGAGACTACTAATAGAATGGACACTTTTTCAGCCAAGGCTACCTTTATTAGCAATCTTGCTAATGACACCTCAGACATCAAAAAATCAATAACATTAAGTTGTTAGAAGAACTGACACTGTATTTAAGAACAAGACGGAAAACATTTAAGCAGGAAGACTCATCCTGAAGATGAAGTGATACTTGGCAGAGCTGAGGAAACAAGTATAGTGAAAACAATGATGTATCAGAAAGGGGAACATACTGTGCTGCTTCTCTGCATCTTAAGTGTTAACCATACTGCAAATACTAGTGCCTTATCTAGACATAAAATGTGAGTGGCTTACTATGTTTTTCCTAAAAGTTTTTATGCTCTTTATTGAGGAAAAAAAAAAAATCAAACATAAGCCTACTGTTTATATTATTTACCCATCAAAATTTTATTTTTAGACATTTTAGGGGTAGGAAAGTTCACTTGATCATCCAATTTGATGTCCCATTTACAAAGAACATATGATTAAAGTATAATATGTCCCTGACTAACACATATTTCAGAAAGGCACCCACCCCTGAAGAAATTCAGTGACATTGCTTTTCAGTATAAAGACATTTACTCCTTCCAGAAGACTCCTTTGCAACTTTTCTCTGTACCGTCTTCACTGTCCAACAGACTTCTAAAAATGTGCACAAATTTGATTTTGCCATTAACTGCCCAAGGGTTCTGAATTCTGTTATTCCCTCGGGACAGTACAGGTGTCTCCTCATGGCCCATCCTTGGGTGGAGGGAGCTCCTAGCACACCTCCATTGCAGTGCTCACCAAGGCCCCTATATAACACTGTCTCTGCTCAAACCATAGCTGACGTCAGAACTGTCACTGCCACCATGCTGACACCTAGTGAGGCTCCTTCCTAGCCGGAGCCAGATGCTGTTAATAAAATCAGGGACAAAAACCTAATTTTCCCTTGTGTCCACATTGCTCTCAGCTTTGAGGCTGGCTATAATTGATGGAAACCAAAAACCTGCTCCGTGTCCAGGGCCTTCTGGACACCACGTGCAACAGGAGGCATCTTCAGCTCCTTTAGCGTAGTAGGGAGCCAGGTCTCCATGACAGCAGCAGGTGGCCACCACACCTCCTCCAGTTAGAGACATCTAGGTGCCATCCTCTTGGGTGAGGCCACCATCCTCCTCAAGAGGCCCTGCAGACTGAAACTGGACAGAGTGTTCTGACATTCCTCTTACCAGTGACAAACATGAAGAGAGAAACGTCATCCACCCACCTCCCACGTAAACCTCCAGCATGTTCGTCCTTTTCTGTTATATCAATGTTTTAATTCACCATCGTATTTAAATAATTTTTAATGAGCTGTTGCTTTCTAGAACACTGCACACTCCCTTTGCATTGCAGCCCCTACTCCTTTTTCCTAGATGCGTGCATCTTTGCAACTGGCTATATTTTAGGAGAGTATTTTACATGACCGGAACCATCTTATCGAGCGATCTAGACAGCTCTGTAAGACTTCTGCCACATCTACCTCATTTCAATAAAGCTTCTTTATTGTCAAGAATTTTAAGATGAGCCAGTTAGACAGTTCTTTAGGAATTATTTTTATTGTTAATGTCAAATCTAGGTAAAGTAACTGTAGGAAGTTTTGTTTTGTTTTTTTTCATCCAAACTCATAATCTAATCAAAAAAACAAAATTATGTTTATCTTGCAAGAATCGTTTTCACAAAGCCATGTGAACTATCACTGGGTGAAAATATGCTAACAGGGAATATTGTAATTCACTGGCAATCAAATGGATGCTGCAGGTAGAGAAGCACTACAGTTTCCTCTCTGTCACTTGACGAAGCTGATGACAGAGTGTATAACTGGAGAACAACTAGCTGTATGGTCGGAGTATTTACCAATGAATGGGTGTGACTGCACGGATGTAAAGTGAGCTACAGACCTGGTTGTTCAGTGAAGCATGTTGGAAGACCAAAGAAAGAACTGTCAGTGCTTTCAACAGTGCCAACACACACAAATGCACATTCAAATGGATCAGTGTAAAAGTGACCACTACTGCATATGCTATTCACATGTGAAATCAGAACATGGATACACTAAAAATTGACAGTTAGAAGTGCATAATGGTAGGGATTAATTAAACTTAGGACTCAGTGTGTATCCCCTGGCATATTAGAAGCTTTCTTGCAGATATTCAAAGAAAAATAATTTGCGTGAGGATTCTAGTAGAGATTTTTACAAAACAGGTTTTACAGGGTCTTTGACACAAAGGTTTGCTGAAGCAGACCACACAGAGAATTAGCATAATCTTTTTTTCATTTGAACAAAATCCCATCCTCAGTGGAGAGCTGTATTTTTCTATAATTTTGACAAAGAAGGGTATTTATCAGGCTATTACATGATATTAACAATCATTTTTAAAACAATTAAAAAAGAGATAGCACAATGAAAGCAAATCGATTAAAGCTTTCAAAGAAATTATATCCATGACCACTTATTCTCCTTTGAGTCACTGATTTTCTGCTTAATTTTCTTCAGTGGAGTTAGACAGTGAACACTTTCCTGCAGAGGAAAGTCTGGTGCTGCCTACGTAGTTTGCTGGTGTGGAGAACTGTCTTTTGTGTGTAATGTATCAATTAAAACTCCTTATGCTACCACCTGCCACAGCCATTCCTAACTTGGGTTTTAGATTCTTATGTTGGTTATGCTAAATGTTTAGAGTTGAATTCCAGTAGGTGACCTCACAACTAGTGAAGATAGTGACAGAAGAGAACAGCAAATCAGTTTTGTTAGGAATTGCACATATTTTTAATTTCCTGTCATTCAGAAAAAGAACATATTACACAACTTTTGAAAAATAGCTTCCATCTCTATCCAGCCTTCATGGACAATCTTGGAAGTGATATGGAAAAAGGAGCTGGAAGTCTCTGGGAAATGAGAAAGGTAAGAAGTCATGAGCCTGGAAATCTACGCTTGGCAGCCAGCCACCAGGCACACCACTGTGGAGCTGGGTGAGTGAGGTGATTGAAAACCTTCTCCAAAGGCAAATTCCTCAGCTCCATTTGAACAATCTGGTGACTGTCATCAAATTCTACATCATCCTATGAAATGTTTAGACATTGATGGACTGGTAAATTTCAATAAAAAAAAAGATATTGTATATATTTAGTATTTAGGTTTCTTTATAAACGTCAATTTAGAAGTACGTTTTCTGTGCATTTTTTTTAACAACTGGGCACTAAACATGAATGTAAAAACAAATAAGTACCATGTTTTTGCACTGAGTTTAGGGTGTATAGATTACATAGTAAAAATATTCAGAGATAAACCTTTCAAAGTTAAAATTGTCTTCTACCACTAACTGCTTTAGCAGACATTAAATAAGCAAAGTATGAAAATATATTTTAAAAAGCCTTCCTTCTGAAAGATCCATTTGTAAGCTATATTTACTGACAAATAACTATAAACAACTCTGAAAGCTACTAACAGTTGTCATGTCTTGAGGATGATTGTCACATTTATTAATATTCTGTAAGCTGCTTTTCACACTTCGTTATAGCTATGTTGGTTAACAGAACATTCTTTCATCACATCCTGGACATCATTTTCTTGAGCGACTTTAATTGTTGCCTTCCATTGAATTTAAATTGAGAAATACCAACATTATATATCTATGTAATGAGATAACAAAAAGTACAGACTGCAATTGTTAATTTAGCAGATACACTAACAATATTACATTAAAGTTATCAGAATGGAATTGTATCCTAGTGTATTAAAAATTAGTTATCTCTCCTCCTTATTTCCTTTGTAGCTCAAATTCTTGTATCTCAGACTTTAATGGGGAAAATTATATATGCGATTTAGAAAACCTAACAACCTTTTAAATCTTGTCCACAAATACACATAAAGTTATGATGCAGATAGAACATAATATTCCTTAATATTACTAGTTTACACTAGTATGGACTTCAATTTTTACATTATAGAAGTATGCACATATAAGTACATAACATTTTAGTCTTGATTTTAGTGCTGATTTAGGGTAATTACAGTGCAACGTGTGCTCAATCCAACCATGTTGAAACGAAGTACAACACTGAGTGATTCTTCTGAAAGTAAGACAAACAAAGCATTAACTGAGAAAGACCTAGGGAGGGGCTTTGGGAGAAGGAAAAAAACAACTTAGCAGATACGCAGTGTCAGCAGCTGTCCACCTTGATACCACAACGGCATACAAGTTTTAAATTTTGCTATATAAAATACAACATATTCTTCTCTTATGAGTATTGAACTAACTTTATGAGCCATCACATATCAGTTTCAGTCTGAATTAAAACTCAGCTTCTCCTGTAGTAGTGGAAAATGGACTCTAAAGATGTTCAACAATCTGGGTATCAGACTCTCTTTTTTCCCTGCATACATTTCTGAGTGCACTTTTCCACCTTGTGCTAACAAAGAGAATTTGCATTGCAAAGACAACTGGGCTTTAGTTCCATGCAGAAGAAACCACGTGGAAACTGTGAAAGAGGATACTTTTTTTAGATTTTTTATGAGCCATATATTTCCACAAGATATTAAAAAAAAATGTGGTGCTACCAGTTATGCTTAAATTGGAAGGCAGGAGGGAAGAAAAATCTCAAGGCGTGAAAACAGTGGGTAGAGAGGAAAAGGCCTGTGATGTAAAGCAGATATAAGCACTGCTTAATTGATCAGTACTGTTTCATCCCTTTGTTCTGCTCCAGAACTGTGCTAGGAACAGAGCATTTCAGTACACTCATATCTAAAAATTTGAAAAGGACAGGGGGGAAGAAAACTACCATATATTCTTATATCACTAGAAATGCATAACAACATGTTTTACTTTAAGCTTACTGGTTAAGGCTAAGTTTGAAATTAAAGGACACCAGAACATGAGAACTGACTACAGTTATACCAATAGTGAGAGTAAGTAATTATTATTCAGTTACTGTAAGGTGAAAGTAAGTCATTAATTTATGATGCCGGAAGGGCAAACAGCTTCCTGCTTGACTTGACAGCATCCATCTGAAGCAGTTGGGCTGTTGGCAGCTGTGCAAAGACATCAAGGCAGTGACAAAAGCAACATGAAAGATGGGATTGCAGAGGATATAGGTTGGGTTTGCAGCCTCACACCTTGCTGTCAACGAAAGAGGGAATCTTTCCACACGCCCACTGCAATCCCTCTCCCTCCACTGCTCCCAGACACAAAGTTCTGCAGCCACTTTCTCCCAGTCCTTCCCAAGGTACTTTCTTCAGGCACCTTGGGCTGGGTGCAAAGAGCTGCTGGAAGCAGAACGCCCACAACTAGGAAGCGTAAACTAACCATTTATTGGCAAATCCCCAGGAAATATCTAGGATGTAACAAGCACTAGTTGCCCATCCTGACAAAACGCTGGAATAGTCATGGCTAGTGAGGCAGATATCAGTCAGGAGGAGAAAGGCTGACGTGTCATGCTTACTGGGAAAAACTTGTAACACTGCTGAATTGCCATCTCCCACCACATCCACACCGCCGACCACACTGACACCCTCTGTTTTATTTTTTTTCCTATAAGACACCAGGTTGTTGTTTTTCTTCCTGAATCCCTCAATCCTTCAGCAATCTTTCAACAACCTCAATAGAGGTTCAGCTGAAGCCTCAGAGGAGCAGGGGAAGATTACGGACAAAGTTACAGACAGCTGTCCCTCGTATTTGTTGGACCTTTTTGAGGTTTGATTTAACTCACCAATACGGTAAAAGAGATGCAGAGCTTTCTTTCATTCTTTCTTATTTTTCCTCCCTCCTTGGGTTTGATTTCTGGCAAAGTAGTCTTTAGTTCCTGCAAAAATATTAGAATATGTCACGTGAGTGATGCACATGCACCTTGAAGAAAATAAGGTTAGTAACAGCTAACATGGATTTGTCAACGATAAACAGTGTCAAATCACTTTAATTTCCTTTCCTGAAAGAGTTCGTGTAGAACTACTAGATGTCTCTCATGTATCTTCTCTTTAGTAAGGTTTTCCTCACACAACGTTCTCACAATCTAAATGCATGCCAGACAAAAATTACAGTAAGAGTGAAAACGTGGTTAGAAATTGTCCTTCAGTGTCAAAATGAAATAATGTGTTATGTGCTCACCTCCACCTAGTATTAGTCAGTATTTTTCTTAATGGCCCAGCTGCGAGTATGCTTATTAAAGTGACACAGGAGCTAGCCAGTACAGACCACAAATATGTTGTGTTCAGTAGATGAGAAAATGGTCTTGAAAAACTGGAAAAATGCTCTGCCAAATATTGAAATAAACAAAGATTAGGTTCTACATATAAGTAGAAAACATAAGCTGTATGTATTCAAAATGAGTCATCACTGGCTAGGTAGCAGTTTTGCAGGAAAGATCTGCAGGTTTTAAAGGATCGTAAACTGAACATGAGTCAACAGTGTTAGCCATTATGAAGAAGTATACCAGGAGGTACAAACACAGCCTGGAAAATATGCAGCACAATCCTTCCCACTCAGCATCGGTAAGACAGCACTGTATGGAAGGCAAGGACCAACTGGACATTTAGGGAGAGCAGTAACAAGCAGAAAATGTGATTTGTCGGAGATGTTTTGTCCAGCAAAGAAAAGACAGTGCTGAGACACGACAGCTTTCAAGTAGTAAAAAGCTGCTGCAAAACTCTCTGTGTCCATGGCAATAGGACAAATAGTAATGAGCTTAAGCCACATTAAAAGTGATCCAAGTGAGACACAATGATAAATTTTCTAATGTTGGGATAATGAAGCCCACTGGAATAGATTGCCTACAGAGGCAGTAGAATCTTTAGCATTAGATGGATATCTATGAGGAATTAGACAAGTGTTGGGCAGGGAAAGGGATTAGATGTCCTCTTGATGTCCTTTCATCCCTGTCATTTTGTGGTTGTGCTACCAAATTGCAAAAGGACCATATTACAAACTAAGTATGGTTGAAAATAGTTGTAAAATAGACTGCTGGTGGCTTTAACTGTTCATTCCAAGACCGTAATGCATTTTGATTTCTGATTAAGCCATCTTTACATTTCTGAGATTGAATAGGAGGAAGGATTAAAGCCTTTGTGCAGTATATTGCATCTGTAGTGAGAGGTAGCATTGATTTTAACTTCATCATAATGCAAATGGAAATGAAAGCACTGAGATATTTCTTTAACTAAAAAATGTTTGTTCAAGACATATCACTGCACCATGATGACCGTGCTATGTGTTTATTCAGTGGAATGAATGTTCAGAAAAGTGAATAATGTTTGGAGTAAAGAAAAGGAGCACAAACGGAGAAGTCATTAAAAGCTTTTTTGCTAAAAGGAATCATTAATGATATTTGTTCAGCGTTTCATGATTTCAGCCATTAAAGTTACTGTTGAAAAATATACACCACACTGAGAAATATGTATGTGTCGTTGACTCAGAGGGTGACAACAGCAGCAGAAACACATTCTTTAATATGCATTTTTTGCTCTGGGTATGAGAATTCTGCAAGACTGAACCCAATGTGGTCAACTGTTATCATTTGTTAATTTTGGACCCAAATAGTCATATTGGCCCAACACAAGTGTGTAAGCTGTGTGTATCCATTTAAGGTAAAACCTAAGAATTGAATGTACAGGGTAAATCAAAAGCTTTATGTTGCATTAAGACCCTATCTTTCCATCAGAAATATGCCACACCAACTAAGCTCAGTGGTCATTTGCCACCTCCAGTGTAAAGATGAAGTTGGATGGATAAAGAAGAAAGGGCACAGAATAATGAAGAATAGTCAGATTGTAATCGTGGAGACATTTAAGACAGCATAACAGGTTTGTTATGACCTTGCTTTGGTATACTGGGAAAAATCTGTATTTATTCACAGGTGCTAGGTATATAATGTAATATAATCATTTTCCTACCGGGCAACTGGGTATCCAGCTCTCTGAACTCTGCTACACAAATTATGGGTTACTTACACCCACGCAAATCAGCACACTCTGGACCAGGCTGGTTGTTTCATTAAGTTCATATTTGGCAAATGAGAAAAGGAGAGGCTGGTCACAGAATCCTGTGAGGGCTTCTTCATCTGCTGCCCAAGTCTTCAGAGCAGTACAGGACAAAGACAATGACCCCCTGGCAACCACCCAGTGGCTCAGCAGCGCTGGAACAGAGCCAGGTGCAGCCATCCTAGGGTCTGTCCCTTCCTGTTGCCTTCTTCCCCCAGAGGGTGGTGGACACTGGAACAGGCTCCCCAGGGAGATGTCACGGCCCCAAGCCTGACAGTGTTCAAGAAGAGACTGGACAACACCCTCAGACACATGGTGTGAACTGTGGGGTTGTCCTGTGCAGGGACAGGAGTTGGACTCAATGATCCTTGTGGGTCCCTTCCAACTCAGGACATTCTATGATTCTGTCTCTGCTGTAGGACCCCAGGCAAACTGAATATGGTCCAACTGCATCAGGTCTCCACCTTCTGGGAGCTGATCTATGTGTCCTTCTGACTTGCTGTCAGGGAAAACAGATCACTAGTTGGGTAAAAGGAGCAGAAAGAGATCTGTGGAAGAAAGAATAAAACCCTGAAAGACGGTGGCCTGGTTAGTTCATGTTTTCAGAAGTATTTTAGGTCTGATGGACCCTGGAAGAAGCCCACTGTTTTGCAGCGTAAAAGGGAATTTGTTTTTATTATTTAAACTCTGCAAAGTCTTGCTAACAATGGTTCTACTTCTACAAATGCATGGCACTAAATCTTTGACCACATCCAATGAACTACACAAGAATATTGTAAGTAGGCACACATAGAAAATGACTAATGTGGAAAAAAGAGAAGTTAATGATTCTGAACCACATTTGTAATTAATATTACCTATAATGTCCTGAACTCTTTATTATTATTATTATTATTATTATTATTATTATTAGTGTTTTTAAAGAATTCAATTATTTAAGAACTATCACATGCTTATTAGAAATTCCAGATATTAAACCACAGTCATGCCACTTTAGTGTTTCATCAGTTTTCACTGCAATTTAATTTAGTATTTAGTGTCATTAGAGAAAGAACAATCTATCCTTGTAAACAAATATGCTTCTGAATTTGACCTTTGACTATGTTTTGCAAAATGCTTCATTTCATGACTGTCTGCAAACCATTTACTGAAGTTGAGTATTTGAAATTCACTGGTTGAACTATCTGACTGGTCATCTAATCCGCTTGGCTGTTTTTGTTTGAGTTTCTGTTCTGTAAAGATACAATTTTTAGACAGAGATGGGTGAGGGAGAATCACAGGAACTTCTATTTTTTCAGTAAGAATGCGGTTTAGGGAAAGGTTGTTTCAGATGAAGCAAACCTAAGCAGACCTAAGTTCCTTTGTGATACGAGAAATGTCTTTGTGGATTTGGATATGTGTGTTGTTCCCAGACTTAAAATATTTTGGCTAACATGTCTGCAAGTATTATATTGGTAATGTGTCGCTTTGCCATTTCCCAAAGTACCACAGCTACAGTCAAACCCACAAGTTCAATGCAAAATGAGAAAGTGAAGTATTTTCTCCTCTGTCTTAGTCTATTACTTGAATTACAAGGGTTTAAAAACCTCAGTTCAAGATGTTGTCACTGGTCTTTACGTTAGCACACTAGATCAAGCAATCGATTCCTGCCAGTGCCCCAAAAAGTAGTGAGAAAACCTGCAGAGACAGAAAAGCACCTTGAGAAAATAATTTAGCCAGGTTTGGCCTCTGGAGATCACGTTCTTTTTTTCAGTGATTTTACTAGCTCTACTTGATTTCTAAAAACCTATGACACTTCCAGTCAAGATACCTGTTAGCTTGTTGGGTAATTAAAAATGTCATATTCCAAGGGAAGCACACATTTACTCCTTTCCTCTTTCCTTCTGACTGATCTTCTTAAAATCATTTCACTCTCCTCCACTTTGTTGTGGCTTTTTGTACCAGATTCCATACAACAGACTTTGCATACTCAGTGAGGTTAGTTGGAAGTGACTATGAAAGGAGACCTTACTGGACAGAAGTAGCTTTCTGCTCTTTTGGGCAAAGAGCCCAAAATATAAAGGTGTTTTATTAAAATCTGTAAAATAAATGCTTCAATTAAAATAATTTATCACTGCCCTTCATCGATTTCCTCATGTTCCTGTTCTGCCTCATGCGGGTTGGACACATGATTTTAACAACTTCCAGAAAGCATCTGTGTCAGGGTTTTCAGTGGTGTAACACCTTTGCCACTTGCAAGGTAAGACACACAGGAGTATGGTCTCAGCTGCTTGCCTGCCTTTGTAGGAGGGTGAGACTGGGGAGATATGAACTACAGCTTCCAAAGGACACCATTTCCAAACAAAAGTAATTTTGGGATAATTAAAGCACCTTTTTTCCTCCCTTGTTAGGGAAAAAAAAAAAAAATAAAAGAACAAAGCAATCCAAACCACTTCTCTGAAATCTTTCAATTCAGGTCATTTTTGCTGTCATGCAAATGTCAATGTAGTGTGTAAATACAGCAGGGAAAATAATAGCCATTAATGTTATCATTTGAAATTAAAAGGCACTTCAGGTCATGAAGTACTGAGCACACACAGGAAATTTTTGAAATTGTATATCTAGACCAACATGGCTTTGTATCCTTGAACCCATTATCTCATCTTTGTGGTGAAACTTACAAATTAAACCCTGAACATTCACATTAGTAGTAAATATGGATGAGCTTTTACATTCATTTATTTCCTGACATGAGAACTCAATTTTACAAGGGACAAAATGTGGGTTTACATTGTTTCTATACCTGGTTTTGCGAGGATAGGCACAACATTTAGTCTAAGATTATTCAGAAGCAACACAGTTGCACAACTAGTTCAGAAAAAGGAAGAATCAGAGATTATTACCATGTTATATTTGCCTTAGTTCTTTAGGCTAAGTCCTTCATTTTGGAGATTTTTTAAAAAATAGGTGCACCTAAAGAACTTAAGGGGTAAATTCAGCCTGTAAAAGGGGACAAACTTTTCAACAACAGCGACAATGAAAAATTTTCCTTAATAAGGCTTTCAGGCTGAGATTAGATGAGAATATGAGAAGTGTTTTATAGTTCTTGAATGCAATGTAAGAGAAGCTAGATCAATCGACTTAAAAGATCCTTATTGCTTGAATCATTGATCATATATGATTGATCTGAATTTATGCCAGTCTCGGATAGTGTGTCATGCATACATGTATCTTCCTCATTCACCACAGGAACAGAAATATCAGATACTTATTGGTTCTTGCTCCTAATTATTTAATGCCTTGTAATGAACAACAGCCTCACTGCACTAGGCACTCAACAAACATGAAAGAAAACTCTCTTCAGCACAAAATGAAGAAAACTTAATATGGTTTATACTACTGTAAGAAACAGATTGAGGATTTTTGGTATGAAAAGATGTCAAACGTGAGGTCTTACTGAGAGATTCATCGTAACAGATCAAAGACAGGAAGAGGAAATGAATATGGAACCTAATAAAACTGAATAAAAGTATATCATTGACAGAAGAAAAGATAAATTGCTAACCTGTAGACAAATGTCGAGAAAAAGTATAAGTGTGAGTAAAATATAAGATAAAAGTTACTATACTCTTAAAACAGTTACTATTAAAAAAAAAAAAAAAAAAAAGGGAGACTAGAACGTCAAAAATTACACATGTAAATACACAAGGAAACATCAGAGTACCAGAACCCAGCTGACACATTTGCTTCCAAAAGGAAGGGGGTTGAGATTTCTTTGCCTATGGCATGGGTCACGTTATGATATGACACTTAGAGCACTGAAAGAGAATAGGCTGCAGTGGATACAGTGTGCAAGACAGCACCAAATGGAATAAATTGCTGTTAAATGGGATTTACAAGCCAAAAGAAACCTGCTAGTAACTGTCAGAAAGAAATGTTTTGTAAGTACTATCTACTTCTGGTCTTTTAAATCCTATGCTGAAACGTGGCTTCTCTGAAAGATGTAGCATGCAGCACCTTACCATCGATATAACCAGAAGATGGACTTTTCTCTCTTTTTTTCCCTCTCTTTCTCTCAAATTTCTTCTTTAATGTTCGCTGTATTTCTACTGCCATGTTCATGATCCATTGTAGTTATAAGCACCCAAGCTGACTTCTCATTAATCATCATGTAGTGGTACCACAAGGATCAACTTTGTTCAGAGTAAATACTACTGTTAGGGCCAACGTGCTGACAGATTTCAGCAGAGTATTCTGATTGTCTCACTTTAATGTTTATGTCAGCAGCTTATACAGATTATTAACATGGACAAAGAGCACGGATGTGCTTAATTATGCCAGTCTTAGAGCAACTGAGTATACTACCATCAGTGATGAGTAAGAAAATGCAGTTGTATAGCTTGACTCTGTGATTTCATTAGAATAATACACAAACTGCTGGATGAATGCCTTCCAGTAAGAATATTGTCTCCTGTAATTTTACTTGAATTTGAAATACTATTTTAAATCTTACTACAATAAAAGAAAGTTGGTAATAACCAGTAAAACCCTTAAAGAAAAAGCTAATGATGAACTTTTGCCTGAGTAAAGCGTAGATAAGACTTAAGGATTGACTTTCTTTCTCAGTAGGATTGAACTTATCTTGCAACTTAAGGGTCTTAAATCAGGATGTAGGAGAGCTGTGACATTACCCATAGTTCTGATATTTTATATGATGATTTCCAAATTTCAGTTTTCTCACTGTTCTGTTTTTTCCTCTACATTGTTGGTTGGTTGGTTGGTTGGTTTGGTTTGGTTTGGTTTGTTTTTAATATTCAACTATATCACTACTTCTGCTTTTATAGCAGGATTTCCCTGTTGTTTTTTTTTCCTCCTGTAGGCAGATATGCAAAATGCCTAGAAGGAATGAACTAATACTTGCTCAGAGGCAGGAGAAAAAATATATTGTAACAGAAATTCCCCCTTGTAACACCCACCCAATCTGCAACTGCATCAGACCCATGGAACGAACTTGCATGTGAAATTTTCCTATCTGCCCAGTGCAAAAACAGTCTATGTACTTGTCAGATGTGACCAAGAGAAGTACTTTGCACAATTATTTATATAGCTGCTCTTACTCTTCCAGTTTTCACTAAATTGACAGAGAAAACTTTTGTCATCTTTTGAACACCCACCTCTGAGTCTGGAAAAATATGAAAAAACAAGAACCATATTAGAAAGAGTAGGTACGTGGAAACATTCCTGGGATAAATGAAGGGAAGAAAAAGAAAGTTATCCTATTGATCTGTACACACTGTGTGTATTTTTTGTAGCTCTGAAAAATGTGGAAGTTTGCTTGCTTGCTTGGGGAAAACTAAGTTTACTTCAGTTTGTGCCCGACTGCACGATAATAGCCTCCAAAACATCTACCATGAATTTTTTAAACTGCAAGCCAACTAGTGCTGAACTTTAAAGCCAGTAAGTATGCTTAAATTTGCCAATGAATTCAGATTCTTAATCTAGGAAAGAAAAATAAAAACAAACAATCAAGACTTATAAAGCCCTGCAAATTTTAATGCCAAGTGCAATAACGTGCGTTGGAACAACTAACCAAACCTGCTTACTCAGTAGATTTTCTGTTACCTAAGTCAAGATCAGTGTCACTTAAAAACCTGTATCTGTAACTTTAAATGCAAACTGTGGTCTTGCAGCATAAATTAACTGGATGAGGTATTTAGTGTGGCTAATGTAGGAAGTCAGACTTAATAATCAGCCTGTTCCTGCTTGTCTGTAAAATCTATGAAATGCCAAATAAATGCTTTAACAGGAGATCTACCAAGGATGACATTCCCAGGAGAAAATTCTGGCCTTTGATTTTATGTATCTAGCAATACCTTAAAGAGGTAAGTCTTTAATAAATGGTTGCAGTCAAACTAAAGCAAATCTCAGACGTATGGAATGCAAAGGTCAAATGACACTTAATAAAAATTCCAACACTGGAAAGTAACAAAATCAACTTTGTTTTATAACTGGCTTCCTCCTATCTAAAATAATCGTTGGATTCTACATCCTAAATCTGTGTCTTTGCATTAGGAACTATGACAGATCAGAAATTCTGCATTTCACTAGGTTGGAGACCGCAGTAAGGCAAGCTCATGGAAGACACAGAATCATCCATGTTCGGCAATTAAAAGGAATTTTATTTCCCATGTACCAAACGCAACAGTTCAGGACCAAGTTTTTAATATTGAGAACTATTAACTATATTGTACTATTTAATCTAGGAAGATGTAGTGGATTGTCTGATATGTCTTCCAAATGTAAAGATACTGGAATAACATCAGCAATGTACTCTTTGCCTCACAAATAGATGACCTTCCAAACTTAATCTCTTTTGTCAATGCAGCACAGGACTGGGAGAAATTTTCTCCTATCTAGAGGTAATAGGACTGGAGTTTTCATTTACATGAAAAAGGTGAAAATAAGTAAATAAAAAAGTTTTTTCTGAGAACAGTTTTTTTGGGAGGAAGGCAGGAAGGCACTAAAAGAGGGGCCACAGAATGCCCACAAATTCATCCATGACCAATTCCTAATATAAACCTGTTGGCTAAGGGCTAAACTGAAGGAAAAGCTCCAAATTCTTTAATGCACTTTGGGCAAAAACTCAAAGATACAAGACCACAATATTGTCATTTCCCTTACAGAGCAAAGGGGAGAAAAATGGAAAGGACTAAAGGACTACAAGGACTTAAAACGTTGTTTTGTACATCACTGAGAGCCATGTCTGTGAAAGCAGGGAGTTACTTGCAGAATGAAGAAAAGTATGTACTTGAGCTGGTGTACAAAGCCAAACCAACCCACTGTGTCTGAGGTGAGTGGGTGATAGAGTCTTTAACAAATAAGACTTCACCATTATAAAGGCTACTGGGGGGGAGCAAGACATGGAGCTTTGTACATGCATCTCACACATGGGCCAGGCAGAATGAGCTGCCTAAGAGTCTCCTATGAGTTAAAAAACTGTACTCAGCCTTCTTTGCACACCCTCTTCCAGTAGCTGAGAGGGGAGAGCTGTCAGCAAAGGCGTGAGGAACAGCATGATGCAGGGCTAGTGAAGATGGCTAACAGAGCAAGGGTTGAACATGGAGAGGCTAACAGAGAAAGCATGGGATGGAAAAAATGTCAAGTAGAGCGGGGATCCCTGCAAAGTGTGGCCAGCAGAGACAGAAGCAGGTAATGGGAGCAGTCAGTGAAGTGAGGTTAGCAGAAACAAGCCATACTAACAAATCAGATCAGTTTAAGTCAGACCTTGGTACCCAGGAAGCTTTAAAAATCTTTGAACTGTAAATAAGTTATTGCAGAAGTCCAACAAAAAAATAGCTGGTCTTACCAAAGGAAACATTGTAAAATTGTTTTCATTAATCTTCAGAAATATTGTTGCTGCTTACTTGCCTTGCATAACCTTATTTCCTCCCTTTATAAAAATATAGAATCATAGGATCATTTTGATAGGAAGAGACCCTCAGGATCATCAAGTCAAACCATAACCTAACTCTAGCACTAAACCATGTCCCTAAGAACCTCATCTAAATGCCTTTTAATCACCTCCAGGGATGGTGACTCCACCACTTCCCTGGGCAGCCTGTTCCAATGCCTGACAACCCTTTCCGTGAAGAATTTTTTCCTAATATCCAATCTGAATCTCTTCTGGTGCAATTTGAGGCCATTTCCTCTTGTCCTATCACTTGCTATTTGGGAGAAGAGACCAACACCCTCTATGCTACAACCTCCTTTCAGGTAGCTGTAGAGAGTGATAAGGTCTCCCCTCAGCCTCCTTTTCTCCAGGCTGAACAGCCCCAGTTCCCTCAGC
>VWYH01001679.1:117616-152494 GCA_013399365.1 Pampusana beccarii | reverse complement strand
CAAGTGCAGGACCCGGCACTTGGCCTTGCTAAACCTCATACAATTGGCCTCAGACCATCGATCCAGCTGGTCCAGATCCCTCTGTATGGACATCCTACCCTCCAGTAGATCAACACTCCTACCCAATTTGGTGTCATCTGCAAACTTACGGAGGGTGCACTCAGTCCCTTCATCCAGATCATTGATAAAGAGATTAAACAGAACCAGCCCCAATACTGAGCCCTTGGGAATACCACTCATGACCAACCACCAACTGGATTTAACTCCATTCACCATAACTCTGGGCCTGGCTATCCAGTCAGTTTTTTACCCAGTGAAAAGCACACTCATCTCTATTGCTCTTGGATTTTTTGTTCTTATGACTGTGTGTTCTGATTCATGCTCTGTGCTTGGCTGTTCTCTTTCTTTTCTTATATTGACCAAAGGAAAAAAAGAAGGGAAACTAAAAATAGGGCTCCATGCCACTAAAAATCACACTGGTGGACATCTCTAATGAATACAAGCAATGTACTCCCCTCATTCAGATAATTGATAAAGAAATTAAACAGAACTGACCCCAACACTGAGCCCTGGGGAACACCACTTGTGACCGGCTGCCAATTGGATTTAGCTCCGTTCACCTCAACTCTTCGGACCTGGCCTTCCAACCAGTTCTATATCCATTGCAGAGTACAAATATGGTCTGTTAGTCACTCGGCTCATTACTCCGAGTACAGAAAATTAAATCCCAAGCACTACAAAAGTTTAGTATATTTTTCTCCTGGTTTCACATGGATAACTCGAATCAGTGCTTGGGGAATTAAACTCTTTAAACCTTAACCAAGCCCTGATAGAAGGGCCCAAGCAGGAACACGTACGAGAGGGGGAAAAGATCCCTGCATGTCATTCTCCTCTCTGAATGCAGTAAATCTCTACTGCGTTGGGAGGCAGCGGGCAGAACCTCTTTATCTGCAAGATTAGCAATGAAAAAGAAAATGTAACTTAGAGGAATTTTCAGCTTTCTGTTCAGCCAATTCATGGAAGGTTCAAGGAAACAGACATCCAGCATTGCAGCAAATGCAGAGTGAAGAGGTTTAGAGGAAAAAGGAACCGTTTTCCTTATTGAATGAAGTTTGGTTTTCAATAATTGAGAACAAACCCCCTCTTTTCATCATGGTGATAAGGCCATCTCCCTTTCAGGAAGGTTTCAGAAGAGGGCATCTATCACACCATCCATGATATAACAGATTAGGAATTAATTACCCTTCTCATAGATTTAGCCGATAAAGGAACAGAAGAAAATAAGTGCTAGCTTTTCTGTGATGACATCACCAGAACACAACAACCATTGGTATCTTTTCAAAAATGCCAGCCCCAGCTTTCTCTCTGCCACTGATGATATTAAACGTAGGCTAATGCAACACTTGGTGGACTGTTGCCTGCTTGGAGAATAATAATACTCTATAATTCATGCCGATACATTACACATACACGCATACATCTTTTAAAAAATATATTCCCATAATGTATTGTATATTTAAAATACTGTGAAGTAAATGTATTTATTAGAGTATCATTGTAGGCAATAACATTTTGTAAATGTTTTGTTAGATTGCATGCATGGATGAATTACTCAAATGTTTCTGGAAACTATTAGAAGAGGAAAAAGAAGGAAAAAAAAATTCTTTTTGAGGACAAATTCAAAGAGTAAAAGATAGGAGAGGGGAGCCAATTAGAGCTACTCTAGATTTTGAAAACTCATTTTGTGATTAGGAACATCACCTGCAAGATAAAAAAATCTCCAACACCTATAAACATGTGATCAGATGAAAGATAACATTTCTGAACTGCGTTTTTATGTGAAAACCTACTAAATACAAAGAAAAGTCCTCATTTAAACAATGGAACATTTTACAGCTTTTCAATCTACCAATACCACCTTGATCTTTTCACATTCCCACACTTTTATCTAAATTCAGGAAGTTGGTTGCATCTCCACAGGAACCCTCAGGAGCACACTAACTGTGCAGGTCAGACACCCTGTTCCACTGTTGGATCACTTGTACTCACTTCAGGTAAAGGAGCTGAAGAAATTGAACAAACTCAGAGATATTTAATTACTCCTGGTCACACCTTCCTTTTAAAACAAATTTTCTACCTTTTTGCCTGGTAGCAATGACATTTAAAACAATGTGAGATATCATAACCATAACCCCAAATTCAGTAAATGTTTAAGAATATAATTACCTTCCTATCACCCAGAACAGCACCTGAGCACATTTGTAAAAACAGTTTGGAGGCAGTTCCAGTACAGTTACAGCAGCTAAATATAGGTTCAAGTAATTCCTGTGCCCAAAGCAAGCATTATGCTATACCAATCCTGGAGGAAAAGCACTTCCCCTTTCTCATGTGGGTCTATAATTCTCAGTATTTATTTTCCTCTGCTTTTTCTGAGGCAGTGGGAGAAGCATATGGGAACCCATTTGCCTCCACTTCTGAAGAGACTAGTCAATCCTTTGTATTTTATAGCTATTTCTGAAGCAAAAAGACACAGTCAAAGCCAGTGACCTATTCCTTTCTATCATCAGTCCTAAAATGGGGGGCTAGCAATAGACACAATTCAGTTTGCTGTAATTTATGAAACAGAAAGAAGTAGTTTGTTTTCAAATGTGACTTTAAGCATGAAGTGCCAATTGTTAGAAAGAAGGGGTTTTGACATGAATTTGGTATGGAATCAAGGACAGCAAATAACCAGTGAACAGAAAGATGTTATTTTTCAGCATGACTTGACCAAAGCTTTGCAAGATTGATCTTCCTTTCATCATATCAAGATTGAATCAGGTATGATTTACCAGTCCCTCTACTGAATCAAATAGACTGAAGGTAGTAGCATTTGTCCACCTTCATCTAAGGATTCTCAGAAAAGAAATGGATTTCACTGTGTGCAGCAGTTTCTTTCAAGCCAGACAAAGGTATACAGCTTAGTTTTAAGAGTAAACACTTCATTTGTGTGTCCTGACAGGTCCATCAACAATAATATGCCTGTCTCTTCATAGACTACAGTATCAGGTTCTTGCTCACTGTCTTAGAAACTATTAAAATAAACACGAAGGTATTATTCCTTTTAAGTAATTAGAGGAAGATTTCATTTATCATATAATAAAACACAGATAAACTTTCATGATCACTGATGTAACAGTTTTTATACAATCACCTTATCCCTGGAAAATGTATGTTAAGCTACATGTGACCTGAAGAGCATTACACCTACGCAACTTCAAATATACTTTACGCCTTGGAAAAGTAGTTGTAAAATATGCAGCATGTTCTTTGGCTAATCACAGAGATTATTTCAAGTTCTTTCTGATGTAGTAATAAAGAAGCATTCTTACTTTATGTGGCCTTTGTGAACTTCGAAAAGTGGTACCTTGGAATAAATGGAAATTCTGTTCCACTACACAGAGGAGGGCAGCGTGTGGCTCATGAGCAGTGTGGGTGCCACCACAACACCTACAGCTACATTTGCTGCTTTGTTGGCCCGGCCCAGCTGCACATTAGAGCTGAGGGATCCCTGAGGAGCATGGCAGGTTTTCCAGGAACCCTTTTCTTTCTGTGATCTGCCACCTGTGTGCCATATGTGGCTCATGGCCACGGGAAGTGTACTATGGGGCTTGTAAGATCAGGAATATTTTCCCATCTCGCCCTATTAATTATTGGCATCGGGACACAAAGCTGCAGCATTCCAACCTGAAAAACAAGCATGCAATCAGGAGTAATTAAGACCTCAGGAGGCTGTCTCTTTCCCAAAGGAACCCCACTAGCTCCCCTGGTAGGCAGCACAATTAATATAAGCTACACTTAACTGATACAACCAACAGTAAAATCCATTTTCTTGTGCCAGTGTGACAAATACCGAGTTCACAAGAATATGCATCTTTCATTGCCTTTCGTATGTAAGATGGGGTTAATCATGGAATTGATTAACTGGGGATGAAATGACAAAAATTGGCACCATTATAATTTCAAGGAAAGATATATATTCTTTCTGATTCTTCCTCAACCTTCATTTATGAATGATACATTATTTATCAGATTCTATTTAAACTCATTGTTAAAATGTAGTTATTTGTACAATGCATGCCATTCAAACTCAGATATTTTCTCTCACAAAATACTGGCTGAGACAAGACTGACCTGTATCTGGAGATCAAAATAGAGAGACTCATTATTTTTTCTTATGTTTTGCTGATAAGAATATTCAAGCTGATTAAAGAAGTGTCTTTGAGCAAGTGAGCTAAAATTTTCTCCTCAGATGTTTGAAAAAAATGCAATTTCCTTTTACAGTGGTAATCTATTTATTCCTTGATTAATCCAACTTCACTAAGAATTTTATTGTGGCAAATCATCGTTTCATATTTCTGAATGAGTATATAAAGTGGCTGACTTCAGGTCTCCAAACAAGGAGAGCCTGAATATCAAGAGTTGCCAAGACCAGCAAATTCTGAGAGGAGCCACTAACCCTCTGCAGCTCTATGAAGCTGAGTTTTGTTGTTGTTTAGGAGCTTAAATATTGATTTAGTTATTTGGATAAAGGTGCCTAAATTGGAAAAGGGTGGCATACATACTAATGAATAATTTTGAAATACTGGACTTCTGTGTGAAACACCAGCCAACGAATTGAATGTAGGTGTGTGTATATTGAGGACAATCTGTTAAAGATCCTGAACAAATAAGGATAAAACTAACACTCTTTATATTCATATTTAACTGCCCTAGGAATCTAGTTTTTGTTTCAAATAAATTTTACATGCATCGAATTCTATTTGCATAGTACAGCATTGTGACAACATCCAGAAATCTGGTTAAACTATACAGACATAGTAGAGTATGTATAGACTGCTTGTAGTACCAACAAGCAATTTTTTGCAGTATTTAACAGATATGTAAAGAAAAGCAGCATATAGCCATTTTATAACTGCTTTAGGATATAAGTACAGGGTGCACAAACACTGCACAGTCTTGCATTTTATTTCAATAGTGGCTTGGACATCATGGATGATAAATCTCTTATTTTTAGCCATTAAACATTCATGTTACCATACATTTCATAGAGAAAAAATATGCTATGGACTTTATTAGCAGCATTGCTACACGACCACATCTGGCATTTCAGAACTATATAAGCAGAAGGCCCCGCTTCAGGAATTTAGACATTAAGAGTAATAAATACGTAAAATACAACCAACATTAAGAATAAAATAAATTGTGGAAAGCAGCCTTAATTTAACTTGTGTCCAGTCATCTTTATTCCTCTGTTTTATGGCTTCATATTTGTTATCTAGAAAATAAAAGCTCAATAATCCATGAAATGCCCATAATCTGTCTCTACCCACTGTTTCCAGCTCATTACCTGCTTCTGAACACAAACACCGCTCCCCACTGCGTGGCCTCTGCCCACCGACACAAAGAGCTGCACCAGCTGTGCCTGCCCACTGCACATATATGCACATATATGTATACATATGTGTGTGTGCCCACACAGAGCACACTCAGAGAGAATCCTTCATTTTACCCTACTAGTTTTCTCCAGGGCAGTGTAGTTAGATGCAAGGTTTCCTGTTGTTGCTTCTCTGACACTTTAGGAGAGCTTCCTGGGTAGTACACATCTGCTGGGACTTCACATGGGATCAACCTGTTGCTGATGGTTGAGCTGGGTGCTGCTGAGAGAGCCTGGTTATCACTGGGCCTTCCCTTTCCTGGCTGCATATCAGAAGAAAAGCCAGTGCACGGTTAAGAGTTGTTCTGTGCATTGACCAGATAAAAGGCTTCAATGAGTGATAAAACGCTGTAGTACAAGCCAGAGTGTGCCAATGCTATGACTGCATTTTGGAGACAGATTTCCACAGCCCATAATGATCTCCTTCAGAAGTCAGGCTCAACTTAATTTTGCACACAACAGATCTCCTTCTGTAAGGTAGGCAAGGACTATGCTGGAAAGAAGGGAAGGGAAGGGAAGGGAAGGGAAGGGAAGGGAAGGGAAGGGAAGGGAAGGGAAGGGAAGGGAAGGGAAGGGAAGGGAAGGTTCATAGAAGGCAATGTCAAGTTCGTTATCAGCTAAAGCATCAAGCCCTCATTTTCTTCACTCCCTGTAGGTTATCTTGCTCCTTTGATTATCAGGCTATGGAAGCAGCTCAGGAATGAAGTCTTGGAGAGTTGCACAGCAATGGTTCAATCTCTTCTGAAGCAAGACCACATGGAACCCAGTTTCATGGAGTCATGAACAGACGCCTAGCCAGCGCAGTAACACATCTCTACAATAGCTGAGGGACATGGTAAGTTATGGAGAATTCGGAGAGGAACAGAAGGGCAGACACAAAAGGCAGAGAAGTGACTGTGCCATGAGAAGTGTCTACCATGAGGTAGGCCATGTTGAAAGTCGCCAAGCAGAAGCAGACTAGGAAAGGTACTGAAGTCACGCTGAACAAAACCTAAGAAATTCTTTATGTACAGCAATGTCCCACTGCATACAATTACATTATCTCTTGCCAGACATTTTAAGAGATAATTCCCATTGGAAGTGGATGGTAAGAGAATGATAATTGCATATGGACTTAATTACATAGCATACATTAGAGATAAATGGCACTCCTGTTTTCCGAAGAAAATAATCATAATTACTTTACAACCTTCAGAATCTTTAATTGCCTTTGAGTGATTATCCGTTTCTCTTTATGCTACATTCAATTTAATTTGTGCAACAATTAACAGAAATAAAATGCAAAAGTAAAAATAGTCAGTACTTCTCTTTAATTATTTATTTAAGTTTGGGAAGATAAATCATCTTAGATTTTAGAAGCTGTTTTCCTCATTCTAGTTATTAATTTCCTGCTCTTTATTTGTATCACCTTGTGAGTTCACATATTAAGAAAGCAAGCTATAATATTTTTAATGGTTTTATAAATTAGTAAGGTAATAAACACAAAATAAACGTATTCTGCATCAGTGTGTTCTCATTCATTTTTATGCTGCTGACACCAGTTAAGTTTTTAATTATGATACTACTTTGTGATGCATGGGTACCATCACTGGAAAAAATAATAACGAATTCTTCATAACAGGAGATTTTGCCATGGTGCTGCACTACTAAACACTCTCTGAGAAGCAAGATAGAAACTGCCACTTTCATATGAGAGTAAGGAAGTATATGTTTTAATGTAGATTAGCTACATTTTGGGGTGGATTTTTGTGTTTCTAAGAAAGAAACGGAGTACATTCAGCAGAGTACATTTCACAAAATCAGCTTGAGCTTTGAGTGTCCTTTCCTTTGTCCATAATCTAAACCCATTGAACCCATTGTAGATTTGTTTTTGTGGAAAGTCAGTTTTATAAACATAGTTTCTACTATCATGAAGTGGAAATCATATTCAGTAGCAGGGACAGAAACCAATAAAAAGTGTGTTTTCCTCTGTCCTTTGAAGACTATATTACAGAAACTTTTAAATAGAATCCTTTTTTTTTTTTNTTTTTTTTTTTTTTTTAATTGTCAGTTCTGGGGGTCTAAATAAGATTCAAAATTATTTCTAGTTACACTCCTTGCTCTTTTCACTTGTTTTCTCAAATTATCACCGTCTGTTATCAATACTCTTTAGCCTCTGTGTAGTGATAGGTGTTTTAAAATCTGGCAGCTGATGGCGTGGGTCTGGTGGCTGAGCACACACAGGACTGTGACATTCTTGCTCACGAGAGTAGAGCAGCAGACAGTCACAACAGCAGCTGCCTCCCATCCCTAGACCGCTAACAGATGCTCTGCAGGGATGGAAGAGGCCCTGCTGTGTGTACTGACACTGTTAATGAGCATCAGCAGCAGCCTCACAGTAACTGTCTTTACCTATCACTAAAGGTACAACCATAATCTCTTTCAAATTCAGCTCTTCCAGTAGTTTTGCACATTGGTCCTATATATTTGCTGATCCTTTAAGGAGGCAGTATATTACAATTACCACAAAGTTGCTATGCTCTACGTTCAACTGGGTAAGAAATTTGCATTTTGTCAGAACCTGGTAGAGCACTGGCTTAATGGAACCTTTACATAAGTTTTCTTCTGACATGGGCTATGTTTATTTCAGCTAGTCTGAATTAAGTTTAAAATTACTGGGTATAACTGTATATATTCTGAGTGTAACTTAACAAGACATAACACATGTCTATTCTGAAACAGCCTGATAAAGCAAGGATGAGAGGGGAAAAAAAAAAGCAGTGATGATTGGATCTGAAGCTGACAGCACCTGGTTCATTTCATGGCCAAAGAAAGCATCATCAGTCTTGCAAGTGTGCTAAACTGTCTGCAAAACAGGCCATGAATAAAATGTAGAAATAAGATATGTGACAATAAGAATGTATGTAGCTAAACATAAATACAATGCAATTGAATCTTGTGCATCTCAGGAGGAACATCCATACATATCAGCAAACACTCATTTTCAAAGCCACAGACCTCAAAATTGAAGTTAATTGAACAGGGTCCCTTGACCTCACTATAGGGCTAACTCAAACACCCTTATTCTTAAATTTCATTTTGTGAGAGAACTTTATTTATCCCCTAAGGCGTGTTAGCACTGGCTTACTACATTCGTTTTGATCAGGCTGATGGAAAATTTGTCACAGTGTTTGGAGTTTTTTCATGTTCTGTGGAAGCATCCAATACTTGTAAGAGCTACAGCCATTGTTTACAGTGGTAAATGGAAGAGAGATCATGGAATGCAGAACTAAGACAAGTTTCTTACCTTCTTTTTGAGAGATAGAGTATCTGAAAATATTGCTAGTGCAATTACAGGGTTCGATTGTACCCTGAAGCATAGCCTTGAGCAAGAGCTAATGTTTAAACCATTCCACCACTGTCCTAGAGAGGTCTGTACATTGAAACTCCTACAAGACACCTTTTTTCTCCCTTGTCACAGATTTGCTGCTAATAGTATATGAGAAGGAAAATGGGATAAAGTCAGAGAGTGAGAGCCTGCAGATGTTACTAATTACACAATTCTGTTGAACAGTTCTACCAATTTTCTACACTTTTCCGATTTTGGGTAGGTGAAACAATGCTACAGCAAATTGAGATTAGCACTTACAGCATTGCCTCTTGAAAGCCTGTATCACCTGATATCAAAGTTTTCTTCCTGCATTAAAAAAAAAAAATACCAAACCAAAAAGGTGCCACAGTAAATGGTATTTTTAGTAAGTCATCTAATTATCTCTGCAAATAGTGTAATATATAAAACATAAAATAGGAGCAGAACAAAAAAAAGTCGAGTAAGATCCTCTTTCTATGGAGGAAGAAAATAACCTTTACTCCCTCGTGTACAAAATTGCTCTTCATACATTATGCAGTAAATTCACGCAGCATTTCTAGGTATTAACGACAACCCCATGAAATGCTGCATTTCTTAATTAACACAAGGTAGGAGAAATTAGACAACCTAATGACCCATACTGTTAAAATAATCACCTAAGGAAGGTCAGGCACTGCATTCTGCCAGGTGTCAGGCTAAGGAGGAGCAGGGCAGCAGCTGCTGGAGGAACGGTGAGGGCAGGTGGAGCAGCTGGAAGCTGGAGGTGGCAATGCCTGCAGCCTGGTGTGCTCTACCATGGCCACAGCCCTTCAGGCTTGTCCCTTGGCCACCAGGGGTGTCTCTCAGGGAGAAAAGCAAGTCCCTAAAAACTTTCAAATAAAGCAGCACATCTTCCCCAGAAGAAAAGTCACGATTCAGGGAACCCGTATTGCCTATTGCTCATCCTAGCTGGTGATAAAGTCCACAAGTCTGAAATTACAGGAGCAATTAGCTTTTCATATGTGTGCATTTAGTGCCTGCAACATGATATTCCAGTCTCTGCCATGTCCTCTAGGTTCTTACAGAATAAAAAATAGTATCTGCAAGTGCCCACAAAATTAGGCATACTGGTTTTTGATGCAGTGTTAACTTTGATTTGACATGCTAAAGTAACAGGTCATAACCAACTGTAGAAAAACAGTGCAGCATTTTTTAGTCTGATGTGCAAGGTAAGGTAGAAAAGATCTTACTGCTCTTGATTATATAGTAAAATCACACGATACAGTTGTAAAATGAATACAGGGAGCACAGAGATGAATGAGCAGAAATTGTCAGAAAGCTTTTTAGAAAGGGGCACGAATAAAAACCAAAGTCAAGGAACTGAGTTCTGAATTTTTAGCTATCTTATCAAGAAAGAAGTCACAGATGGCCCACTGAGGAATCAATTACGGATGTAAGGTCCATGATCCAAAAGCTTTGTGCCAGTGAGATGAATCTTAAAGGTGTGATAAATGATGATAATATTAGGAGGGAGATATGTATCACAGGAGAAAAGATGAAATGAAAATGGCCTGTAGGATGGAGCCTCACTCATTTGTCACAGCTGCTACAGAAGACACAAAAATTGCCTGCTTATCCCCCTCACACCCCACCTCCCAGACCTAGTCAGGTCCAGCTGCTTCTGTATACTGAAACTCTGCCTCAAGTAGATGAAATTTCAATATGCTGTTGGGTAACAGCCCCCATCACTTTTGGTAGCCTGTACTTCCCAGGGAAGTTTGGTCAGGCCCAGGCACAGAAGTGAAGAGATGCACTCTGACATGCATGCTCTGTTTCCCTGTGTTTTAATATAACTGGAACTAGAAAAGTTTTATATTCCACATTATTGAATCTGCTTAAAATTCTTTTTGAAATGTGTTCTCTGCTATCTGAGCTTCTGTTTGGGTCACAACAGTAATGCAGAAGCCCATCTAGACTGTAAATAGCATGTTCCCATATAGGTGGGCCAAGAATATGTTTACTTTGCACTGTTGGCAGCACGGAGTAGGATCCATCCAGTAAGTAACCAAATGTACGCTGTAGGGACAACTGTGTATCATCTCTAGGCTAGGGATATATTTCTGTAAAATTGGTTCCTGTCACACAGACCATTATTCAAATACTATGGAATGATGGCAATCTATATAACAGAAAAACCTGTATAACAGAAAAGCTACAATTTTGTTTTATAGGCAGGTCTTTTATAGAGAAAGCCTGTGAAAACAATTTGGAAGTGATAATATTAGGAAAATACATTTGGAAGAGCTGACAAGGATGAAACACTGAGTATCTTCTCCTAAATGGAGACAAGTGACTGTTAAGAAGGCTATTCTATTCTGATTCATCCTGTTTCCTTTGCGCATTCATAAACTTCTACCTGATGATAGAGAAAAAAAAAAATTTAAATCAATTTCACCTCTGTTCCTTCATAAATTATGTATTTCCATAGACTAGAACAACAATTTGAGCTTCGCAGGTTGCACTTTATTAAAAGGTGTAGCCCTCATTCCAAATATTCATCGCACTCGTCTGCAGGCTTGCATTTTTTACCTTTAAACAATATGATAGATAACAGGGAGTTGACATTTTTGTGACTAGAATGTGTCTGGAAACAGTAACATTGCCTTTGATGTAATGGAAAACACTGTATTTTTCCCTGTTCATTAATATTAGTTACCCATTAGATATTCTTTTGCGTCAGTGAAAAAGTTTTGGAGACTGGTACAAAACAAACAAACAAAAAAAACAGTAATTTCTCAAGGCATCAGGACATGCTCCAGGAATACATAGAAGACTTTCAAACTCACCTTCACAAGGCTATCACAAAGTTATAGTGGCTCAGTATGTACCTACATAGTCTATGTAGGAAGGAAAAGTATCATTAGGTAAGAGCGAGGACAACCTTTAAGAGATATGACATTAACAGAAAGTGAAAAGTGAGAGGCAAGAATATACCCACACATAGCAGTTTCTGTTTCCTTGGTCATTAATTTATATAAATCCAAGGTAGGATTTCAGAAATGCCGGTAATGTTATTTATGGAAGATTTCTGTTAATTTCATCTTTTGCTAAATTATTAAGGCACTGTTTACACTCTAAAATGCTTCGCTTTCATTCCACCTAAAATTTGAAACTTTTCAGTAATTTTAGCCTGAACTGATTATCAATTCTGGCAATTCTGAAATAGCATTTTTCACTAAATAAATTATTTGCTGAGTTGCATTTTATTTTGGCTGCCCAGCATCAGGCGCGCAGCTTTACTGGTGGTGACTGTGAATGGGGAATAGTGTGGGAGCAGATAGGACCAGAAAATAACAGAAAATTGAATCTTTCTATAGGAAACATATTTTCTTATACAGTGAAATCTCAGCTGGATTTTCTTCTGGCAAAATTGTCTGAACACCATACTGCTAGTTTTTATCCTCTCTGTCAAAGGTAAGCATGGTTGTTCACACGTTATCAATAGCAATGGACCAAGAGAAAATATTTCAAAGTCTGTACAACTAGTTTCAAATAAGAACCTGAGGTTCTGTAAAGCCCCAACATCTGCTGTCATTCGACATGGGGACAACAATAGATCATTTCTGCTGGTGCTCAGCAAGGAGAAAAACACATAATTTCTGCAGTCTTGCAACTGCTACTGCTTTCATAGCCTCATTTCAACACAGAAGTCCTACCTGTTCTGCAACTGGAATTTCTCCAGTATCAAGAACTGAGAATACATAGACAGCACTGAACAGGGACCTTCTGAAAAATCACTTCTCTTTCATTTCTACAAGTCGACAAATCTTTTAGTGAAAAGACTTAGGAAGACTCAGATTAGTGTACCAGAAAACTAGGCTCCGGAGCTTGCAGGAATCATGCAGGCTGATGGCTGGATTCAACCACTGGCTCCACCTTCTCTTTTGTGCAAAGATTAGCTGAATGTCTCAGTTAGGTTCAGTAGAAAGACTGATAGAGTTCAGTGGGTGCTGAGCTAGTCAGTAAAAATAGGAATAACAAATAATAGCAAATATGCGGGAAAGCACTGAGAGAGGTTTAGTCTGCCTGTACAGTGAACAGAACCAATGCAGAGGGCATGTAGAAAGGAAGACAGAAATCACATGCTGCAAGGGAGCAGGCAACACATTTTCCGTTTAAAATATCTCGTTAAATCACAGCTGCCTCTGAAGCACTAGTTCAGAGGACAAAATAAGAACAATTCATTTTGAAATGTATTACAAATAATGTTTAGGTAGAAGTTCTTATACATAAGTTTCTGCCTGAAGCACACACTTTTGCCTCCCCCCAGTAACATTATGAGGAAAAAAAAAATCTCGAAGTCATAGGGCTCTGCTAAAATGTGCATCCTGAATTCAATTTATGAGAACACAGCACAAGGCAAGCCCACAGAACAGTAGATATCAGGTTTTAACCTACGTGTAACCTACAAAACATCCAGTTTCCAGAGTAGGAAATTAACAATTTGACATAAAAAGCTTTACTCTAGGAGGCTGAATCTTACGATAAATATATTTAATGAATATTTGTATTGGATGTAATAATTGGTAGGTGGTTTCTTGCATTGAATATCAGCTGTATTAGAAAAAAGTTTAAAAAAACTCACCTCAATATATATTTCCATTTTGATCTAATTTAAATTGCAGAAGCTGATTTTGTGTTATCTTGTGAACAAGGCTTAAAAAATGACATATGGGCTAATCTCTTTTTTTTTAACTGTTTCATTTTTGTGGGAATATTTCAGTTCCTTTAGGAGGTGTTTCATTATGAACTTTGTTAAAAGAAGTGTAGAGTTTGCCACGTCTGTTTTTATTCTTGACTACCCACACCCTTAACTCTGGCACTAAATCATGTCCCTAAGAACCTCATCTACATGTCTTTTAAACACCTCCACGGATAGTGACTCAACTACTTACCCGGGAAGCCTGTTCCAGTGCTTGAGAACCCTTTCCATTAAAAAAATTCTCCTAATATTCAATCTGAACCTCCTCTGGTCCAACTTGAGGTCATTTCCTCTTGTCCTATCTCTTGCTACTTGGGAGAAGAGACCAACACGCTCCATGCTGCAACTTCCTTTCAGGTAGTTGTCGAGACTGATCAGGTCTCCCCTCAGCCTCCTTTTCTCCAGTCTAAACAGCCCCAGTTCCCTCAGCTGCTCCCTCACCCCTCCCCAGCTTTGCTGCCCTTCTCTGAACTCTCTCCAGCACCTCAATGTCTTTCTTGTGACGAGGGGCCCAAAACTGAACACAGGATTCAAGAGGAGGCTTCACCAGTGCTGAGTACAGTGGCACGATCACTGCTCTAGTCCTGCTGGCCACACTATTCCTGATACAAGCCAGGATGTTGTTGGCATTCTTGGCCACCTGGGCACACTGCTGGCTCATATCCAGTCAGCTGCCAACCAACGTCCCCAGATCCCTCTGCCAGGCAGCTTTCCAGCCACTTTTCCCAGAGCCTGTAGCGCTGCCTGGGGTTGTTGTGATCCAAGTGCAGTACCCAGCACTTGGCCTTGTTAAACCTCATACAATTGGCCTCAGCCCATTGATCCAGCCAGTCCAGATCCCTCTGTATGGCCTTCCTACCCTCCAACAGATCAACACTCCCACTCAGCTTGGTGTCTAAACCTCTCCTGATACAACTGCAGGCCATTTCCACTCATCCTATCACCTGTTTCTTGGGAGAAGAGACCAACACCCTCCATGCTACAACCTCCTTTCAGGTAGTTGTAGAGAGTGATAAGGTCTCCCCTCACCCTCCTTTGAGCAGGGCAAATAAGATTGTACAGATTGCAGCCTTATGCTGATCTTGTACCAACAGGACAAGAGATGTGAAGGGCTCATCATCTTGCTGTTCAGGGAAAGCTTCATTTAGACCAGACAAGTTGCATCCATACCACAGGTGTCCTCCAGACCCTCTGTAGTGAGCCCCCGGCCCTAGCAATTATTATTTTAATTGTTATTTCTTCAATTCAAAGTGTCTGAAATAATGTGAGGGCTGCATTGCTGCCCAGTGGAACAGCATTTCTTTGTGAACATGACACGGGGCACAATGCAGGAGCAATAGGTTTGTCTAAGAGAGCTGGAGGGCTCTGTGGGCAGAGGGTGTTGTTCTGCTGTCCTCTACCCACAGGGGTTGTCCTCCATGCTAAGGAACCCCCAAATTCTGTCTCAGAGGAACAAGACACATCAGTGCAAAAGAGATCTCAAGCATGGAATAACATATATGAAGTGTAGACAATCAGGGAACCAGGAATAAACCAGGGAATGATGTTACCTGACTGTACAGATGCACTTCTAGATAGCCTTAAATCTATCACCTGTTCCGTTCTGAGAATCTTCCTGTAGACTTTTTTATATTCATAATTATCAGAATACCAGTAGCCTGGCTTTTTAAGAGTGCTGTGACACTGCAATGGGGAGCTGAGTGTTCGGAATGGGTTGCTTCCTTCCTTGCCCATCTTCAGAAAATCCCATTCAACACTGCTCTGCCCTAATTTGTCTCTCTTAGCCCTGTCAGTCTTTTCTGAGTCTCATTGGTGTCTCAGTCAGTGACGCTGCCTGAGCATCAGTACCCAAAAAATAACAAATTTCAGCACTGGAACACAGCCCAGTAGTGGCAGACTCTAAATCCTAAAGCTGACTTGTCAACTTTGCTCTATGACCTTGTCCCAGCCATGGCTCAGAAGGTGTGTAAAGAAGCCTTATTCCCCTCCTGCCCGCGACATCCTCGTCAGGGGCTTCCACAAAGCCCCAGAAAGCCCTCTGGCCAAGCCTGGATGCCACACAGCCTTCCATGTTAGGAGCAGGACTACGACTATTAGTGGATTAATGGAACAGAAGTGTAGTTAAAACATAATAAAACAATTTATCGATTTATTTCCACAATTACCATTAGTTCCCTCTCATATTCCTCCATATAGTAGGGGCGACACTTGCACGACATATAGGTCTTCTACCGCTTACAAGTCTTACAAACTTATTTGTTTCTTCTAGGTTTTGTGCTGGTTGTAGGATTCTCTGTGCTCAGTAATATTCTCTTAGATTAATCTCACAGTGCTACTCCACCCCTGTTGTGGTCTGATTTATCATTCCTAGATATCCTACACATACTACACTCTTTAATATATAAGTGTAGCCAGACCAGTGGCCATAAATCTTGATAAGTATGACTTGTAGCCTAGACTGAAAATTATTATGATACAGAGCAAAGAGGGGAATGGCTACATGAAATAGCTACATGAGTTATCAGGAAGCAAGCTAGGTAGTAATTTTACAGCATGTCAGCTACTCTGCTAAAACCAGTCTCAGTGTATGCTCTTTCTCTGTGGTGTGGCAGGGTTTGCCTACCCTAATTTCATTGAACTACCCTGCATTTACCATGGGATAAAAGCACACACACAGACTACTGTCAAGTATCTATGTGCTATAAACTACAGTCCAGTTTAATTTGTAACGTGTTCCTCCAGCAATGCCCAAAATGTTTTTCTTGTCTGGGACAATACAGAGAGAGTTGGAGAATACTTTTTAGTAAAATGAAAAGCTTCTGGAAAGTCACCAAAGCAGGACTGCAAGTAGTTTTTAAATGGAGTAATTTTAAATAGGCTCATAGGGAAATCACCCAATATCTGCTGGCAGTTCTATGTTTTTTCCTTCAGAAAAGGTGCTCTCATCACATGCAAAGCAGCTGCCATGCCTTCTTTTTTACTATGTGTAATAAGAAGCTCACTTTCTATAGAGTGGAAAGTATCAGTACAATCAATGTACAAACAATACTCCAGAAGACTTTCCATAATATCAAATATCTCTGCAAGATCAAAACTAGTGCAGTGCTTTGTAGGAACATTTCTTTACTGTCAGTTATCTTTTTTTAAAGTGTTGAGAATCCTTTTTAATGAAAAAAGCAATTAATTTAATAAGGGGAAGAATTTCAATGGCAGTGATGCTGAAGGAAATTACAGGGCCAGAGGACAGCATGAAAACAATATGTCAGAAAAGGTAACAGGTGCAGTGTTGTGCTGCTTAGAAGAAGATAACAAAAAAATATTCCATTTTCTGCAGCATTAGTGTATTTAATGGGAAAAAAGTGACTCCTCAGATAATTCTTGGGTATATACCAATTTCAGTTCAATTTTTATCAAGAACAGCTTTTCAGGTACAGGTATGGCAACTTTCTGTTTAGGGAAACTTAGCAAGGAAAGTTTTCCTAGTTATGTGTTCCATAATCTAAAGAGTCTGCAGCAGGTTGACTGCTCTTTTGCAAAAATTTTAGTACAGAAAGTAATAAACTGGGAGGAGAGAGGTAATACTTGTCCTACCTGAACAGAGATGTTAATCTCTGAATTGGCATTACCATAAAGTTATTCAGAAGTGACTGAGAGAGTAATCAAATTCCAACAAATGGTGTATAAAGCAATAAATGCATTACATATGTATAGATTAAGGTAGCAGTGATTAGGAGAGAATAAGTACTTGGTATGTTCTTCCAGATGAAACATCACTTCAGCAATAGTGTTGAGAGGCAGGCAACTAAGTCGTGTTTAACTTCAGATGGGAGGACACATAGACAGGTTAGATGTATTAACAAGGTCTCTCTTTCTTGGTATAATTTTATATTTTGAAGAACATAATGAATTCAGACATTTAATTATTATTATTTTTCTTCAGCACATTTACCGTGTTAGTAAACTTGAAATATTCTTCCATTAGTTAAGAGGCATTAAACCAACAAACAGCTTCTCTCTTGATACACCTACTTTGTTATCTATCTTCTGTAGTACTTCCAAGAAATTCTCCATGAACAGGAACTGAGTAAAAGCCACAGGAGTATTTGATAGGTTGCCATAAAGCAAAGATGCACCAAACACCCCAATAAAATGATTTGCAGCACATACACGGTGCACTACACGGTGCAGTGCAGAGACTCCGAGTGACAGAGGACTTATCGGGCAGCACCCAACACTCAGCACCTCTGCTGATGTGAAGGTAGCGCAGCCTGGGGCTGAACTGGGTATTTTGGAAGGATCCAGCCAGGCTTACCTGGAGGGCTGCTACATGATCTGTCATGTGCTGCAAGTAAGACTTAAGTTTTCTCTTTGATGCCTGTGCAGAACACAACAAAAATAGAAAATAATCTCTCAGTAAACTCCCTCCAGACAAACTGATCCATTTCAGCACACACCTGCACAGCCGCATTTCAAGTGAGATCAAGCCAGCGAATGTTACTGAATGCCAGGACAGGTTGGCTTTTTGTGCCTGAAAGACAGCTGAAGACAGACACTCTATAATGCCATTTCAGAGTTGAGAACAGAAACATTTTTCACTGCTTACTGCTGGCATACTATCCTATTACTTTTTTTTGTTTTTTACAATATCATCTGCAGTACCAGCTTCAAGTTACAACGCACAAGACACTACACAAAATAATAGACTGCTCAAATATTTTGTAGGCTACACGGGTGATAGAGACAAGAGATGCAACCATCACAAAAGCGAATGGAGTGTCTTGACTATGGCAGGCCTTTACAGAGTAGGTCAGGGTGACCATTATGTCACACCCTAGGGGAAGCCATATGGCCAGGCACATTTCAGTTATAGGTTAAAATGTACTGGTTGCTTTTTAAACTATATTGTAGGAGCGACATTTACAAAATTACCCAAGCAATTTCCCTGCTCTTTTTGTTGTTTTTTTTTTCCCAATGAAAATCACCAACATTAGTGTACCTAAGTCATCTAAAATTAATACAGCAAATTCTTCATAGGGAGTGCTAGTATTTTAGCACTTGCCATTGCTGGAGGACCAAATCCACAAACCCAGCCAAATGCCTGTCACTAAAACACCATGTTAATGTGCCTGCAGGAAACCAAAACAGACAGTGTCAGAGAAGCAAACACACCAAGAAATGTTCATAAACTTTCCTTAGGTATCCAATTCTTCACATACATATGGCAAATAATTTTGAACACATTGAGTAAAATCCTTACTGACAATTCTTAAGGAATAGGAAAGACAATACTCCCAGAATGAATTAATAGAGAAAAAATTAACAATACTTAGCCATAATATCATACTTTTCATTAGCAGCTATCAAAACAGTATCATGTCCCCTCCATTTTTCTTTTTTTCAGTTAGGATACTGTGAAACAGAGAAATGCTATTATTTTTGAAAAGCCAGAAACTGATAAATAATCTCAGGTCCATGCTCGATAACCGTCCATAGAGATAAAATCTCGTTGTTTCTTCCTGAAAAGGCTAGAAACACTGAAGAAAAAAAAATCAATTTAGCACACAATCTTTGCTATCTTTTGCACTGTGAAGTGCAAAATATATTGAATGTATATTTTTTTTTATTATTCCCTGCACTCAAGCTTTAAATGATTATATTATTTCTTATAATGATCACGAACATTTTCCTAAAAACTTCATAAGTATTTATACATTCGCACTTTCTCCCTGGAAGATTTTTTACAAAAAATGTTGGCAAGATAGTGGGTACAGATAAAAGTGCATGAGTCATATTCCCATAACAGAAAAAATGAAACACTTCCAGTCACTTTTCCTCTCATGTCTGCTTTTGAGTATGCAACAGGCTCAGATAGAACAATGAATTAACTTACTTTTCACTACTTAAAGGAGAACCATGAGACTACTCAGTCTTCTGTGATGAGTAATAAGGGTTGAAAACAATAGATTAACATATAAAGTAGTTCATTCTCTTTATAAGCCACAAAATCTGGTGACTAGAGATTTCTCTATGGTGATTTTAATATTTTAAAATGCACATTACACATTTCAAAATTTGTGTTAAAATCTGCATGACATCACTGGGCAGCCAGAAAGGCACACAGGACACTTCTTTCACAGACGATTACAACTCACTTCAGGGCTGGAGTAAGAGCTTTATTGCCTGCTTCTTAGGTAGCAATCTCTCAGAAAAGAGGTCCTCTGAAGAGGTAACAGCAGTGTCCTTCTTTCTCACCAGCTATAAGGCTCAGTGGAAAGTAATCACGCACAAGAATAAGGCAGCAGTGGAAAGTTCCTCTGAGATCTTCTGGAAAGGGGAGGAGACTTGGTAAGCAGAAAATAGGTTGAAATCCACACTGCATTCCCCAGCTTCACACTCCTGCACTGGGGATTGTCGTAGCAGAGTGGAGGTTGCTCCAGCATGTGCAAACAATGGACGAGTAGGTGAGAGACTACCCGTCCCTCGCACAGCCTCTGGAAGACCTTCTGATGGACAAGAGCCTGTGGGATTCCTTGAAGGACGAGGTCATGTGATGAGCAATCCAGATACTATGGATCTGATGGATCTATGGCAAGTAAAGTAATTGAGTGCAGGCTTTAGGTTTGCTTAGCATAACTAGGCCCATGAGAAAAGCAGAGAGCAAGATAGTCTACATGCTTCACGTGTCTTCAAGCAACCTTGAGTTAGAATAAAGTACAACGACTTTAGTATAGAAATGCAATGAGTTTAGTGTAGAAGTTAGAAGTCAGACTAGCAACTTGCAACAGTTTGTAACTTTTATAATGAGGTAATGCTAGAAATTAGGGGTTGCACTAACTGCTAAGATCCAACCACTTGCGGCCATGTACGGGTTCAAAATGCTATATATAGTCTGATGCTCTTAACAATAAATTTGGCTTTTGTCTGATCATATTGATCGTGTGACGAGTCCGTGACTTCCGCATCGACAGGGGCCAGGCTGTTGGTGCAGAGAGGGCAGCAACTGCAGCAGGCTGTGAGCCAGTACTGAGTACTTTCCATCAGAAAAAGATATACTCACACTGATATTTCATATACTTCTAATATGAAAGGTACAGGTAAAAGAGAAGTTTTCAATTCATTTCAACCAGCCTGCTGGTGATTGAGTTTGAAACCGATCTCTGTAAGCAGTCTTTAATAGTTCGACTTTTATTGCTTCGTCACTTTACTTAAATCTCTTTCAGGAGCTAAAGAAGATATTCTGGAAAGGAGAAAATAGACGCCACTGATCCGGCAGTCCACTGCATTTGCCTTGGGCTGGTGTTTTTTAATTGTTCTTACAGCATTTCTTGCTCGTTTTACACAGCTGTTTTACATCGCTTTATAGCAAACTTCAATGGAGGAACAAAAACAGTCTAGTCACTTAGTCTGTCTCTCACACCCCCAAGAAAAAGTAGAAGTAAAATGTGTTATTTAAGCTGTTTTCAAATGACTGTTTGTGAAACCTCTCTACGTTTCTGCTATGTACAAGGAGGTAACAGTTCTCCCTGCTATACCATTTTTACAATTTTTAATGCAATTATCCTCATAAGACTCGTTAGAGATGGAAAATGCAGGAATACTACTGCCTGCTTAAAGTGGAGAATTGCCATTAATCCAAATTTATCAATGATGGGCTGAGGTCCAGTGACGTTGAATAATGTACTCCAAATCATAGAGTAAATTGGTAAAATAGTCACTTTAACAAGTAATTCACAACAGTTCTTCAAATTTTCTTTCACTTTTATTTAGAAAAATTATAAACTTGAAAACTAATTGTTCCATTTCTCAATGAAAACTGTTTTATGGGGCCTCTGAAGATTATCAGCTTTTGAATTTGACAAAAATAAATGGGCAATAATAATTTTTGATTTACTGGTATGTCATTTAAATTGTTTTAAATTTGCTGCTGATGAAAAATGTTGTTTACATACATACATAAGCTTTAGAGCTCTTCTGAACACTTTCATTTCTGACAGAGGAACTTGTGCTTCTCTGGTCTGTTCTTTACGACTTCGTGTACTGCCAACCAAACTACTTCAGGAGTTCCATTCACTAGCAGAAATACTGATCTCAAGGTAATTGCTTGAAATAAATCACTTCTTACCCTCTCTCCAAAAGACCTTCTAATCCCTTTAAGAACTTAGTTGTAGTTCCTTCGTGTTACTAAAGAGAAAAATCCAAGGATGCCACATTTCCAACCCAATGTCTATTGCATGGGTTGTCATCATCCAGATGTAGAACTCTGATCCTCGCTACACAGAAGGGATTTGCATGCATGTGCTCAAAAGTAAAATAACTGTACCAGTCTAAGCTGTACAATGTGTTAAGTTAGCAACATTCTACCGAGAAGGCTTTTTTAATGCAAAACTTAAAGATTCTGTTAGAACTCGAAATAAAGCCCCCTGACGTACATGTGGTAGAGAACACAATAAATTTGGAGCAAACTTATAAAAACAACAAGGTTTTTCAGAGAACAATCTTTGTAAAATTTTGAGTCCTAGACTCTGCCTCGTTAAAAATAACATTTTTTTTTTCCCTCCCAGGATATTAAGACTTTATAGGCAGCTGAACTTTGATTTTTTTCAAATCAGTAAGATTACGGTGCACTCATGGCTGAGCTCCGAGCTGAAATTCCTCCAGCCATTCCTTCGTTCAGCCTATTTCTGAAGTCTTGTGAAAGTCGGGTACTTGTTTTCCCATCTCTTTCTTACTGTCCGGAACACAGCCAAACAATAGGCAGTAAATTATTTTTGACTCCTTAAAAACAACTATGTCCCAGGTACAGCACAAGTCCTAGGGCTGTGCAGGCACACATGGCCAACAAAGTAAACGCACCCTTACTGTGAGGGAATAAATAAATCCAAGCAATAATTAGAGCTATATTAAGCCTAGAAATATTCCCAGGTTTAATGCCAGTTTGGTTCAGTAAGCTTTTACTTATGTCTTATATTGTCACTACTTCCATTCCAAAGCCTGCTGCAGGCCATTTTTTTCCTGTTTTGGTAGTCATGTTTCTATATTCTGTAGATTTAATTTAAAGCTTTATCCTCTCCTCTGCTATTTAGGAAGGCTGTTTTATTTTAGCCCATTATTAACATAATACATTTGATGGAGTCTGATGTGGCTGTCTTTGCATATTAGTTATTCTACAAGGAGGAACAAGGGAGATAACATATACATGTCAATAACAGACATGAAATGTAATGATACATATAGTACTTTGGGAAATCTAAATTGGGTTTAAGTATTGTTACATTCCTCTTCAAAGCTTTTCTGAAAATACATTCCAGTAAAATATGATGCTGGTTATCTCATAACTGACTTGATCTCCTCCTCTTACGGACATGGTAGCTCAAGTTTTCAGCAACATTCATATCTATGTTAGCTTTGTGCTCTACCTACGCATGTGAATACTGCAACATACATATGTTATCCCTCTCCAAACATGCACAGAACTCTTATGGAGTAGAAAAGACACCAATAATTTTTAACGGTTGGGTATTCCAGATTTCTCTGCCAGCTGTTGGTACTACTCCAGCATTACAAACAACAAATTATATATGTATTGCATTTTCTATAGAATAAATGCAGAAAATGAGATTAAAAGAAAGTGATGCTTAAACTTTCAAATGCATTGATTCATTTTTAGTTCTTTAGCTTTTTACGGAGACTCAGAAACACACAGACACATCGGAACATTCATAAGTGTCATGAATCTGAATGAGGATTATGAATGCTTAAACCTTGGAAAAGAAAGGCATTAGAACCTTAAGTTTTAGAAGCTGCCACTGACACTGAAGCGTCTCTACACTTGATGATGATACCAGGCAATTCAGCAGATTTAGAGTCTTAAGATTCTTTCTTAATTCTGACTGAAAACTGATGTAGTTTTGCTTAGAAACTTCTGACTGAATACAGCTTGCCTTTATGGTCTGTTAATCTACCTTCAGAACACACCTTGCTTACTATTATGCATCACTAAACCTACAAAATTTGAGGCACTCAACATTTTCAGGAATGTGAGCGAAATGTTTTCTAGAAAGTCCCAGAAAAACACCTGACTTTCTAACTCTGAACAGAGTCTTGCCATTCATGCATTCTCTAGCCACTCCAAATAGGTTCTTGTAGCCCATTCCTAATAAGGATTATCCAAACTTCCACACTTTCAGAAGTGACTGACACTGAAAATTATGGAAGTCAGAAAACCAATTCTTTTGTTTTAAAAGTGCAGTGCTTAGGTTCTCTCATCACAGAGAAAAACCACTGGGTTACCTCGTCTGGAGGAAGGTCAATACCAAATCAGACAAATCAATGTTATTAATATTAATTTAAAGCTATTTAATAATGTATTGTTTGGATCCTTCTCTGGGTTTTGTCCTTGCAGTAGATAGGACTTCATAGTGGCAGAGATTCAGAACAGAGAGAGGCAAAGCAGTTTCCCTGACAACAGAACTACAACTTGATGCACGAGATATAATTAAAAGGTCCAGAACATCTCCCTTGCAACCCAGCTCTCTTCTCATTATAACGCTTCACATCATAGATCACATGGGTGACCAGGTACCTGTACTCTGTTTACTTTTTGCTTTCCCTAGTCATGCTGAAGAGCAGCAAGTAGAAATCGTGTTCCCCTAATTAGGGAGTTCACTCACCTTTCAAATAGCAGCCAAGCTGCTGAGGCAGAATCTGTTGTTATACAATTGCCTCTGAAGAGGGAAGGGTGGGGGAAAACAGTAAAAGCCAGAGAGAAGCCATAATCAAATATTTTCTGACCTGGCTTTTGGGGAATATAGTCTTTGAAATATGTTTCTTGATTCTGGAGGTGGAAAAAATACATGGCTTTTTCCATCTGCATCAGCTGCTTCTCATCTTTGCATAAAAAAGCCTAGGCTGTGCAAGTTCTGCACAGCTGCAGCGAGTGTGACTTGACCAGCAACACATCCCTTTCAATTTCATAGTTAAAGAATTTGGCTGGATCCCGACACCCCCATTGCCATCTACACAACATCACACTGCAAGGATGGCAGACTGACACCTGTGGGGTTTTTATGCTTTATTGAGAATCTACTATTATTTCTTAATTGCACAGATTTCGACATTCATTAAAATTGACACAACAATAGCCTATTGTGTTATTAAAAATGGCTAATTATAAAAGGCAAAATTCTTACTTCCATTTAATTTATTTTCTTCTGCAAGAAAGTAACTCAAAAAATAAAAGTAAAAAATAATTTAAAATAAGAGAACATTAAAAACTTCCATTTGGCACAGAGGAACTTTCAAGCTGAGTCAACTACAGGCCTATCCACCATGTGATATCAAATTATTAAAGTACATCCAGAGGAGGGTGACCAAGATGGTCAAAGGGCTCGAGGGCAAGACTTAGGAGGCGCAGCTGAGGTCCCTTGGTCTGTTCAGCTTGGAGGGGTGACCTCATGGCAGTCTAAACTTTTCTTGGGGGGCAGCAGAGGGGGAGGTGCTGATCCCCTCTCTCTGGTGACCAGCAATAGGACACAAGGAAATGGAATGAAGCTGTGTCAGAGGAAGTTCAGATTGGACGTTTGGAGAAGGTTCTTCACTGAGAGGGTGGTCAGTCACTGGAACAGGGTCCCCGGGGAAGTTGGTCAGGGCACCAAGCCTGTCAGAATTCAAGGAGCATCTGGACAACGTTCTTAGTCATATGATTTAGTTTTAGGTAGTCCTGCAAGGAGCAGAGAGTTGGACTCAATGATCCTTATGGGTCCCTTCCAGCTTGAGATATTCTGTGATTCTGTGTAAACCCTGGTGGGGAGCGGAAGGTGACAGCTAATATTGCAAGTATGTGACAAAAGCTCTGGGAAGTTTTACCAGAAAAGCAGCATGCTCACATGATTTAGACAGCCTTCCCTGTGCACCTTGAGGAATGTTGAAAACTACCTTTTTTCATAACATCAGCAGAGAGCTGACGTTACATAAAACCTAGCATCTCCAAAAGCTCTGCAATTTATTGCTTGAAGATGCAATTAAAACTCTCACTTCGCAACAGAAGGTGAGATTTTCTTTTGGATATTTCATATTTTGGCATTATTGTTTAGCAGTAACTTTTCATAACTTTATGCTATTATTTCCTGTGAAAATCTTATCGTGTGTGCACATAAAAGTAAGGATTTGTGAATAGCTGTACCTGTAACGTGACCTCCAAAAACATTGGTAAGTCAGCTCTATGAATCCGTGTAAAAGAACATCAGCACACAAATTTGTGTTACAGCAAGTTAAAGAATAGAAAGAAATATTTTAAAATGTACTATTACAACATTTTTATTGTATTCTGTGAGCTCTAAATGTGCAGCTAAACCTCTTAAATCTCACTGACTTATAAATCTAAAAATACTGCACCTGTTTCTGACTACAGTTGACATCCAGAAGAATTTGAAAGAAATTGGAAAATACATATTCATCTGCTTATTTGCACAATTTCTCATGACCTATGAAGACCGAACAATTTGTGCTGACTATCTTTTGCTGGGATCTACAATTGAATTAACTCAGACCTTTTCCTATCTAAATGGCATGAGTAGTTGAAGTTTTTATAGTTACTCCTACATTATGTCTTGTAAGTAGTGAGAATCCAATGCAAAGTTCATAAAATTCACACTGGGATGTTTATTTTTAGACTCTAAGATTTTTAGGTTTTTTCAAAACTGGAAATTCTCAGAAGTGATGATTGATTTTGCTGGAATGCTCTCGGTCTTTCATTTTCTGCCATTGGCATTTTCATGAGATTATTTTTGTTTAAGTGAGTGACAATTACTTCTGCAAGATCCTAATAAGCTTGAAGCATTAAAAAACAAAAAAACAAAAAAACAAACAACTTTTATAAAAACATCTCTTGAAGCAAATACAAACACCATTTGGAAAAAGAAACAACAAAAAGACTTCCATAATGATCCCTAAATTTTGAAAACTGGCTCCCCAGGTACTAATTATGTATTTTTTTTCTATCACTCTGTAGACAAATTAATATATTACACACAAATTCTCTAATCACTACTGTTTATTTTAAGTGGTTCTCTTGCTAAAATGTTTCAGGCCTTCTTCGTATTGTCATTAAACACAGTAATTTAATTTTTAAAATATACACACCAAGATAAGCAAGCTACATCACTGGAAGTATATATTAGGTATATATATATATATATAAAAGGTATAGTGTTGATGTGTATATTTGTTTAGGTAGCTTTGGGGCTTGAAATTAGGATCAAGATTTGCCATATGCCAGAGCAGTATTTGACAAAATAATTCTACGAACAAGACACTACGCTGAAAGAAGTTATTTTTACAGTATTCAAAAGTTAAACAGTGCTGGATTAAGCAAGACAGGCCTCCTAAGGAAGGGCAATGTGATCATATTAAAATCAATGTGTGAATGCATAAGTAAACCACATAAATTCGTTATTTCTTAGCATTCCAGTGCTTCACTCTCCAATCTAAACAAAGTTTTTGACCACAGCTCTTCGCACAACATGTTTTTTTCTCCCAAAGCAGACTCCAAGCATGATTCTATTACTGGACCTTTCATGAGGTATCATCCAAGTACCTCAGCTTTTAGCACAGATATATTTCTGCTGTGGGTACTGGACTAACTTCAGCGAATGGTAAAGCAGGAGACTAGGTGCTTTCTCTACCTGCTGCCCCTCCCTGCATACGCAGCATCCTCTGCTGCTTCCCTGAAGATGGCAGAAATATGCTCTTTCAAAGGTACTTCCCCAAACTGAATGGATTTCCCCTGTCTAATAGCAAAGGCTTTTCCTAAACACTGCATGGATTAGTATTGTTCAAAGAAAAGGTCATACAAATCCTTTCTAATGGGAGAAGCATTAAGTGACTTAGCTGCCCCAGCTGATAAGCAGCAGCTCCCATAATATTTGTCAGTGGTGGTTTCAGCTTAGTTATTAACAGTACTAAAATATTCAATGGTATTTATACTGTCTTCACCTAGTGCTAAGTAGGGATAATATGATTCCTTATTGGAGACTGAGCACAGACCTTTACCCTTTTTAAGCCTTACTTAGGCCTTAGGGTGTGAATAATGCGTGCTGGATCCCTGAACATCTTTTAACACCATGTTTTTGGGTTAGTGGAAAGCTGTCACTTTCAGATTTTCAATAAAAGCTTTCTGACTTTTCTTCTCAAGCACACTGTAGCTCCAAGTTACATTTGTCCTTGCTTCCTATTACTTACAAACTTTTTCCTTCATATTAACTTCCTTAAAAACAAAAGGATATATTTTCCATTCCTGCACTGCACTATGCACACTGTGCTTCAACTGCCACGAATAAGTTGTGCTGATGCTGACTCCTGTCCTCAATCATGTGTCTGCTTACTCCCTGAGACTACCAAAGTGACAGGGGAACACCAAGTTGATGATGAGACCAGCACATCTGAATGAAACCTACATGGACTAAGGAAAAGAAGCTAGCAAGTTTTAGCATGGCTCTAGGTACTTGTGTCTCTAACAAAGCCAAGTGAGCAAAACTGTTGTCTTGCAAACTCAGAAAATGCTTAAAGAAAAGGTAGAAAAAATATAGACAGTAAGTGCTACATCAAGAATGTACATTTGAACAAGTGTAATTACTGAGGATGCGAGATTTGCTCTTAATCTTATTAAAAAAAAAAAAAACAAACAAAAAAACCAGTAAAAATGGGTTTGAGAACTGAAGGTACCAAGCAGCCTTAATACAGTATCCTCTTGTATGCTTATTATATATGATTCTCAGCTCTGGTTTCTCTGCACATGGGTGATAACTCTTTACATCCAAACATCTTGGTACTCTCACTGTGTAGCAGAAACCTGTGAATTGTCCAACTAAAGGTGAAAAACCCCTTCAGAGTGAGTTAGATGATCTGCAGTGATGCTAAAGGGCTTAGCATGTCTGGATGGCATCACAATAAATCTAGATAATGTCTCTAAATCTCACAAAACTAGGCTATTTTGTTGGTCCAGAAGTCCATACAAAGTTTGCGGTTACTAAGCCTCTAATCAAGCTTATTCTGTAGTACCCTGTGATCCTAGAACAATCTGTGGTGTGGGGAACTGTGTTGCATTCCAATCAGTGTGGGTGCAATCCACCTGGAGCTGACCACATCTAAGCCAGCTATCCCCCACTGCCTTTACACAGGGACAGAAACAGAAACTTCCAGGGAAACGTTCTTCTCAGTGTAAAGTAGATGTTGAAAACGAGCTGGATGACTTGCCCCAGTGTTTCTTCTGTCAAGAGCAAATTAGACCTTCAGGCTTCAGTATGTGTTGGCACTATAAACATCGTGACTACATTTACAAACATGTTACACACCCTTTTCTTCTTCTGAGGGTTATCTTCTGAATGTGTAAAGGGTTAGTGACAGCCCCTGTACTGCAACAGGTAACCCACTATACAAAAAAGACGTGGACAGGCTGGAGAGGGTCCAGAGAAGTGCCACAAAAATGATCAAAGGACTGGGAAGACAGCATATGAGGAAAGGCTGAGAGAACTGCGTTTGTTCAGCCTTGAGAACAGAAGACTTAGGGGAGACCTCAACACAACATTCCAGTATTTAGAGGGTGGCTACCGAGAAGATGGAGATTCCCTTTTTACAAGGATTCACATGGAAAAGATGAGGGATAATGGGTACAAGTTACTCCAGGGGAGATTTTGATTGGACACAAGAGAGAAATTTTTTGCCATGAGAACAATCAGCCATTGGATTAATCTCCCCAGAGAAGTGATATGTTCCCCAACATTGGACACTTTTAAGATTCAGCTGGACAGGGTGCTGGGCCATGTTGTCTAAACTATTCTTTTGCCAAGAAAGGCTGGACCAGATGATCCCTGTGGTCCCTTCCAACCTGGTATTCTATGATTCTGGTATAACTCAGCACTATGTATCATACAGCCCTATTGCAACCATGTAAGGCTCAGACTCACACTTCATCCTGATTGAAACTGTTGCTGGTGATCACATATTGAGAAACAACAATGGACCCCTGTAGGCTTATCTCACAAGGTCGTGTTGCATTTCTTGCTAACCATAAAAAATGTATCTAACAATCAATAACTTTATATTCCCATAGTATGCACTGTCCTTAAATTATGGAATTTAGACATAGAACCTCTTAATATTATCTAGCTAAATTATACCTTGCAGATCTCATTTTATATAATCCTTCCCTACCATTTTAAGTTTGGGAGAAATATTTGCATTTTCTGTACTCTTTGTGTGTAGTCTTCTTTCTCCAGAAGTTTTTTGTTATGTTCTGCTTTCTCATTATTCCTGGCAAATAATGGATTTAATTTAAATTTAACATTATTGTGTCAATTTTACCTTCCCAAAGGGCTTTCCACTTGATCTTTACAGCAGCCCTAGCAAAGCTGTGTTTCTGCCAACAGATGAACTTTGGTGTTGTTTTTACAGTACTATTATATTCTCCATGCATGAAACATTAAGCTTATGATAGGCTGCCAGTCTAGAGGCAACAGGCTGTTTTAAATGCCTCGGGGGTGTCATGCCAATCATCTTGACTTGCTCTTACCGGCCATAGAAGTACGTATTAAAGAAGGGTGAATAATTAAAGAGAGGGGATTAATTATTATACAAGGGACAAGACAATGTCACAAGAAGGGGAACTCAAAAGAAAGGAGTTAAAGAGAAAGATCGAGTCTACTGAAACCATGTCTCCAAAACACAGTAACATTCACATTATGCCACTTATGAACATTCACACGTTTCCTCCTCATCTGCCTCATTTTGAAACTTCAAAGTATCTAGTTGGATCTGATGATATCAGAAGCTGATGCGAAGGGATGCAGAGAGGTGAATACTATTTCTTCATGCAAGTCCTACAATATTCAGGAGTAACTCTATTTGCTGTTATTCACTTCACAACAGAGTAGACCTCCCAGTTCCTTCAGAAGCATCAGACAAGAAGGTACTATGGGCTCTCTACGTGCAAGACTGAAGTTTCTAAAGAATGCATATTTCAAGTATGTAAGAGGGGTGTTTCCTCCACTAGTTAAGTTGCATAAGCATGCAGAACTCCTCATATCTCCAAGGAATATTGGAGATGAAGGAAATTACAAGGAAATATTGTCAAGAAGTTTTGGCCCTCAGAGAAGACCAACATCTACCTACTCCTAAGTGTCTGTCTACATATGTGTTTAATACCACATGGATCCACCTGCAGTATGCATCTGGAAAGGATAAAAATAATCTTTCAGATAGCTAGCACCCTCAGTAAACCTCAGTTTTATATACTATTCCTTGTATCTAACCACTTCTTTCATTAGATCTCCTTGCTCTCCTTCCCTTCTTATCCTCTGAATTGCACACTGAGAGGCAAAACAAATTCTGTAACAAGTTCTCTGTATTTATCACCATGTTCAGCTCTGTGTTTCTACCACTCTCTCATGTAATCAGGAAAGTGTATCAACCACTTCTCAGGAAAAGTACTGGATTTTCTTCTCACTTTGAACGTGTGTGTAGAACCATCTGTGTCAAAGTCTGCAGAGGCTCAACCAGAATCATTCTCATGGCCTGTTTAACGCTATATTTAAGAACAGCTTTTTCCATACTCATTGGGCCAAATTAGATACTGACTTACATGTAGTTGCAAGGTAACATTGTCTCTAAGAGTAAAGTCAATAACAAAAAAAATCAAGGAAAATACAAAATAAAATACAATACTAATACAATTACAGATGAGGTTCAGATGTTAAGAACAGCCTAACGAGCCAAACAGAAACATCTCGCAATCCAAATGAAGTCTGTATAAGTTCTGTACACAGAACCTAGGAGGTTGTGCACTAGTAATTATCAAAAACGAAAAAAAAAAAAGATGGATTTGTGTGAAATACTGATTAAAATAATAATGTTTACCTAGTCGAAAAGTTTTTTTTTTCCTTAAACCTACTATGAAAACAAAAGCAGCATGATATTATACAGATACCCTATGAAAAATTAAATTTTTCAAGGTTTTTTTTTTGGTCACACAGTTTGGTGCCTGCTAAATATAGTACGTAAAATTCCTATTTAAACCCCGACACAAGGCAGACATTTTATTAACATGGAGTACAATGCGTGGGGTAAGTGAAACACATAACAATGCACGACAGTTACTAGCTGATGACTGTTTCACTAAATACTGGGATGTGGGATTTGGAAAAAAATTAAAGTATTAAATGTGCTGATTTAAAGTAAGATTAGTTTACAGCTTATAGAGGTAATATGCTAAGGTACTGCACTGTGGCAGAATATAAAACAAACTTTACTTACTCTTAAAAATACTAGCACTTATTTCCAAGAAGTTTCTAAATTTTAGGCAATTCTTGTGTCGTTTGCCAAAAGGCTAGCAGTGTTCTCAACTACTATCCCAAGAGTGCAATTTTATACAGAAAATCTTACTTGGCTCCGATACGGATCTAAATGTTCATTTTTAAACAGCAGTTAGTTGCAGGAATCTCAGATAATGGATTATTTCATTCACAACCAAGTAGAAGCCAGCAGTCGTCTCTAATGGCTGCTTTATTTCCCTATAGACTTTTTTCTAGCATTTGGTTACATTTATATGGCACTGTCAGCAATGGAATTATAATTTCCACAGAAAGCAGACAACTGAATTTCTCAATAACTGAAGTTTTAGACAACTCAAGGCAAGTCAGATGTAGGGTGCAGTGCTATTAAACAGTGAGTGCAATTCCTCTTTTGTGGTTAAAGTTTATCTCACACCCAAAACTTCAGCCTCTGGAAATGACGTAGCAGTAATCTTACTTTGAACCTCAATGTATGGGGTTTTTTTGACTTCAATTTCACATTCATTTGGGGCAGTGGCTCAGTGACAACATTTGTTAGATTAGTTAACCACACTTTTCATTGCAATCCTGAAAGGACAAGCAGCAGCCGTCTAAACCTTGCTCGCCAGGACTTTAACCTCTAGTGAGCAGCTAACTGAAGATACAGTAATTATTCAGAAATTACATGTAGGTCCCAGATACTTTGAATCCTGAATTAACATACAAAGAATATGCCCAAATTCTAAGTTAAGAAAAAATTATTAAGATCGTGATGGCAACCTGTAGATCATCCCCAGTTTTCTACAAAGTTTTCTGTCTTTCCTGATCTCTGTTTTTGGATAGGTAGTATATAACAGGCTTTCTATAAGTGTGTCAACCAAAATCAGTACAAATGCATAACATAAAATGGAGTACAAAGACTAAAATCCCATTGCAAGTGCTAGCAGGGATTCTGTAAGCATGTATAGATTAAATCAGAATTACAACAGAACGCTGTAGGAATTACTATACCCGCAGAACTGGGCTGTAGTCAGATGTGAAGGGTCGTTATTTTTCTGTCCTCATTTACCAGGCTTCAGACTACTTTGGAGATATGTGGTCAGAAGCACTGCTCTGAGCAAATACAGCTTCTGGCTCTACCACCTGAAGACTCTGAATCTTGATCACCTTCAGCGCTTCCTTTAATCTCCACAGATCTTGTTTTCCTTTGGGTTTCTGAATTTTAAAAAAAAATTATATTTGTTTATAATTACTTTCAGGCTATCCATTTTCTGTCTCCTTCTGAATTTCCTAGTATCCCACTGTTCATAAATACAAATATCTATATCTATACACATATATCTTTTTAATTTCCCTAGGTGCAATTTAGTACTAAACTATGAGTTTAACGTTCCATTTTTTATTGCTCTTGTCAATTTTATGCATATAACTTAGAATATCTGTAAAACTTGCAATTAATTTTAATTAGCTACCGGCTATCGGTGTTCACGATCTAGTGCCATTTATACCTGCTCTTCATGCCTGTGGAAAAATAAATCTAAAGTTGACCTATTTAAAGAAAGTTATTATTGAACTTCTCCACTTGATATGGTAATCTAATTCTGCAGGAATAGTAAAGCTGAAGTGGAAGGTAAATGTACTTGAAAAGTGCGGTTTTATTCCCTCAGTAGGAAAAAAGGAGGAGACAGTGATGTCTTAACAACGGTGTTCTTACATACTGAAAAAATTTGAGAGAATCACTGTGTTTAACGGTTTTCTGACTTTACTATTACCTCTAAAATGCAAAGGAAAAATGCAAAACCTTTCAATGTCGCATAAAGTTAATCCCTGTAAGGAAGTAATGAAGCTGCTAATGTTTGGCTAAGTATCATCCTTAGCTAACACACTGCTATGCAGGCATAGAAAAGCAAATGACTTACCTCAGCATCTCACACAAGAGAACATTTGCTGTAGCAGGGCAGCAAAGGCCAGTAAAAATATCAAATTACTGTGATGAGGGTTGCTCTTACACAAGACGTAGTGGAGCAGAAACCCAAAATACTGGTTCTAATTAAAAGCAGAGAAGACGCCTACACTTACGATGAAATCCCTGCAACAGGTTTTCTGCCTGCTTGACCTTCTTAACTCTCCTCTTACCCATTTGAAGTGTTTTTCCTTATTCAGGCTTGATTATTCATCATCTTATGCCTAGCCTTGGCAATTGAATCAATAAATACACCTATGTTTCTAATAAGTTCCCTCACAAAACAAACAAAAGAAAAACAAGCTAGACATCTCAAAGCAAAAATGCACATATTGATTCTCTTTTGATTGCTATTAAATGTTACTGCACATTTTTTAGTGATTACCTTACACATCTTGCAGTATTACAAGACAGCAGGGGGCCACATAATGTAAGACATCAGGAAAATGTCTGAACTCAAAATGGGTTACAAAGGTGGTCACAAGAAGAGAGCAATAAAATTTCTGAGGATAAAAATGTGAAAGAATGATAGTGGTAGGTTAAGATTTAAAGATTTACACTATGATAACGTGAAGTGCCTAGAAAAGCAAATAGCTTGAAAACCTTTGAAGTCTGCCAATCATATAAAATTAAATACTACAGCAAAACAAACTAAGGGACACCGTCGTGGAAAGGCGATTAGATTACGTGTGGTATGAAAAAGTCTTTTAGTCAAGCTCCCGCACAGGGAATGAGGGCATCTCACAGTATCACAGTATGCTAAGGATTGGAAGGGACCTCAAAATATCATCTAGTCCAATCCCCCCGTCGGAGCAGGAACACCTAAATGAGGTTACACAGGAATGTGTCCAGGCGAGTTTTGAATGTCTCCAGAGAAGGAGACTCCACAACCTCCCTGGGCAGCCTGTTCCAGTGCTCTGTCACCCTCACTGAGAAGAAGTTTCTTCTCAAATTTAAGTGAAACCTCTTGTGTTCCAGCTTGATTCCATTACCCCTTGTCCTGTCACTGTTTGCCACCGAGAAGAG
>VWYH01001679.1:0-116940 GCA_013399365.1 Pampusana beccarii | reverse complement strand
AAGTCAAGGTAGACCACATCCACTGCTCTACCATCATCCACCCACCTCGTTATTTCCTCATAAAAGGCTATGAGGTTGGTCAAGCACGACTTCCCCTTGGTAAAGCCACGTTGACTGCCCCTAATAACCCTCTTATCCTTGATATGCCTTGAGATGGCACCAAGGATAAGCTGCTCCATCAGTTTCCCAGGGATGGAGGTGAGGCTGACCGGTCTGTAGTTATAGCGTTTTTGCAAGTCAGCTATTTCCATTCAGATATGTCACATTCAATGTGACATTCATGTCACAGGTTGGTCCAAAATGACCACCATTGAAAACTGACTATCATAAATGAGAAATTGTAACTATTTACAAACCTGCCAATTTTTTTAAGCCAGTAAGGAAAGTCTGAAGTTGGATGGACTGTAAGTGATGAATACACTCCTGCAATCACGACTGTGAAATCAGTCAATGTAGACATACTTACCATGGTTTCCAAGAGGTTATGTGTTAGAACTCCTTTTTAAGAACGACCCACCCTGGAATAACAAAAGGTCCTACAGAAACTATGCACCTCTCAACTGTGATTTCTTAGTATATACGGAGAATCTTAACAAGATAATAAACCCTCACGTGTTCAATCCTTCATCCTATCTCACCCATTTAACAAGTTTTTACAAACAACACAACACCTGAAGAAAATTATGGCACATTTCTTCACCGTACTCAAGTCTTCCACAAGGTGTTGCAGGCTCTTTGGTACTTATGGTGGAACAGATGTTGATACAAACGATTTACTGGCTTTTCAGAAAGTGGTTCCAACACAGTGATTTTTGTAGATGAAGTCAGCAAAATACACACCTAGTATCTAGGAATATGTTGTCTATTTACTTATTTAGAAAAATGACTAAGACTATGTAAAAAATAACAATAATAAAAAGTGATGCAACTTAAACACTGGCTAAAAATACTAAAAAAAAAAAAGCCAAACCAAATGACTAAACCTCTATGCAAAGCTTTGATATGTAATGTCCTTTCTTGCAATCTTTAGAAAGTGCAGAACACACTAAAAAAAAAAGTCTGAGCAATTATCGTACACTAAGGTGGATAAGTCTTCACGACAAATTGAACTGAGCTACGGGGAAAAATAATTGTTGACTTATGTTGGAGCAATGTAAAAACTGTATCTTCTGTGAGATATGAGATGTTGCAAGTAGTAAAGAATAACTTATGTCTTTGAGGAAGAAGTATGATATAAACAGAGATAAAAAGCTTCTAAAATTTTGGTTGGTAATAGGTTTCTAAACAAAGAATTGAATAACCTTTGGAAAAATCAGATATCAAAAGACTTGGAGACAGACGGAATACTACTGTTGATATTTTGATGTGATCCTCATAAAAATGGAAGTGCTTTAATGCTCCACTTATGCTCAAAAGGGAGATAACAACACTCAAGTTATTAGAAAAGTGAGCAGCAGTCATGTTCTGTATTAAGCAGCCTGATATTCCAAGTGCTGTTTCTGCCTGTAATATCTGTGATTGGTTAGAATCTCTATAGTTTATTTTGGAAAGCTGAACAAAAATTAAATCTTGCTATCTACTCCATTCCACTGAAATTGCAAAAGCAACACTTCTGACACTAAAAGAAGTAGTATTTGGTCTGAAAATGTAATGGATTCCAAATATTTATTTTCTTCATAAATATCTTACTAATTTTTTGCTTTATTCTGAAATTTAAAATAGAATTATTACCATTTTATTTATTCTCCCACAGGTGCAAAAGGTGGGTACAGGTAACTATTTAAATGACACTTAATAATATTTACCTAGAATGTTTTAAAAATATTTCCATATGATATGCTGACTGTATTTTCACTAGGCAAGTACTTTGTATACAGTATACTAAATTAGATATAGTTCTTCCGTGCTTTAAATTTGTTCACATTTACATAAAAGTTCATAAAGTCATGCCATTTGTTTAAATATGAAAACTGGCATGAAACTTTGGCAAGAATATTCAAAATACTTTAATTTTGGTTATCAATTATCATTGTAAATGAATGCTACATTTTAATAATTCTATCTTTTCTGCTACGGTTCTATGATGTTATTGTTGCTAATTTCAGAATACACCAGGATAACACTCTTTATCCAAGCATCTCTCCTACAAGGGTTAAAATGTTCTCTCTCCTATACAGATGGGAACACCAAGACGGAAACATGAAAAGATGTACAATGCTTGGCAAGTCAAATATGTAAATATAACCAGATCTAAATCCAAGTACCTTTCCAATTTCCAACCTATATTACCCTTCCAATGGAAAACATTTTTAGACAAATTTTATCTCATACTTTCATCTGTGGTTGATAATAAACCAATTCTGTGGTGATACATCATCACAAAGCACAAGCAAGTCATAGAATCATAGAGCTCTATGATTCTATGACTTGCTTGTCCTTTGTTATGTAGTGGTTTTGACTTCTAAGTTTTGATCAAAAAGTACAAATAGTAAAGTGAAACATTTAACACAGAGAATTATATGACAGTAGAATGTGATGTCAATAGTGGCAAACAGGGACAGGGAATAACTTCCCTAAAAGTTAAAACAGTCTTCCAGTGTTACAAAGCCAAAACATAGCTGAGGAAATGTGGTAGGCTGCGAAACTGTGAAGCAAAAACTGAAAAATCCCAGATAAAACAGAAGCATAAAACCACTTGTGTTTTAAAAAGACAACAATTGGTACTGTTTTGATCACTGAAGAGGAACTAATACTATTTTAAATTTCCACTAGGTAGTATGTTTTCTATATATTTAATTTGATGAATGAAAGAAAATACATGTCAGAGCAATCTGATTTGATGGCACTGCCTCAGAGTCTGTAATTATAGAGTCATGTCTGATCACTTTCCCGGTTCTCTGATATGGAAAAAGTGACTTTGCTTATTATCATTCCTTGTAGGAGCCAGTATGACTCAATGAATCTCTTCAACTTCTGCAGACTAGGGAAAGAAGTACCCAACTGTAAATATTTCAGAAAGGATTTTCTATTTTTCTGAAAAATATTAAGCATTGTATATACCACATCAACATTTAAAAAAGCTTGATGGCTGTGATAATATTTCCACAGCTGAGAGCACAATGTTTCAATACCAACAATTCACATCAACCCAGAGTGGGTAGTCATTTTTCCTAGTACACTCAAAGGTCATGTAGTAATTCTGCAGGAGTAAAAGAGACAGAACTAGATAGATGGACAAATAAAAATGTTCATGCTGCCACAACTATAAAATCAATCATACAGGTCAGTTTGAATGATTCAGTCAAACAGTTAATAGAGAAAGAACTACAAAGTTTTACCCCTTAAGTACATTTTTATGAAGAATAAAATTAATAAAACAATAAAACCATGTAAACACTACCCATGGTGTGGCAAATCTCTCACCAAAAGGGTTCTTTACGAAAACTTACATATGACTGATTCAATATCCTGCAATTAGATGAGAAAAATCAGTTGGTCTATATTTTGAGACAAGCATTGGTTTTCTACCAGTGAAGACACCTACAGGCTTGTAGGATATCAAAAAGTTAAGGTGATTGTCAAAAGTAGCTATGAGGTCACAGTAGTGTATTTCTTCGCATTCTTGTCTTAGAATTTGAAATCACTATCACAGTACAAAATAATGTAGAAGTAATTTTTAACTAAGTTTTTCTCACTTCCCCAAGAAGCAAGACAACCTTCATTCAAAATAAACAGATGGTTTTATTTGACATTCACGTCGCAAGACCCATGGGCCACACACAGAAGTTCCAATACAGGAAAGTCCGATGAGATTAGGAAAAAAATCACTGTGAGGACAGACAAACACCAGAACAGATTGCCAAAAGAGGTTATCAAATCTTCTTCTGTAGCAGTTTTCGAATTTTAACTTGTCAAACAATCTGATTTAACCTCAGAGCTGTCAAGGCTCTGAGGGGGGAAATGGACCAGATGACCTTCAGAAGTTTTTCCAGCCTAAATTACTATATAATTCTATGAAACAATCAGATGAAAGAAGTGGGCACTGATGGTTTAGTGAGACAATAAAAAGCTAACAGTCATTCTGTTCTCTTCATGGAGGGAACTTCCAAATTCAAATGTCAACTTGCTAAGAAATCTCTGCTTCCTTGCCATGGGTTTTACTGAAGTAGTGGTCAATAATACCAAGGAAGGAAGATATTAGCAAAAAATTAGTTTCTCCATCAGTCTTATTGCAAATAGTATATTAGAGCAAACAGTCTTGGTTTAGAATAAATATTCATCAGAGAATTAGTGAATCAAATAAGGTAGCACCAGGGGGCACCGACATTTTCTTACCAATTGTAAATGAAAGATGGTTTCTGATGACTGAGTGTGGAGTAAAGGCAAAGAATCCAGGTAGGCCATGAATGCTTGTGGGGTTTTAGTGTATATTTTTTTACAAGATTCTTTCACAGTAGTAGCTAAATTCTCTGAGGAACAGGAAAAGTAACACAGTCTGAGGCAGAAGAGCAAAAAGTCATGAGCACTCTCAAACAGAATGACTGGTCTTGCTTAAAGCATTGAGTGTACTGGTTCTTCCGTGTCTCCAGGCAGGATAATTTTCCTGACAGGTATGAGTATTAAAAATCAGTGCCAGCTTCCAACACTGTCTCCTTAATGTCTGAAAATCAAAATATTTTCTTTAAAAGAACAGGCTCCTGGCACCTTATTAAATACTCAGACTTTATCAAGAGAAAACAAAATATTATCAAGGTTTAGTGTATGCAGAGAAACCAAGAAAAAGGGTTGGAATGTTTACATAATATGGCTGCAAGTAAGATAACTACGTAAGAGGATACTGCATAAATAAGGTTTCTGAGACTAGAATTGATTTTAAAGCTAAGTATGGAAGGATACAGCCATTTTGTCATAGCCCTTCAGGCTCATACATCTGCAGTGTTTCCAAAATTTAGTATTTTCCCCAAAGTTCAATGAATACATTTAAAAAATCATTTGTAAATACGCACACACACACGAAAGAACTGATGCTGGTGGTTGTAATTCTAAGTTTTATGATAAGTCTTTGAAATTGTGTGCACTGCTGCTAGTATTCATACAGTACTTGAAAATCCAATCATCTCATCAGAAGTTGGAATAAGACATGCACTTTCTAATTACTGAAAATGTTTCAGGCATCTGTTCAGGCATCAGAAGCAACAGCATACAGGTTAGGCCCTAAAATATACAAGCTACATATTTAGGCAAGTGTGCTTACTGCTTAGCTATTTTTTTTTTCAACAAATACCCGTAATCTGAAAATCTACCCCATTTATTTATTGAGAAGATTAAAATTTCTGGAATTTGAAGATTTGAAAAATTTCCAAAGGAAAGAAATCAAGGTGGCTGAAGACAACTACTTGGTACTTCCCTTCTGCTTGTATTCATCAAGCAAAATTTTTTAGGGTGTGGATGGGAAATACAGGGTGATGAGTTTTCAAAAAAAACTTTGTTTCAAGGCCTCACCTTATTTAGCAAGAATTCCAGTTTGAGATCCTAATCTTAACTTCCAGTGCAAAGTATGGTTTACTGAGTGGGCTGGAATGGTGATAGTCTAAAGCAGTGTTGGGGAGAGAGGTAAAATTATGAGCTTTGGGGGCCTGGCATCTTCAGTAAATTCCTGTTTCCCCTCAGGAATTCCCCTAAGAATTCCCAACCTTCTTCTCTCAGGCCACATGTAAACAGGCCATTTTAAACCTCCACCTTAGACATGATTAAATGATAAATGCTATTTTCCTTCTTATTGCCACTTCTAAAATACGTAAGTGCAATAGGAATGCCATGAAAATGATGACAACTTATTTCCAGGTAATGCACATAAGATATCAATGGCACTTTCATCTTCATTCCTGTTATGGACACCAGCACTAATTTCCACTCTGACACATTGATAATTATTCAGTCTCTGCACTGCTTCAACTCTGTCTCTTCCTGCAACTTGGTTGAGCTGCATTAGCTGGCAAGCAATGACCCCAGTCCTTCAAGATTAGAACAAAGAGTAACACGTCCCGAGTGTCAAGATTTCACTTGTTAGTATTGCATCTCTAATGCAAAGGCTTTATTTACTGAAATGTTAAAACTTTTCAACAGAGCAAGCTGTGCTTCTGAATAGGAAACGTGGATTGTAGAACTCATCTATACAGCTGCATTCAACAGCAAAATATGCATCTTCAATCTTGTATTTGCTAATAAAATTCTAAGGTACAGCACATAAAAACAAAACAAGTCAATCAAAGTGACACTGCATCTCCATGTTGTAATTCACATGCAATTGCCCTGTCACGCATTCTAAGAATTTATCATAATATCTTGATATTATATCATGCCTTGATACTAACTCTCAACAACACAGCATGTTTGAATGCTGCTTCTTTTATATCACCATGACGTTTAGGGTAAAATAAGTATTATTCCTGGTTCATCTGTTTGCTTTCCTGAATTAGCAATAAAACTACCATGAGAGGTAAATGACTTAGAATGAAATTTAAAGCACATTAATTTTTAATTATTTTCCCACATTTCATTTTAATTTGGCTGTATGCATCATCTGCCCTCTTAATTTTTGTGTTTAGTGAATTTACAACCAAACAAATTTATAATGCTTCTTTTATACAAGAAAGATATTGAGTTAGTCCTTTCTTGCATGGAAATCATTGATCATTTATTTATAAGTCAAGTAGTAGGTAGTGGAAGAAGATTAACACTGAATACACCCTGTTACATGTAAATAGAAGATTATTTTTGTCTTTTACAACCTCTGTTTTTGTTGAAGGTAATTACTTCTGGGTCTACTATATTAACCATAATTAGCAACTAATGTGTAGGAACATGCATTTAATTTGTAGTTAAATGGTATTCACCAAGTCAAACCTATTAAGTAGTTTGTATTTAAAAGAAAAGTTCTTCTATTTAATCTGTGATTTTAAGTTTCGAGTATTAATCTAATATTGCACTGGTTTTCCAAACCATTTCTGTTCACTAATTTATGCTACAGTAAGCAGGTGTACAGTGGCAGAGTAAAGGGATTTGAAGAAAAAGCCCTCCTACAATAAAGAAGAAAATTTCTTCAATGTCCTTTTTGCTCTTTAGTGCAAAATAAACGAAAATCAAGATATCAAGAGCATTCATCTAGTTGTACAAGCATGACTTACAAGTAGACTTCATTCCATTTGAACCCATTCTTACAAAATTGCATCCGGCACTCAGCTGCAAGAACTTCTATTTTGACAGCTTGTAAGTACATAATCTCACATTGTTCTCTGTGTGAAAAAGTGTTTTCTAATCAGCAAATTTCAATGTTACATATTTCTGTCTGCACTTGTCAGCCCCTTCTAATCCTTATAGCCCTTTTCCTCTTAGACAGCTGTAAAATAGTATTAGATGCATTACAGAGAATAAAATCTAAAGGTCTCCAAGAACCAGCAATGTTGGTTTGGCTGCACACCAGATGATACCTGAATGGTATATTTTTTGGTCAATGTTATTTTTATTAAAAATTTCCAACCCCCAAATCAAACCCTGAATCCTTCATTGCTATCTTTTCTGTTCCTTTTAATAAATTATTAAGCATAACATATTGCAAACAGAAAGGTTGATCAAAACAGTAGTTTGAGCTTGTAGCTGATATCCATCAAACTCTCATTTGAGAGTCCTGTGTCAGACAGATTTTCCCTCTCTTATGAGTGAAACTCAAGAGTTTATGTGAAACAATTTCTTGAACTGTGGCCTTGATAAAATGAGCTATATACTCTAAGCCTCCCCTTTTACCTTTCATTATTCACATTTTCATAATTTCTTCCTTAGTCTACAGCCATAGTACATTCCTTGTGATTAAGCTTTTTGCACTTTCTGCTGCAGGAGCACAGCCCTCACCTCTGCTTTGAATCAAGTTCCAGGCTCTATGCTTCATCTTCTGGTTCAAGGGATCTGAAAAGCTACCTAAAGATCAAGATTATGATTCAAGTTGCTATACTATTCTCTTCTTGTGCAAGGGAACTCCTTCAAATAGTTAAACTCATGTGTATAACAGCTGTTAGTTTTTTTCCAGTTGGGTCTAAGACTAAAATAATTTTGTCTTGGACTGGAGAAACAAGCTTCCTTATTTTCTATTCGCAACTCAGGATTCTTTTCCCTAACCTTGCACTCTATACCAAATACTTTGAAAGGAAATTAAGAAAAATCAGAACTATTCCTAAAAAAACCCAAAGATATCTTCCTCCATTCTAGATCTTAGAAGACACAAGAAGCACACAAATCCACCACAGAAGTTACACATGCTCTACTGAACAGTAATCAAATGCCCTGAACAACAGTGTTTACTGCATGTAGAAGAGATTTTACCCAGTACCAAAAAGGGATTCACGTATGCTTGATATATCTCCAGTAAGCCACATCCCTAGGTAGGTAGTCTATTTTCTGTACCTGATACTTTACCAAATTTGGATCTTTTCAACTATAACATAATTGGAAAATTACAAAGATATTTGGGAAATTTAAAAAGGGAAAGCCCATAGAACAGAGAAAACGTGACACTTCTGAGAACGAAAAATAAAATTCTCTGTCTAATAGGAAAACATTCAGCCAATTCTAAAATGTTTGTATTTCATTACACATTCACTTGAATTTCAAAAGTAAATTCTGAGCAGGTAATTATTTTGTATTTATTTTAAGCCTGCTATAGTGAAATAAGAGCAGTTTCTACCCTTTTTGATACTTTTTCCTAAAGGGAGAACATTTGTTAAAGTTGACCTTTTCTTGAGACAGGTCTTGATTTTGATGAACTGGGTTTTTTCAACAGACAAGTATCTTACAAAAAAAAAATCTGAAGCAGCTCAAAAATATAGCTATCACAGCCAGCAGCTCTTCTGTATGACTATAATGCAGTTCTGTAACTGGGCAGAGAATAGTAGAACATGTTCCTCACCAGCAGTCCTGCGTGGAGGTTCAGCTCCACTGAACATTTCATGATTATTTCTAACCTGCAGATTGATTTGTCATGTACTGCAGCAACACCTTTGAGCTCTGAAGACTGAAAGGAAGGATAAAATGTAATATTCTCATAAATCTTGAAGGTTACTAGCTTCTTAAAATTTTTCCACTGTGTACTCAAAATTCTCTGAATCAAAATGCTGAGAAACACAGCACTGAACTCTACTGATCCAATCTGCTCTGCATGGGTAGTCACACAACATTCATTAAAGCGAATTCCCTAATGTTTTCTTCAAGCGTGCAATCTGCAGCTTGGTTTTACACCAAAGAATTCAGCTAAGCTTGATTTTCTGACTTTTATCCAAATCTATACTCTAAAAACCTTTAAGGATTTCTTATCAACCACTAATTTAAACTCTAAAAAATACAGTCTATGTTATTTTGAAAACCAGGTTCGCTGTATAATTTGGCAGAGTCACTGTCAATGATCGCTAAGGAATGCTAGTTAGCAATATTTCTAAACTAGATTTTTAAGCCAGCATAAACAATTGACTTCAGGACAGCCAAATGACATAACGAAGACCAAGATCTTATCCCCCTTGAAGAAAAAGACAGTGACACATCACTGAACCTTTTTTACAAGTCATACTAAGTACTGTATGCTTTAGAATTTAGAATTAAGCATATTTTAACAACATTCATTAAAATGCAGAAGTTTCAGAAAGATCAGTGATTATTGGTGTATTTTTAGTGTTCTTGCACATACTAAGACATTTCACCCACAGCTGCATATGTGTATGCATGTGTACATCTGTATGCGGTATATATGCACATACATATTCTTAAGCACATGTGTACATGTGACAGATTGTACTGCAGGATCTAATCAACTTCCATCTCCATTTATCCTCCAGGCAACATTTATTGTTACTACAACGCATTGCCTGGTGATCTTGACTCCCTCAGAGCCCTGAAATGAAAATATTCCTGGACAGCATATTTCTATTGGTTTTGTATGCTCCAAAACTATGTAGGCTTCATCATGTAAGTGGAGAGCAAAGGTAAAATGCATTATCCAGAACCATTGTGTTCACGGTAGAAGGTGCTCTTGATGTAGAGTGAATGGTTTGGTTATTAATGTTTGAAAACTAGGTCAGAATAGGAAAACATTTTTTCATAACACATTTTAAACCTAAATTTATATTGAATCATGCACTGAAAGACATAACAATTTATAAATGGCTACGAAGCAGCTATTATAAAGTCTTCCATCACTGAGTCCCTTATTAATCTCTCAATAGTATGGTACAAAACATGTCAATGATCTATTAAAGAAAAAAAAATCCCAATATAGTTCTACTAACAAATTTGTGGAACATTTAAGCAGCTCCATAATGTAACAGTGTAGGATGTCAAGGCAGCATTCTGAAAGTTACTGAGATGTATCAGAAAGAAGCAGAATTATAAGCCCTGGTACAATTTGATGTACTTTAGGGGATTTCTATGATGGATTTAGTTCTGCAGAGACTTACTCTTATGACTGCTTAATGATCTCTGTATTGCTACTGAAATCAAACATCCAAAGAAGTAGGAATCTATGGGGTCACCCTTTGAGCATCCAGTTTTCCAAGACAGGCCAGTATGCAAGACGTAATTAAGCACCTTCATGAACTTTTCTTCAGTTTGGATGCTTAAATTTGGCTCCTACATCCGTACAAGTGAACTAATTTTTACATATGCTGCGTGCCTGCAATTCTCAACAATTTATGCAATCAATCATGGTTAAATTGTATGAAAATACTGATGAAACCCAAGTTGCCTGCAGGCATTTATTTCTGCTCATTGTTACTATTAAAGCAATAGCATTTACTCTCAGAAACACTTCTGTAAAACTAAGGAATAAAAATACATTTTTAAAATATTGAAAAGTTGCATACTAATGTTAAATCTGTTTTGGGAGGGAGGAAATATTCTTAAGTTACTTGACTATGGTGTACCACTGAATAATGGATTGGATTTTCAACATGTAAAATGGTGAAAATATATAGGAACATTTGCAAGTTCTTGAAATAAAGTATTTTTGGACTGCCCTGCTTGGACTGAGAGAGACATATTTGGAACAGCAGGACAGACTGCAGCCCAGCTTCTTTAAGAACTACCATCAGCTTCTCTCCCAGCATCTTAAATACTCTAAATTACCCCTCTCCTTTTGGTGAAAGCAACTACAGAACAGATAGAAATGTGCATCATGGAAATGTTCCAGGTATCCAGTTTATGAAGGGACATTGTCTTCTATTAACTGGACCATAATGTATTGCTTAGAATAGGGTGATACTCTGAAACATGAAACATTCAAAAAAGAGTTTTCAGCCTGAAAATGCATCCTCTAAAGGATGAAGGATATAGACACATACTCCTGTATCAAAACAAAGTGTTGTTTCAACATTTTTAAATTTTCATACATATATGTTTCAATTGATAAAACTGAAAACTGAAACTGGACTTTTTCAGGTCCCTGTGAAAGCAGTTGTTCAAAACATGATATGAATGCATATGATGCGTGCAGTTTTAGTAGTAAGACTATATGTATCCACATTTTGTATAGACCTGATAAGAACTCATTTCCTTGGTGATGTGAGAGGCTGACAGCTCTGAGGCAGCCTGAGCAGTCAAGTGAACTGGGAGGGTTAACGAGTGGTTCAAATGCTCTCCATTCAGGTGTCTGAATACCAGCGCATCTTGGTCCTTATGGATATACCCTGAATACAAAAACAAAGTTAATGACATTTATTTACACCTATGCTGACATTTTTCTGTATGCAAAAGAAAATCATCAACACATTTTCTTAAAGGTCAAAAGCCTTTGCATAATATATCTCACTGCACAGAACGGATACCCTCTGATATAATTCAATTGCTGTGTTTACCATGTGTTACCCCGAAAAAATCAAGTCTTTAACCTTTTTAATGTACTAGTGTGTTTTGTTTGTTTTCTTTTACTTCCCATTTTTTTAGGACAACAGCAGAATCATATTCTTTATTATCTTCAGCATATAGCATATGTTTAGTGTTCTGTTGAGTTGATATATTTTAATTTTCCTGGTTCTCCTATCTAGTTTCTTCACCGTAATTTATTCTACCATGATGAATATTATAAGTAATGGATATTTGTGCCTCATATGCCTTCAAAGACAGCAGTAACCTTCTTGCTTCTCTCTGCAGATTTCCTTATACTTTCGTATTCTTAGATATTAAAGCCGCCACCATTTTTTCCCTTCATCTGGATGGAGGTGTTACTAGGATTTTTTAATTCACACAGCATTTTTCTTTAGGGATCTCACTCCTGCGGTTTTGTTTCTGAAAAAGCAGATTGCAGTAAGCAGAACATCAGGGGAAAAGACTTGACTGTGGTATGAGTACAAAGATGGCATTAGATATTTTTATTTTAATCAGTTATATTGTGCAGGATGATATTTCCAAATCTGCTGTGATATGTGCTGTTCAATCACAAAGTCTGTCATAATCAGCTCTTGCATACGGAACAACAAGGACTACCTTCTTCTGGATGGCTCAGATATAGAATTCAGGTGAGATCAGAACATAACAGAGGAAAAAGGAAAAATATAGTAGAAATTACACCATTTACAATACCTGTCACCCTCATGAATTTTAATTTAAATACAGAGGATTAGTCTACAATAGCTTTAAACTCTATGTTCATTCTTTTGTAATATTATTTATTACATTTATTATTATTATATTTATTATTTATTTCATTTAACATTTGTTATGTCAGGGCTTTTTAAACATTTTTATAAGACATATAGTGTAGTATTATTTTATAAGTCATGTGCATTTAATAAAGCTCTTCAAAGCCCTTTCCACAAAGTACACTGAAAAGCTTGTGACATATACAGCCCTCCTCTCTTAAAACCTAAGTACAATCAAGCTACATTTGTGCATTTTCATGAAAATTTCATTTTGCCAAAAGCGTATTTCTGGAGAGACAATGTTGGTTACAGAAACAGCAAATGCAGTAATTACCTAGTTACTGAAGATCTTATTTAGGCCTAGAAATTAGGTTTAGCTCTCAGGCTCGAGTGGTCCTCCACAAGTGCTCCAAATGTCTGTTCCTAACACCACTGACTCCTCCCTTTGCCAGTCTCCCTGGCTTCTCTTGCAAATATTATTTCTGTTATTATTTTCAGTGACAAAGTTAAAGGCACCTGACTTTAAACAAAGCTTAATCTTTTCGCTAATTCTTCCCTTCTGTGGTGTATGTGTGGCAGTTGCCATGGTAATTGTTTTGGTATTAAGCAGCAGTGAAGGCACATGCATTAAACTGATACTACTTGTAAGTAGCGAAGTTACCTGACTGTGGTTAAAAAACTGGTTATATTGGGATGATATTTACAGAGTCTTGAATGGATTAATGCATTTAGTATATTATGTGATTTCTCATCCGACTTCTCACCTAAGGGTGTTCTTTGATACGGAATCACCTAAGAATCACCCCTTTACCAGAGGGGGAGAGAAAAGATCTAAGGGTGTAATAGACAGTTTTGCACTGGGATGGAATTTAGAAACATCCTACGAACATCGTGTTATCTCCACCAAGCCTGAATAAACAGAGAATGAATTGAGTTCCTACATGCCAACGCAGAATTAATCTTACAGAGATAGTGGTAGGTATTTCTTCAGAGGACACGCATCTTTCCACCCACAGACACTAGTGGAACCAAGCATAATTACAGAACTGCGAGTATATTCAGTTAGGGTTAGAAGGAGACATTTAAAAGCAGTAGCACAGCTTTTTTCTCTTTCAAGTAGGAACAAAAGGAGATGTGGGCTTGAACCACCCTTTAGGTTTCTGAACAGTGCTTTGGGTCAACAACGATGTTTATATAAAAAGGAGGATCACAGAGACACATTACAGTCAAAAACTTGCTGTAGGCTAAAAACATACCTTATACGTAAAGTCAAGAATGTAGTTATTATGCCTGACATAGTTAATAGTTTAATCGATTATTATTAAATCATATCTGATTACTACAAAGAGAGAAAAGGAGAGAATTTTGTTATCATAATACCATAAATATTTCAGTCTACACGGAATAACTACTTATTGCTACTGTCAATGTAAAAATCATGGCTACTCCACACAAAGTTAAGCAAAAGGAAATGTGAAGTCCTGTACCTTGGGATAAAAAATCCCAGGCACCAGTACACACTGCGGTCTGACCAACTATAAAGCCAATCTGCAGAGAAGGACCTGTGGGTCCTGGTGAACACCAAGCTGATCTTGAGCCAGCAATGTACCCTCACAGCAATGAAGGCCAAGAGCCCCCTGGGCTGCAGCAGGGAGAACACTACCAGCAGGTCAAGCGAGGTGAACCTTCTCTGCTCAGCGCTAGTGAGCTCAGGCTTAGTGCAGAGTTCAGCTCTCAGCTCTCCAGTACAAGAGATATGGGCATACTGAAGAGAGCTCAGGCCCCAAAAGATGATGAAGGGACTGATGCATCTGTCATACAAGGAGAGGCTGAGAGGGCTGGGACTGTCCAACCTACAGAAAAGAAGGTTCAGATCTTATCAATGTACATAAATGTCTACTGAGAGGAGTGAAGAGTCAGAGCCAGATTCTTCTCAGAGGTATCCAGTAAATAGACAAGAGGCAATGGGAAAAAATGAAATATAGGAAATTCCATTTCAACATAAAACGAAACTTCTTTTTACTGTAAGCATGGTGAAATATTGGAGCAGGTTGCCTGCAGAGGCTGTGGAGTTTCCATCTTTGGAGATATTCAAAGCTTGACTAGACATTGTCCTAAGCAATATGCTCTAGCTGGCTCTGCTTGAGCGGGGAGTTGGACTAGATGACCTCCAGAGCCCACTTCCAACCTTTATGAGTCTGTGATTCTGCGTAAGGTAAAACAAACTAGGCATAGCCTGCTGGCTGTTAGGAAAGTTGCTATGACACCTAAACAAGCAAAAGCAAAATTCTAGGCAGTTCAGACAAAGTAAGCTTGACAAACTCCAGTTTGGAGGGTCTGGGACTTCAGTACAAAGCCTGTGCTCTGTTCCTAGTCTAGGCAATACTACATTTGCTGGGCTACTAGGATGTTCTTCTGCTTTCATATTAACAAAAAAANAAAAAAAAAAAAAAAAAAAAAAAAGGCAGGTGTAGATGACTAATATATCAAATCCACCTCACAATTTAATTTCCTGTGTATTTTTCTTCACTATACCCGTAGGGTACTACACAAAATGACCTTTGCTTATCTTTAATTAATTTTGTTCAGTGCCACGTATTTACCCTATAACTTACCCATTGATCAGAAATTATCTGTTTGCATTGAGTAAATGCTCCTTGGAACAGCAAAAAGACTATAAAAAATTTGGATATTAACATATCAGTATGTTTTATTAATAGCTGTTATTTAGCATTCAGGCATTGCCCTCTCCTAGGGCTTTTTACCTACTTACTCAAAATCAAACAAAATCAGACTTCTGAATAAGGAAGAACTGGTGGGCTAACCATCCTGTTGTGCTTTAATGCAGTGTCTTTGTATCTGTTTAACAAAACAGACCTAACACTGAGATATGCTAACGGTTGAAAAAAAACTAGTATTAAAACAGAGTTGGAGCAGAATTCTGACCACAAGCATAAAACCACCATTTTATCCTTAGTTATCTATTGTGTAACTTGTACACTGCTACCACGAAACTGAGAGGCTCATTTGTCGCAACAGGTTATTTGTGGGGCAGACACTTGCTTGTGACCACAGTAATGATCTTCAAAATTACCTTAACAGGTTTTGTCCAGCTGTGTGGGGCCTTCAGCATTGCTTTAAGTAACCTTTTTCCTTGCACTGCAGGACACCAGAGATCACTTACTATAAGCTAGACGAGGGATAGGTAACTAGAAAAACATCGGTAGTGCAATCACAAGTGATCATCTGACCACACCATTAGAAAGCTCTCCAGTATGCATGTCATAATCCGCTGAGCATTACATTTTGATAATGGTATGCCTTCTGCAAGATTAATTTTTCATGCTGTTTTACAGTAGGGAAAAAAGAAAAAAAAAAAAAGGAATTATCTTAAAATAATTTAAAACTAATAAAACATTGACCCCATAGTGCTGAGTTTCAGAGTTCTTGAGAATTTCACCATGGTTTCCATTTCATTTAATTCTGGAAAGTTAGCATTTCTTTCAGTGAATTTAAGCTCTGTTTCACTATACGTAAAAGCTTAATCCTAAAATGTATTCTTAATGTCTACCTTCTAAATAGGAAATGGTCTAATTAATTATTTACTTCCAAGTATCCACATTAAATAGCTTTTTGAAATCGTCACGTATCCCTAAGCAATTTTAAGTAAATAATCTTGAGATGCATGTAGCAAGTTAACTATAATTTCTCTCTGCGGTTAAAGGCAAAACAATGAAAAGATGTAATGATATCCACCTATTTGCTTTTTCTCCCCATCAGATAAAGGTAAGGTGATCTGAACTTGCAGATAATGAAAACAGCCCTTGCAATTTGTCATCATTAATGGAACCAACATTCTAAACACACATTATTAAAATTTGTTATTCCTGCAGCAACCTTAATTTCCCTTCTTATTATTTTTTCATTTTTCAGTTTAACCTACACATCCCCACTAGCTGATGCACATACTGCCCATCTAAAATGTGCTTTTCTCTCTTTTTTTTCCGCAGTATTTAATTAACATACATGATAAAAATGCATAAATTGATAGACATGCACCTACCAAATCCCTTTAGAAAAATATGTTGACAGCTCTCTTATGACAATGACAACAAAAAAAATTGTTTGCCTTTTTTTTTTTTTTAGTGAATACTGTATGCACCTGATAAGCAGTATATCATAGCAGCTCATGCCTTTACTAAAATAGGATGACACTGGGAGAGTAAAAGACTTCATGCAGTCCATATATCTGACTTAAATATAGCAGTTGCTAGAGGTCATTGAATATTTTTACATGCAAACTTGTACCTTCTACAAGACAATGTGGCATATCTAATATGTACCCTATCTAAATATTCACACTCACTTTCTAATTATTTTCAGGATCTTCTCTGGCATGACAGATCATGCTAACAGCTTCATTAACTCTGCTGTGCAGTAACACTGTATAGATAGTATGCACAGCCTCATCTACTCAAGAAAAACTATGCAAGTTCCTAACTTCAACAGAATAACTATTATTCTCTTTCCGTATGTTGACGAAATTGGAAAACTGTTTCATGTGAAGCCATCAGAACACTAATACAAACTGTACTTGTTCTCTACAGGGTTATTTCTAGTGATTGCGTTTGTGCACAGTATTGCTGTTTAAACAAAGACAATGGTTAATTATGCCCTTGATAGGGTGGTTCCTTCATTTACAGATTACACAGTAACCGAGTTTGGTGGTCTCTGTTGGTAGCCATAAAAACTTCATTCGATTCATGTTAGCTGTGAAATATCTGATCTTTGACATAAAACGTTATCTTAACTTTCACTGAAAGATGTAATAGATGGCATAGAGATAGTATGTTATTTTCTTCCAGGAACCTCTGAAATTTCAGGCCAGCTCATTCGTGTAGTGACATGTTTCCAAAGCTGAACTTCTGTGGCTATGGATTATCACACTAGTAATAGTCGTCAGAAGGAGGCACAGTTATTCTTAAGTCTAAAAAAGCCTTATCAAATACTGGTAGAAGGTAATGGAATTACTCCCTGTGATGAAGAACAACAGATCCTGGACCACAGCCAAACTGAAGAGTTGGAAAACACATAACAGGCCTGCCAACAACAATACAGAGCAGCAACCCTCAATTCCAAATGCTCCCCGCTCCTTTAGAGTCACAGAGGATTCTCAATTTCCTTCAGAATGCCAGAGAAATTTGTACTGCAAATCAAGACTAAGGATATTCACTAAAATCTCAAAAATGCATTTCCATTCTCTCAGAACATGAAAAAATATGCAAATTATACATGGGCTAGAAAAAAAAAAGGTGGGGGGGGAGCACAAATCCTGAGAAAACCAGACAGATTAGCATGGGGAACTCTTAGAGAGCACTCAGGTATCATTTATTGAAATTCCAGAGTCACATAAAATGAAGGCTTGGGGCAACAGGTTTACTGCTACACAGGGTCAGTTCCTTCACTCAGTCTTCCTGAATTATTAACCCTGCTAGTGATTTTGTACTGGATCCAAGATAAACGTGTATTGCAGGGTTACTTTTATTTTTACTCATCTTCAGGTATGGGAAAACGTCACCATAGAAGACTGCACTCAACATCCCTCAAAAACAATTTTGCAACCAAACACTGAGCAACTAGTTCCATTAAGAAGACTGTAACAATTTATTGGAAAGTAAAATTAAATGTATAATTCTGATCTATTCTTAAGTGCTAAAACCAGAAGTTGTACATTTTACATTTATAAACAAAATTTGCCGTACAAAAGCATTCCCGAACCGTCAGTATATTTTCCTTCTCCCTATGCAAGCCGGATTTGGGAATACAATACCAAGTTTCAAGAGTTTCCTTCTTTTCCATTTTCAACAGAGATACTTAAATCTACATTTAAGTGTCTTAACTGTTCATGAAGATCTTCCCTTAGGGAATGGGGTGGCCGACTTTGGCATATGAGGGATCTGCATTCAGAGAATGACAGTAATGCCATATAAGCTCCTTGATCCTTTAAGCCAAACTCAAGAATTCAGAGAGTTCTTCTGTCAGGGAGGAAAAAAATTTAAGAGCTTGTCACTGACGGTGGCCAAAATGAGCATCATGAGAAGCTTATACAAATTACCTCCTTGGCTATGCTGGCTTATTATGATAAACTAAGCATTTCACCTTCTTATGAATCAACGCTGTCTAGGAGCCAACCCTGTATGGTACACTGCTCTTCCGTTTAGTCTGGCCAGAAGTCTAACCCATGTGCCTGCTATTTACAGCTGCAAAATGCAGGACATGTAAGATAGCCGGTCAAAAATTGGAAACATCTTTTGCAACAACAGGTTGACAAAATGTCCGTTTTTCTGAAGACTCCAGTGCCAGCCAATTTGGCTTGTACGACCACCTGTCTTTCCCTCGCCTCCACTTTTCCTTTCACTATATGACCTAAATTAGTTTTTCTGGAATTTATTTTGTTTGTAAACTGCTAATAAATGGTGTCCCTAAATAGCAGTAATCTATGTTTCATGGTTTAGTATCATCAGTGGGTGCCTGTCTGTACTGAAGTGTTTTAACCCAGGTGATGAGTTGTTAAATGTTCAGTAGAATTAAGAACAAAACAAACAAACAAACAAACAAAACCCCCAAAAAACAACAAAACAACAACAACAACAAAACCAGAAAACCCAAAAAACAAGAACGAAAACCAGAAACAAAACATCTGCCTTGATAAACTACTTAAAATCCACAATACTCTGGAAAAAGCAATCCAAGATAAAGCTACCCTTTCCACGAAAAAGCACATGACTAACCTAAAGTATTTTCGTGTATACAGTTTATATTCACATGCTTTTTACGAGTGAAGTTGGTATCTGAGCTGATTTTCAAGGCTACTGTTCTTGCCAGCTGCTGGCAAAACGGTATGTTGGACGTAATAATCTAGTAAAGTTTATAAAACCTTATCTTGAGTGAGTCCATTTTGTGTGCAATCGATGTATTGATGCATTGCATAATCAAACTGAGACCTTTGTGGCAATGTCAAAGGGGAATTACATTCTGGCCAAGCCTGGGAGAACTCTGTTCAGTTGTCTCCACCTGAAGTCACAGAGTGAAATTCAGCTCTGGCAGAAACGGGCACAGCTCCACCAAATAAGATAATCAAAACTCTGTAATTAGATTAGCAAAAAGAATAGAAAGCAGCAAGTCCTGGCAAAAATCTGCAATGGACCTAGGTCCGAATATATCCAAGGCTGAGTTTGTCCTAGCAACTTTTCCTGCATCTGAACAGCTGTACCGAAGCAGAAATACAGAGCATCAATGGATCCTGTTGTTCTCAGCTGAAGAATATCAAGAAAGGGAGGCAAATGTGTTAAGGAACATACTTCATCATTACCTGATACTTCAGTCTTCTCTGTCTAACGAGGAGAAGCATAGCAACCATGCAACTCATTTCAAGCTTAAAGAACTTACTGGTATAGGATGTAATTTTATTTGCTGAGAGGCAATAAGTATTCAAAATTCAGTCTATCAAGAGATACATCCATCAGACAATCCTCAATGTCTGCAGGCTGGACACTCTTTTAAGGAAATGCTGCATAGCTTAACTAATCCTTCTGAATTTTAAGTTTTCACACAGAAATTCTGAAACCTTGTAAGAGGAACACAAGTAGTTTTGTTCTGGGTTTTTTGTGTGCAAAGTTTGTTTGTTTGGGATTTGTTTGGTTGGTTAGCATTTGGTTTGGTTTTATGTTTTTTTTTGTTTTGGTTTGGGCTTTTTTGGTTGGTTTGTTGGTTGGCTTTGGTTTGGTTTTTTTTTTGAGACTGAGGAAGAAGGAAAATACTGACAATCCTAAGTATGTTGTTTCAGCCCCAGTTTAATTCTTCCTAGAAAACAAAAACAAACAAACAAAACCCAAACAAGTCTGATTTCAGGGAAGCCTTCACCATAATAAGTAGGAAATTATATACATAAGTGTACATTATGCACAGTAAATATACTTTTGCTGCCTTTGTCAGGCAACACTCTTTGAATGTGAAGGCATCTTCTTCAGAATCAGTCTCATCATGCTGGGAACTGTATATTGGTGGAAACGTGGACTTTGCTTGATGTACAAAACTATATACGACAAGACCGACTTCCATAGTTGTGAAACAACTCTCTGGCCTGTGCACAGAACCAGGGCACTTTCTCCTGCAATAACCAAGGTCTACACGGCAAACCTCACCTGTTCCATGTCAGAACTAGCGCCTGGGAGCCTTGCAAAAGGTATCATTTTGGGGGAGTCAGCGTTCTCCAATAGCCCATGCCTGCCAGTATATTAATATAATCTGTAACTTAGAGTATATGTTTGGGAAAGATAAACTGTGCATGGATCAAGGAGTGGAAGGCATTTATCCTGACTGGGAGAGTGTTGCACATTGAGGAGTTAGTGCTCCACAAAAGTCTCTACCTGAGCACAGCCAGGCCTGTGCTGCACAAACGTCTGGATAGAGCTGGCTTTTCTGAGAAAACCATTTAATAGCACAAATGACCAAAAAGAAGGAGATTCTCCTGATGGACAGAATGTGCACAGCATCCTGTGGGAGAGAACCACCCAGGGTCCTCTGATGCTGTGCAAATGTGGGATCCTCAAAGTCTGAAGGGACATAACATTAATTTGCTCTTATTCTGTTTTATTAAAACAGCTGTTTTAATAAGCTGATTTTTGCCAGGCTTTTCTTATTGAGATCCAGAAAGAAACACTGCACCACCTCTCTTCTCTCCCTCTTTTTCCTGCTCCCTCTGCCAGTGCAGAACGGTAAGTTCTCCTGTAGTGTATCTATATTCCTTAGTTCCTTCTATACATATGTACCTACTTAAGGTCTAGAAATTAGTACATAAAAATAGTAAAAACAACTAATTAATTCATATTTCTAGAATTTGCCTGAATTAATTTTCTTCAGGGATGAATTAAAACATCCTCTGGCATTTTATGTTGACAGCACAATGCCAAAATGGAGACCTTTATCAGGAAAGCTTCTGTGGGCTCAAAACAATGCACCGTAACAGGTATGATAGAAAATCTCATTGGAAGTAAAATATTTCACAGCAGAATATCACTTAAGTATTATTTCTGCTATAAAAAGAATACTTATTGATAAGAAAGCAAACAGCAGCAAGTTGTACTATGTTCATCATCTCATCTGAAAGTTATTGTAAACATGTTGATTATTCAGCTCAAATTTATTCAAAATCAAAAAAGAACAGTGTTAGGAGTTTCATTGCATTTTGTACTCTTAATGGAAAATGCTACATTAATACAGCTAAAAGTACTCTGTCTATTTGATCGTCTAGGTTGGGTAAGGGAATCACACAGTATTCGCAAATCATTTTACATTCAAGGTATTAATACCATGACATGTTATTGTACTTAAAAGCAAACCAGAAAGCTTTGTTATCTGTTTCCCAGCTGTGAAAGTATCAATGCTACTAATGTACTTCTAGTTTAATATCAGGAAGAGACAAGACAGAAAATCAGTCACCTTGCGTGGAAATCTGAGTAAGACCAAAGTATATGGTTTTGCCGAGGTACAGTAACATTTACAGCTTTCAAGACTTGGCTTAAGAACTGTTGCTTGAAGGAAATTGAGACAAATGGGCTGCTCTGCCAATACCATTAAGATAAAAGGAGGCTTGTATTAAACAAGAGTGTTCCCCTTAAATCAGGCATCCAGTTAAAGTGGGTCATCTTAACCTACCCATCTAGCAAAAAGGCCACCCTGATCCTTTTCTCAGAAGTCTAACTGATTTGAGCTGTTACAATTTCTGTACTACAAATGTTCTGAGTTGATTTGGGCCAGCTGCACAGTAATCGAGGCCAAGAGGCATTAACTACTTCATTGCTGCTCACCGTCTTCTTGCATTGTGCACAGTTCATCTCAAGTATGTCGCCTCTTGTGACAAGATGCAGTAGACCTGAAGTGCTAATGCATCCATGGAAAATTGGCCTAACCAGTTATTATACAGAAACAACAGTAAAAATCATCAAAAATAAGGGCTAATAAGCAGAAGGAAAAAAAGCAGCTGCATGTATTAATATTTGAACAGAAAAAAAAAAATGTTTACAGCTTTTTCGAAGCATTAAGTTACATACTGAGACATATCAAACCAAGCCTTTTATAAGTTTTTTAATTTAGGACACATAAGTGTCAACACACCAAGTCACAGTGAGCAGTAGCAATTCAGTTCAGTGGGGCTTCCCACATGATTAAGAACCAATCAGTGGGCCCAGCTCTGATCCCTGTTTCATATTCAGCCAAAGGAATCAAGAGAGCAAGAGATCGCTCTGGCACAACATACTTGTATCATCAGATACTGTTCGGACATCAGCACGACAGGCCACCTGCCGCGAGCATTATACTTCCCCACACAAAACAACATGTAATAACAGTGATGCAGGGGCAGAGAAAAGAAGAAAGTGAGAAAGCTTCTTCAGCAACACACCCAGCCAGCCTATGAAGGGCAGGATGAGAAACAAGGCTGCTCATTCAGTTGGATAACTTGTCACTAAAGTGACATAGAGTTTAAGTTCTTAAGAAGGTCTGTATGCATCAGATCAATATACATCTTCAATATGCAGTGCCAGCTGATGCCTTCCCAAAATCCCACCCCACCAAACTCTCTGTTGTGATCCTACAAAGGAGAAAGCTCTCCTAGGTATTGTAACGTCCCCAAAATATATCTGGAGTATGAAGAAGAGGCTCAAATATATACACTTTGGAGTACACTGAATTCCAAATATTTTTGCCTTGTGAAAATATCTATTTTTTTTTTCTAACTATTATCAGTGGAAAAGGAAAGAGGACATGTGAAGATTACCTAAGGAACCTAAAACTTTTAAGAAGAAGCTGGCAAAGGTGTCAACCAAGGGATTACAATAGATTAACCTCACAAAATTTCATTCTTCTCAGGTATGCGTATGTTCATAGTTAGGTATCATAGATTGTTTCTCAATAGATGTACAGTACAGACAGAGAATACTGTAGCAGAATTTTCAAGATATGTGGTTATCCTTGGCCACCTATCTGAGAGGAGAATCAATTCCCTTTTTGTGTCAACCTTCCTTGCCTAGGAAGATAAGCTGCCCTTTTGCTCTCCTTCCCACATGGTTAAAAAACGTGGAAGGAACACAAAGCAAGAAGTCTTTTAGCATACCTGTACATAGACAAAGGCACAGGCACACACACACACCCTTCGTACTGGATTTCCACGGTAAACATTAAATTCTGCCTCTGTAACTGAGATGATACGCTGCTACAGCAACCGTTCACTATATAACTTCATGCATCTTTAATTACTACTGCAGGCTTCTAGGACATTGTCCAGCAGAGTACATCAGCGGAATAAAGATTTGGTTTAAGTAGACTCAAGTTAAAAAGATGTTATCAAATTTGAAATTTCATTCCTTCCTCTCTCTTCCTTTTAATTATTTTTTTTCATTAGCTGAAATCATTTGCTCAGTTATTTCTACAAATGAGCCTTGGATATACGTGCAGGTCACATATAATTTGTTTTACACATTCAGCATTCAAACCCAAACCTGTTTTGATACAATACAACCTAGAGGTTCCTGGAGACATTAAATCCTCCCCAGGACCTGCAGATTTTTAGTATCTCCACTGAGCCTGGTGACCCTGACACATTTTAACTCATAACATCAAGTGTTCAAATAAAAACATTGTGTTGAATGACAACAGAAAGGGAATTTCTTTATTCAGGAACGTGTTTATGAAACATGTCCATGGAATTCTCAAAATACTGCCTTGCATAATCCAATCCCAGGAGTATTCTTGTGAAAAAAACTCTTTCAGTAGACTACTTACTGATAAAAGCTGCATGAATACAAGAGAAGCAAACGTAATTAGAATTTGGAACAATTGTTTATTATATTACCTCAATCACTTTATAATATACATCAGACTCTTTCTAATAAGCCCATGAAAAACAATCATGATGAAGGTAAATGAAAACATAATTTTAAATCATTGCAATTTTATCACTTAGAATTAAAACCCCCATGAATATGAGGTCAGCAGTGACTGCAGAATGAGAAACCTGCAAAAGTGCTTCTTGGCCTATGTGAGAACAGTACACGCAGCAAGACCTGCAACAGCAAAACAACTGCTGCCATTTCTGTGCAGGGTTTGTTCTCATGATTTCAGCTCCTCGTAAGGGCACCTCTTCTTTCAGGGCAAGTTCTCTCACACATGCTGCAGCCAGGTCAGGTGCAGCTGCTGAGGTCAAGTTCCTGTGCCCTAAACAGACCCTGCCAGATAGAGCAATGCCTGCCTTCTCCCATCCATGTTGCCATTTGTTATACTGCATCTACAGAAGTCTCTTACATTCTCAGTAGTGGAATCTAACTTTTTCAGTTTACTGATGCCCTTGTTATGTTTTACTAGACACCAGAATTGAAGCCTAAGCCTTTTCTATCAACTGGCACAACATATAGACATATTTATTTTAAGACGTATTTAAAAGTCGAAAAGATAAAAATATTCTTCCCCCACCCCAGAGTACATTTGTTGCTGAAAGAACCGAAAATCTTGTTAAGAGGAATTTATGCATGCAAAAAACACTCCTGTTACGTGCAGTTTAATTAATCACCTACATAAAGCTCAAGGCCATCTGTTCAATGCACAGGCAGGAAAAAAAACGATGAGATAGGGTTGCAGAAAACAATTAATGTGATAGTACTTAAGTATACTTAGCGTAGCTTTACAATAAAAAGATACTTGGTTAGTACTACTTTGCAGAACATATAGGAAAATATCCCCATACTTAAAAGGAATCCTCACAGAGAATATAAACATTTTTAGGGGAGCAAACTCCTAAAGCAACAGTAAGCTCTGTTGCAGTTGCAATGAAATTCTATATCTATTTGTAATGTTGACAAAACTTTGAATATTGAATTCAGCTCTAACAGTGATAACTTAAACACTGAACCTGTGCCTGCATTTCGGGATATGGAATGTGTGGGTTTTACCAGAAACGGTCTCTTGAAATCTGCATTTTCTTTCAGCTTGACAAATTCTTTACAAGAGCACGAAAATCTGTCCAGGTAGATACAAAGTACAAAATGTTACCAGGTAAGAGCCCTCAATTCCACCAGAAGTAGTATATTACATGCATTTCACAGAGAGGTAACACTTGGATTATGTGGTTGCAACCACTTGTGAAGGCTACTGATCCCAGCAGCAACCAAAGACATATTTTTGTTTGCTTGTTTCAGGAACAGAGCTACAGAAAACATAAGGAAAATGAGAATCCAGTCTTTATCTTACCTTCTTCCAAAATGGTTAATTCATACCCTGAATAAAATCTGTTCAGAATGAATTAATTCAGCTACCACGATTATATTTATAGATTTGTTACCTAATGCGCAGTTTCTCAAAAGTCACTTTCACCCAATACATAATTTGCTATTTCAAAGCCCATGTTATCCTTTCTTTTTTAACAACTTTCACAAAAATAAAAATAAAAAAAAAAAAAAAAAAAAAAGCTTTACTGCACTTTGCAAAATTGTTAGTCAGTGGACATATTGGACATATTAATGTAACTGACATGTTGAATTGACACTTGAAACAGCTCACAGCTGGCAGCCTGCCCAATGTTTCTATTATTATTATTATTTTGCATATCAGACAATGCCTCTTCAAAAAGAATATTTTCTTTGTGCATTTTTGTTACTGAAAAACTAATAAGTTGTACATTTTCTAAGTTTTCCACGATAATTAATGACACTGATTTACATGTCTACAGTACATTACACAGACACATGTCAGGCTGTAATGCTGCTAAGCACTTAAGAGCTGTGATTCCCCCATCATTAGTATTGGATTTGCACGTAACAGATACCAGCAGTAAAAATTTTCACCCAGCTCAGTGACGGCAGGCAACATGATGGACTTTTTAACAAAATATGCTCTGCACATGATAAGGTATCAGCCAACTGACTGCTCGTAGTGGGAAGTCAGACATCACCTGGTGTACTTTCAGAACAAAACCAAACTGACAGAGGGTGCTCCTTGCAGACCAATGCTTTTGCACTGCGCAGTTGCAGTACCTGTCACTCGGTACCGGGCACCCAAATGTCAAACTCCCTCTATAGTTGAGCCACAGCCTGACTTCAGCTGACAAAGCATTCCAATACTGAAAATCTCCCCTAACTTTGGTTTTGATATAATGCCACAAATGCATTAAGTGCATCTGACCTTCACTCCTTTCTCTTTTCTAAACAAATGGAATAAACTTGGGACTTACCAAACCAGCTTGACAGACTTGTTTTCCTTACGACAGTTCTTTTCCATCTAGCAGCAAACCCATCTCAGTTTCGAATAGTCCTAATTCTTCATTCATCAATACTTTTCACCTGAAAATAAAATAGTGTGGAAATAGGGTAGTGATCTTTAAGCTCATACTTTAGAAACAGCAATCACAAATTGTGCAATTTTTGTGATCTCTCCTCAGTAATGTCAGATTTCTTTTTTGCTTAAGAGACAGCTTGGGAAGAACAGAGCATACTGGGTAAAGCACCCCTGAGGTCTTGCAGTTCTTCCACACATCTACTGCTTTCATGAATGCATTTTCCCATCTATAGTACTAATATTTTATTTGGGTTGCAAACGCTGCCATGAATATTAACTTCTTAAAAAGAAAAAATTATTTTCAAATATATCTGAGGAAATTCAAGCACTTTAAATACTGCATTTCAAATAAGATTTTTTCTAATAGGTATTTGCCATCTCAAAATTAAAACAGTATCTCTAAAATCATGCAAAATAAATCTGGCGGGCAGATCACAAAAAGCTTACAAAAATGTATTTTTACAGGCTTATATTTGACACCCGATTAAACTTGACAGCTTCCTTTAAATTAAATTACTAAGTTGGAGATCACAGTATAACCAATGTTTGATAAAATATAGCTTTTTTTGTCCCCTAGAAATGTTCAACATTAAGGAAAAGAGATCTTATTCCGTGGCTGAATGAAATAAATCTAACAACCTATTTTCCCTACCTCCATTACTCCAATGTTTTGTGGAGCAGAGCACTTGACTGGGTTCCTGTATTGCATGCTCATGGCCAACTAACTCTGAATGTGTAGCTTACAATTGGCTTAATTACTAAAACAACTAAGAAAGTACAAGTTGATGCAAGATGAAAATAGAGCTAAACGTCCATTTACATGCAATTTTCTAGGTAGATAAAGGACTTTGTGCACAGGACCAGAGCCTAGCCACCATGAAGGTGTTTGTGAGCTACACATGCCAAGTAGCTTTTGAGACACTTGGGGCAGGTACGAAGGAATCTGAGGGCACAGGGGCAGGTGACCCAAATGCAGAGAGATTATCTCTTACCCCATGGTGGGACACCCCACGGGCTGACAAGAGCCAAGCAAAGCCTTGTTTCTGGTCTGCCAAGGTGACTCCCTGGTGCGTGCCAGGACATCCATGAAATATTAATAGCAGCCTTGGGGCTGAGCGGGTCACAGTGTAAGGACCCCCCAGGACATGGCTCCACCAAAAGCCATTCTGCCTGGCTGGCTTCCCCTCGACTTTCTCTCATGATATACAGGCCAGTTCTAAGGCTCTCTCCCGCTACGTGTGCTAATTTACTTTTTGTAATAACAGGCAAAGGAAAAAGACATATTTCAGAAGAAAAAGGGAGCAAAATAACCCTACTAAATCAACACTAGTTTAGAACCAAGGACAAGGAGCAAATTATTGACACAGAAGCATACACCAGGATTTCTCACAATCTCTTCCTAAATAAACACTGCAGGAACTCCTTGCTTAGAGCAAAATCAATTGAGTTGTGCTTATCTCTCAACATAATTATCAATTAATGGGCTCTCTGTATTTATAAGCTTCATTATTAGTATGATATTCTTCATTGTATTACTTTCTTTCCTAATAATTAAATGTTTGTGTATGTCCCCAGGCTATTAAGGAGATATCCACAAAAGTAATTATGAGGACATTCACAGTCCCTTTTACCTCAGAAGAGATAACAGATTTTCATGAAAATGTCTTTAAGTTCACCATTTCAGTGCACACAAACTTTCAATTAAACAAAGACAATTATTACAGCTAAACAGGCATTCCAGTTCTAGAAGTTTTAAGACTTAGAAGTTATAAAACCAGAGAGAATAATGTTCTTAAGAACTGTGAAATGCTGAAAGAGAGAACAGCAGACACTTTTTTAAGCCAGGTGTCATGATGGCAGAAAAGTTAAAATAAATGGTAAAACATTGCAATGGGACAGAGAGGGCTTCTTGACCTCAAAGTAGGGTTATGAACAAGGAATGAGTCACTCTCACAGGAAGCACGTCTAAAGAGGGTCTACATCAATTCTTGCTGCAGATGGACAACATTGGCTATGCATTAGAACACCTGCCTACCAAAATTTCAAGATGCTTAATTTCAGCTTTTTTATATAAAATGGGACTTTAATTGTTTTGGTGCAACATTATCCAGCAAGCATAGCATTTGTTTATTGTCAGCCCATTAATAGCTTTTTCCAAGATACTACTGGAAGGGAGAATGCACTAGGAGAGAGGGTTCAGGGCTAGTGCTGTGGCCAAGCTGGGGTTTTTGTCGTGCCTTCGTGTGTGTTTTAAGTCATTCCTGGCTCTTTGTCAGCTCCAGTAAAGAGATTAGTTGCCATCAGTCGATACCAGTGTCTTTGTCGTGGGTCTGCCAGGCAGAGCCGCAGAGTGTGGGAGAAGAGGTTTCCTCTCCCAGTGCTTGCCTGTTCCTACAAGAACCCTGGGAAAGGTCACTTGTTTACTCCTCTCACTGATCAGACCTTTTCCTATTTAGTTACAGAAAAGTCAGTGCAAATATCCCGGCAGTCCAGTGACCATACGGCAGCTGACAGGCTGAAGATGCCTTTTGGGAATGGGATTTGGACTTGCTCCTCTACAAATGCTGATTAATATGGGAAGTGAGGGAGAAAACAAATCCATTTCCAACAATTCTCTCTGTTCTAAATCACTTGTCTGAAACCTAGAAACTGTAATGTGTAATTTTAGCACTGGAAGACTTTTTTATCATAAATTGAGGGGAAGGGTGAACAGCTCTGAAAGTGAGATGGCTTAACTAATCCTTTCTGTCCTACAAATCCTAGGGGAACTGTGATAACGGAAGTATATTCTACTGGCTTCCATGAGAAGACAAATACCATTTGTCTTAGAAAACAGCCATGCAGCACATCAGCAAGGTGAGTGTTCACGAGATGCAGTGACAAGTAAGTAGTTCCAGTCAGCTGTCCCTTTGTGTTGGTCATTTGCGGGCATATTCTATTCTCAGTCTTTTCAGTTAAACCATAGCCTATATTCTTGAAATTAGGATTGAAATGGACCCTTCAAAATATGTTCTGATTTTTAAAATGCATCCCTTTCACTTTTGTTCCCCAAATTAATTTAGTCAATGTATATTTACCTTGTATGTTCTTACATTCCAGTGTCTTTTCCATAATAACTTGAGTATTTAGAACTTGTGGTACAGTATATATTACGTTGTATGACATATAATTTGACATCAAAGTAGGGAAGCAAATACAAGTCTTTTATTAACAATATAATTATCAGAATGTTCCCTCAAAAATAATGATACAGGTGATGACATGAAAATTACAGAAGCCTATACAAAGAAGAATAATAATGCATATTTGACAAATTAGAGGCTAACATATAGTGAAACAGAGCTAAAGGAAGATCTCATTTAGTAAAATCCTTCCAATTTAAAAGAGGATACTGTTGTTATTCCAATGGATGTTATAATCCTTGTGATGTGGTGAGATGTCACAAGGTCAGAAGATCAGCTGCTTTAAAAAACTGGTCTTCTCTGATACTTAGAAAACAAAACTCAGGGTTTATATTCAATAATATATTTATGTAAGAATTACTAAATAAGAAGACCAAGAAGACATACAGCAGGAATAAAAACGAAGCCATTATCAGAACTAGTTCTATTTCTTACTGTTTACTGTAAATCAATTAGTGAACCAGTTATCCAGAGATTAAATAAAGAACCAAGCTGAAATGCTGTGATTATAATCACACAGCCCAAATAAAGCATGCACGTTGGCAGCCTTACACAAGAGAAGCAGACTCATTCTGCCTGTCCGTACCCTCTCGACCTGAAGGTCAAACATGGAACAAACCTGTGGGATCTTCCCCTTCACCTTCTTAATTCTTCCTACCAAATATCCTTATCAAAATACTTCTCTGAATGGTTATTCTCTGATCATTTCCACTTTCATCCACTTAGAAAGGATCCTATAAATAACATACAAAACTTGCTTTTTTCTCCCCCTAAAATTATGAAACAACAAATGCATGCTATTCCTAAGCAAATGTATTCCCTGTCTAAAAGCAGAGTAGCTTCATCTGCTCCATCTTTGTGTAGTCACAGCAATCAGATATAATATATGTGAGAAACCTGTCAGCCCTCAGAAAGAGCGGGAGGCATATGGTTCTATCACACAATTTCACTAAATTTCATAACTAAACCTACACAACTGAGTCTAATGCTGATAGTAAAGACAACGTTACACTTTTATTGGGTACTCTTTTTCAGCATAGAAGCTGAAAGGAAAAGGAAAGCTGAAAGGAAAAGCTTCCACGACAGGAAGCACAGCTGAACAACAGGAAAAAAATTAGGATAACTTTCAAAGATGTAACCTCTTGTCTAAAATATGAGATGCTGTACGTACTTCTCATTAAGCTACTTCAGCAGCCAGTGGCTTGGAACTATGTAGACCAGAGTCCGTTCTTCTATTCCAGCAATTCTCTGTTAAAATCTGTGTCCTTAAAAGACCAGGAGGGAGGCTGCACAGCTACTCAAGGTCAAACAATGCAGGAGTACAGCAAGTACTAGCTGGGCAGGGACAGTGGAAGATAACAGTCAAAGTGACATAAGCTGATGATTTGGTAACTAAACGACAAGGTGAACTAGGAATTCCCACACTAACTGAGTTACCCTGTTTCTCCTGGACTTAAAAACTCTCAAATAAGATTAGCCTAAGGTTGCCACATTCTTCCAAGTTTCATTTTTTTCTGAAGGAAAAGCCTTTTAAGGGTCAAATGGTAGTTTACTTGCCAGTCCTTAAGCCAAATGCTTTTTTACACTGAACAGTGTAGAAAAAAATGAAAATTAGGCTTACAATACCAGGTACTCTGATTTTCATCAGCTCTCCATACCTGAAGCCCTCTCTTTATGTATTTGTAAAAATATTTGCAGAGCATTGTACTTTTCCAGTATTGTCACAATATAACTTAATTATGAACATTCTACATTCTGTAATTCTTTTGACTGGAAATATCTTAAAATAGACCAACAGTCACGTAAAACTACAGTAATCTCCATTACAGCAAGAATGAAAACATGCTGTACAGCAAAAGCTTTCAAGGACAAATCTTCAAGGCTTCTATCTGTCCTGCTTTGAGCCCTCAACTTATCATTCATAATGAACTTTTCTGCCAACAGGCACAACTGTCAACAGGTGACAAATCATTGTATCAAGTGGCAATTTTTCACTTTTTGTTGCTCTGCTTTCCTTTCTGGCACCCTCTTATGGGATACATATTTGCCATGGAAATGAATGAATCATGCACTACCAGCCTTTCAGTTCTCCAAATTTGCCCTACAAATTACACAACGAACTTTAGATTTTTGCTATTGCTTAACTACATTTTAAGCACAGACCCAGATAAGCAGTCTCTTCCAGCTCAGACAAATATAGTGGGCATATATTGTGCAAGCAGGCAATTAGCTAATTCCCGAGCTCAAATAACATACATTGTTTTTGAAAGGCACAGAGTTGTTTTCTTCAGAAGAAAGAATCCTGGAGAAGGCTGGGAGGTGGGGCAGAAGGGCAACACTGGTGTTCCTTAGAGAAAGGCTTGAGGTTGGCTTCCAGGATGATCACAGGTAATATCCCAGAAGAAGAAAACTCTTGGTGTTTCCTTAAACTTGTTTTGTTGGGTTTTTTTTTTTTTGTTTTGTTTTGGGGTTTTTTTGTTGTTTTGTTTTTTTTTTTAGGAACAATGCTACCAGCACCTCAGCATGGCTGCCTATCTCATGACAGCTGCTCAAGATCAGTAAATCAGCTGAAAATAATTCAAAAGGCAATGTCACTCAGGCCGTACACCCAGAAAGTTCTTGACATAAAAAGATGGGTGTATACGTATATAGCCACTTGGTCCCTAATGCTTTTGTTTGGCTTTTATAGACCATACAAAGTGTGTAACTGCTTACTTACAACCAGGTGTTCATCAAATGTTCTGTAAACAGCAAGTAGTTTGGCTTTTTTACTACGATTTTCGTGTGCATGTTTTTTTGCTTTCCACTCAGTTCTTCCCTTGGTTGCTTCCCAGGACCCCTGAAACACAGCACTCTCTGGTCCCTTCAAATTCCTGTATCTCAGAACCTGCTGTACTTCAGTCTGCCCCATATTGCATTGGGGAAGTTCCCCGCAAATGCCAAACTATACAAACACTAAGTGGCCTCTACCCAGCCACTAGCATCTATGAAATTGCATACCGTCTAAAGCTCTTATGTTGAAGTGGAAACCTGTCAACAAGTTCAATATGTACTGGGAACATACAAGGACTAGCAGCCAGACGGACAAAGACAGCACATTCATACACAACAAATCTCCTTAGAAACCAAGCTAAAAATATTTCTCCTAAAGCTAGAATGAAATTCCTATTTGGGAGCAAATGAAAATGCTGTTGTAATTATAAGTTGATTTTTCTAATCACTTCACCCCACTTGCTAGAACAGTCGGAAAGTCTTCCATATTCGTAGTTACTTTTTTCTTATACACATACGTTTTCACCACATGTATTTACTTTCTACTGTTAGAGTGACTTGAGGACTGGCCACACTTAACAGGGTCATTATAGACCACGTTTTACCTAACTCTTCCCATGGGTATGAGAGAGTTTAGGGGAGTAAGCATAGTACAAGAGGATGTTCTTCCCTTTCATCCAAGTGAGGCAGTGTCTGGGACACAGCTGTCCTTTTCAGCACTTCAGAAATGCAGGGGGGCTACTGCGGCCTCAAATTCCTGTCCAAAGAAATGGAAGTAGCAAGGTGGTGACACACAGACCTGACAGTTTCACATTCAGCAGTTCTATGGAACATAGCTAAGTGTTGAGAAAACAGCAAGCAAATATCTAAAACGTACATGTTTTTCCCAGAAAGTAACAAGAAAAGCTGCACAAGCATCTTTTGAGTATGTACCCTATTAGGTCTTCCCTTTCCACTAAATCCTCATTATCAAAACGTAGCAACCTACCTGCTCTGTCCATTTCTCTCACAGTTTCTGAAACTTTCTGGTCATACTACCAACATAATTTGAGGAAGCAAAACCAAAAGGCACCTGACATCACTGTAAGAGAGAGGATGAGGGATGCCCTTAGCCTAGCATATGAGTAAAAAGCACATCCAGGAAACCTGTCTGCCTGGATAGTAGCACTTGTACAGACTATCCTAGACTATCATGGAGAAACAAGTCCAGAAGTGCTAGCTGCTTGTGCTTAATTCTTACATTTTTACATCAACAGCGCTTTTAAGTGGGAGTTATTTTGATGTGAAGATCAATAAATCAAGAAATATAGGTAAGCAATACTACAGCATCCTTCAAATGCACTGGGCCATTATGCTTGCTGAGAAGATGAACAGGCAAACTGTTTCTGTGGAATGAAATACTAAATTTTCCACACTGAAGGACTTATTGCTATTTTGCAGTAAGGGGAGCGAGAGAGGGATGGAGGAGTGAATCAGAAGAGAATTCCATGTCTGATTTACTAATGTATTCACCACACATTTGCAGACATTAAGGCTCCTCCACAGGTACCCAAGAGATTACTCTAATGCTTCCACAGGGATTGCCAAGAGAATCCCTGCAGCTTCACAAGACTATTATGCTTTGACTGTTTGCGTTGTCCTGTCTCTCTTCTGCACACAAATATAACTTTCATTACATCTAAAGGGGCACATGGAAGCAGCCAAAGGAGAGAAAAATCACAGAACAGTGATCAGATAAAATTAGCTGTTTACTCCATGCTATGCAAGAATTCACAATTTATCTTTATTTACTCAGAACCATTAATTTCAAAAGATCATCTACACATAGGAAATACCAGCTGCCATCACATGAAGCTGATGTGCACGTTTTTTACTGGCGGGAAAAAAAAAGAAAAAAAAAAGGGGTAATTAAAAATGGAACCAATTGGTTGGTCCAGCCATGGCCTTTGTTGCTCCACCACTGAAACACAGATGGAGAGTAAGGACTTCTTCAGAGCCAGCTGCAGCTGCAAGGGCTGTGCTGGCTATAGCCCGAGTGGCCGTACTGGCACATGCGCTCCATGGGACCTCATTTGTTCCTCCATATCCCGTAAATCGTGCCAGCCAGCCTTCATTACTAAATGACACCAAACTATGATCTTGTTGCTGAAGTAAACATCACAATATCTGTAACAGTATTGCTGTTATATTTCTGGATCCAGAGATTTCTGCCACAATGCCTAATGCTATAGCAAATACAGGAAAATGTAACTGGGAATGCCTGTGTAAAGGAGGGTCTGGTTTACCTACTGGTTTCTTGCCTATTCCTGTTACATTTGCAGATTCTTGCATGCAGATACACACTACAGAGTTCAAATAAACATCTACTCAATTATTACAAAAGCATTAGAAATACCTTTTCTTTTTTCATATTTCAGAACAGACTTCCAGATTGATCAAATAAGGTATCGAAAGACATTCTTATTCACAAGTAAGCCCTTCAAAATGGGGTAATGTACAAGCTGAGATTTAGGGCACATATGCCTCTAGCCACTAAAAAATGAAATTCAAGACTAATAAAGCAAAGCAAATTACTTATTTCTCGCAAGTCCAACTCAAAACCTGTATTTTCCAGGCAAAACAAAGAGTGCACATGCATCACAAATGAATTATTTCTATACTCTACACACAGAAGTCAGGGCTTTTTTTCCACATACTGTTGCTGGATGGACAGTACATTTTTCAAAAGAAAAAAAAAGAAAATGTAAGTAAAAACTAAATGTATAAAAGCCAACAGGACTTACTGAAATATCATAATTGGTCATAGTATGTAACATTAATTTAGAAACTGTCTTGGGCTTATAAAATGATATACAAGCCTAACAAGGGATGACATATCTGAAAAAACACAGGTGATTTCTATCTTCAGAAGATGAAAAAAAAGGAACAGCTTTTTCACACTGCAGAGAGCCAAACACACCATCAATATGGATGGAGTAGTTACAATGGATGTTAGGTGTTATCACATATAAAAGACCAATCCACATTTTACAAAAAACGGGTGGAAAATGGTTTTCCTCCCTTGGCCTGACAGAGTCAGAGCTCGCCACCTTTTAGAGCAAGGGTGTGAAATTCATTTTCAACAGGGGCCGCATCAGCCTGGCAGTTGCCTTCAAAGGGCTGAATGTAATTTTAGGACTGCATAAATGTAGGAGTAGTTACATTTATCCAGTCCTAAAATTATATTTGGCCCTTTGAAGGCAACCATGAGGCTGATGTGGCCCCCAGTGAAAATGAGTTTGACACCCGTGCTTTAGAGTATGCTGTAGAACTTCACAACTGCATCTTTTTTCCCCTCTCTCTCGTATACATAGATACACACACACACGCACACACACACGAAGGTTAACAAGACAAGGTGGCTTGAGTAGCAGTCAGTTAGGAGATATCTGGGGACATAACTAACGACTTAAGATCAGCTGTGGACAGTAACTTAGTAACTGACAGGCCCATGGTTAAAAAAAAAAAAAAAAAAATATGTAATAGCCAAAGAACACTCTTTGGTAAATCAGTATCACATTGTAATATTGATGTCAATAAATTACATTGCAATTGCTAATGTAATAATGATGCAAACGATACTTAGGCAGAAATTCTTTTTTCTAAGTCCCAGATTGGGTTTCTGGTCATATGGCATCCTTTTTGTTTGTTTGGTTTATTTTTAAATATAATTCTTGTCCTAGAAGTGACATGAGAAATGCATCTTAAAATAAATTAATATGTTTGTGCTTACCTGGCAGGAGTAGCTGGTTAACAGACACAGAGCCTTCCCCTTTATGGTCACTAGGAGGAACTAAGTTCAGTCAAAAGTGAAACAAGTGAAACACTGTCACACACCAGTTTTTCAGTGCTCTACCTAAAGCAACATAGTGCTTTCATTCTGTTTGTAACAGTCAAATGCTGATGTTCAAAGAAGAAATAATTACTGCTACTTTTAAGAAAGAATTCAGAGAGAGACCTGCCTCTGCACATCAGATTTGTGCTTAATGTCCATAGTTGCCTTTCCTTCTACTTCCTCAGCTCTACACATGCAGAAACTACACAGGGGCGCATCTTAATCCACATGACAGTCTATGGTTTATGGTTTAAAAAACAAAACAGACAAACAAACAAACAACAACAACAACAAAAAGCAAAAAAAAAAAAAGCAAAAAGAAAAAAGAGAGTAGAATGCTTCTGAGGACTTAAACATAAATGTGAAGCTCTTCAGTCATTTATGAGTAAAACCTTGTATTGTCAGAAAAATAATCAGACCTAGGGAGAGGATGTTGCTGATATTCTGCTTAAAAACAAGAGGACTGTCACCGTTGACCCAGTCAGGGGGAGTGTGACCAGGGCACAATGGGGACCACACACTGACTTGCCTTTAGGAATAAGTGGGGCGATGGAGGTAGAACAGAGAGACCTCCTCACAACAGTTTTATGTAACAGAGGGGCTTTTCCTGCCTTGCCTCTGTACCATCACCCCTTCAAGGAGTATAAAGCCAGACCTTACAGGCTGAGAGTTTTGATGCCATTAGCAGCACAAGACCTAGCAGAAGGTGCTGGGCGCCCAGTGCCATTTGGGACAGACTTGATCCCGTCCCTGTGGTGTACAGCATGAGAAATCCAACACTGGAGACCTGGCTGGTTAGAAACCATTCCTACTTACAATCCCTAGGAAAATTACAAGGAGCTGCTAGGGTTCAGCAAGAACTTCTGTGAATTTTACAAATATTGCAAAGCCAGTCTCAGTTTGTATAAGTAGCCCAAGAGTTCTGCATATTTTTTTCATTGCATCTGCCCTCTGAGAGTGTTTTATTTTTAAGAAGTTTATATGATCTCTTGAGAAAAACATTAATGAACCAAATGCAGTTAAACATTACATCTCAGCCACAAAGCAAAGCATATGAATCATGAGTTGTTCGATTTCAGTGAGCTCTAAATAAGACTCTTCCTTGCACCCATTTAAAACAAAAAGCTGACCAATCACACCGCCCCAGCAGCACCCTACATTGAATAAGAAATCTGCACCATTTCGTGGCTTTGCTGTGTCTGACACTTATTTTGCCACTCTTACTCAGAAACTCAAACCCTCAGAAAGGTTTGTGCACAAAATGTTTGGCATCACTCTCTCCTCCTATCCTATATTTCACAGATTACATCCATGACAGAATTAGCTCCATCCTCAGATACCCAAGCTGCACCATATAGTCAAGTTCCTACCTGCCCAACTCTTCAAATTTTGCTTTTTAATGTGGAGAAATTTCCTGAAGAAGTAATAAATAGGGTTCTAAAAATTCTTTTCCATTTGGAGAAAATTAAATACACATTTCTCTTCAAGATATAAAAAGCATTTTTTACTCTGATCAAATGTATTTCAATTATATTAGAATGCTTAGCATACTACTTTGTTATATGTACTCCAGTGTAATTTTATAGTGTATTATTTATCCAAAGAGATTAAATTATTCTGCTGGATATCTGAAGTGTTTATGAGTAGACTGAATTACATCATTGCCTCCACTTGCATGCCTTATTTTTTTTTTGTCACCTGTCAGGGACTGCAATTTCTTTGAAGCAGTTATTTTGGAAAAGTATTTTCCAAAAGTTTGAAGGGATTCAACTGTGATTCCATTTCATGTTAACTGGGGTTTATGTGAAACATTTTTAAAGTTTCACAACATGAGGAGAGAAGTGCTGCTGCATTTATTTGGATGTGCCAGTAAAGTGTTGCACCAAGGAAACAGAATTCTGACCGAGCAATCCTAAACAACTTAACTACTCCCTGCAGAAGATACAAGTTTTCGTCAATTAAGACAGTTGCACCAGACACATGGATCAAAAGTAATGAAACATATGATTAATCATTAGCATTTTTCAATTTCAGCGCACCACTTGCAAAGATTGGGGGACTGATTATTGAACAAAAATTAGTACACCAGTAAGGACACTTTCATTCTTTTTTTAATGAGTTGAAGACTATTTTTCATCAGCTCAAAATTACGCCTTATTATCAGCACATAGACTCCAGCCTGAGCTAGCAGGTGCTTTACAGATCGCTCTTTTGTAAACTTACACAAATGCAACCTTCCAAAAGTAATTTATGTTAGAATATCCTAATTCTAACATCACCATTTTTCAGAGTCCGAGGACAATGTGGAAGGAAAGATGTAAAAAAGAGACAATTTATTAGAGCTCCAGCAGTCAAAACATCATTTTAGAACAACAAATATTTCAAGAGCTCCAAAACACTTTGCTGCTGGTAAGGTACAAAATTATGCTTCTGGCTATCCTGCTGTATACTTACGGAGACACTAGATTATATGTAGTTTAGCCAGATGTCTGCCTCTGTGAGAATAAAGCTTAGCACCCCAACAAGGAAAAGTATTAAAGTAATATACTTTTTACTTTTTAAAATAAAATATTAAATTTTTATTTCTCTGATCTCTCATACAGGAAAAATATACTCACATAATGCAGATGCAAACATTTCATAGATAGCCACTGCTGTGAAAAGCAATTTTAACTTGATATTAAAAATTACATTGTTGACATTTTATTTTCCAATAAACTCTCTTTTGTGGATTGTCATGCAATTATGCAAGTCGCAGTGATGGCTTTTACAATTCTATCTTATTTAGCTGAGTAGGTACCAAATGTGCTAAAATACAGAAATCTTGTCATGAAAGATTTTCCACACAAGCAGGCAAATTGAACTACACTAACTTCTGACTACTGAAAAGGATTTCTACCTTGGCCTTAATTATGTATCAACTTCTTATAATACCTTTGTTTCTGTTAAAAACAGATGTCTTGAAAAAGTGAGCCCGAAGTCCTGAACAAAGCATATGAGTATTTTAAGGCTCTGTAGAGCCACAGCTGATCTGTGGGCAAACTGTGAGCGGGAGCTGTAATTCAGCTAGGGATCACTGTTCCTATCTGAAGCAGTTTCCAAGGCAGTCAGCCCTGAGGGGCTGAAAAACAGGAATAAGCTCTTCTGGATGAAGCTGCAGAGCAACTTACAGCAGAAATATGGTCTCAGCCCAGTAAATCTCTTTCCCACACCTCCTTCCCTCCCTAAGGAAAAAAGGAAGAAACTGTCTTAGATCAAAGGTGAATGGAAAAATAACAATAAACGGCACATGAACCATTTTGTTTTTATTATCTCCTTTTTGTGACATCATTTCTAGGGACTGCCTATCAAAACAACTGTTGTCTTTCTCACTGGAAAATAAATTCACATTTTTGGTGACTTCAAGAGGTACTAGTGGTACCTTATTTTAATGAGCATTTCCTAGGTTCTTAAAAGCCTCCACAAGAGCTTTTGGGAGAAAGTTTCTTTATATGAATGGCTACGTTACTTGCAGCACTGTATCCATTTGTGCAAATACATCACTGTATCCAGCCGAGCAAACAGAACCAAGTAAGTGTAAGTCCGATCTACTTCGGAGGTAGATATTTGATTTGCTCAATAAGAGAATGGCTCTTTTACTCTCCTCTTAGCAAGAGGCAGGGACATCTCTGTGACAGGCAAGGCAGGAGGAAGACTGGAGGCTGGGATCCTTCCTCCTCTTTACCTGCCATGTGATCTTGAGCAACTCGCTTCATGCCTCTGAGCTTCTCGCTCAAAGAAAAAATGTTCAACCCACCATTTCTGAGAATTCTGCCCCTTGAAATCAACCAAATCAAGGAAGCCAGCACATCCATATCTGGCTGTCCCACCAGGTCCAGCAAGTGCAATGCTAAGATATATTGAAAAATAAGCAAGGGACACATGACGTCTCTGAAGGAGAAGGATGAAGGTTGTCTCTACTCTCACCATTGGAGAGAGGCAAGTCCTAAAATACTGCAGCTGTGTAACGCCGCTTTTGTAAGATTTGCTGTAGAGACAGTTGTTTGAGGCGAAGCTTTCAGGGGACTCTGTGTATTGGCCCTAAGTGCATCCCCCCTGCTGGAGGTTTGGCTGCGGGAGCTTGGGGCCAGCCCAGAGCCAGCGAAGCCCCAGGGAGCCACTGGCCCCTCTGGCACCCTGACACACTTTTTATGTGCTTGCATACCAGGCAATCGTAAATACGGCCAAAATATATCACCACTTCCATACTCAGTATTTCTTTGGGACCTTCACATTTGAGGCAGCTGCAGAGGAACTCAAAATTCAAAGGATATTAAACTCTCTCAGCCTGATCAATCTTGAGCTATCAGTTGACAACACTTTCAAATTATTTATTGCCAGCAGACAATATCACAAAAGCCAACAGAATGAATAACTTACTGATTGCATTAGTTTACATCATTTTTACTCACAAACCCCTGTTTGTCTTCACCTGAAATTTTTAAAGCCATCTAAGTTCTTTCCTCTTCTCTCCAAAAATAATTTCAATAAAGCACTGGTTGTCCGTTCACTTCTCCTGCACTGTCTCTTCCCCCTTGTGTGGCTGAACGATCAGTGACCTTCTGAATGCAGCCATCAGCTTGTCAGCTGAAGCACTTAAACATGGCCTGGAACAAACAGTATGATTTATTTCTACGAGAACATGAATGGTGTGTATCAGGTAGCTGTGAAGTTTCTTTGTAAATGCCTATAAGGAGTCTGCTACACATCTCTTGTATCTGAATGCCATATATCCATGATTCCAATGACATTTTGGATAGAAAATGCCCATGTTAGCAGACTTAAGCAGGGCTCTGATCTGCATCACATATGTAGTGTCAGCCTACTCACAACTATTTTGGTTATGAGCATCTGGTGTCCCTAACATGCAAATACAGAGACTTCTGCCCCTCTGTGAAACATGTGTCTCACAAAGAAACAGCGCACCCTGAACCAGCTTGTGAAACTGAAGTGAGAAGACATACCAGGCACCTGCTCTGCACAGAAATCCACCCAGCCCTACATGGTGGTATAAAGCCAAAGGATGACATCAACATTTTTTTAGGAATAAGTGTTAGTCCAATTTCCAAACTGCCACCTGGTTGCAAAAAAAAAATCTCAAATCCAGCAAAATATGTTAGTGTATGCACACTAATGAGCAAGCAGAAATAGTAGTGATTCTAAACTATAGAACAAAATCCTGTAGCTTCTGACACTGAGGCTTACAGACGTGCCCTGAGCAAATCACAGTAAGTTCTCGTAGCATGACTTCACAGTACATCTTTGATCCAACACTAAGAGAAGTTCTGTCTCAAAGTCTCCTGGTTGCTACGATTATGTGTAACACTTCCATAGGCTCTTCCCACTACAGTGCAAAGCAACCAGTGCTGGATCACAAGCAAGGGAAGATATTCACTTTTGCCTGCCCAGTATTAAATAACATAATAATAGTCACGAGACAAAATCCGATTTTATTGCGCTGCTCATCACAACTATCATGCCAAGACATTTTGGGACTATTTTAAATCAAGGACATCAATTACCTCTGTGAACATCAATATGAAACTTCCCACCCAGAAGGGCCACTCTGAAAAAAGCACAAAACTTATTCTAGGAGAAATTAAGACAAACAGGATACTAAAGTACATATTTACTCAAGCATCTAGAAACAGGTCAGCAAGAAACCATTCTACTTGGCTGAGCATTACATGGGAACATTTTCTTGGAGAAAGCAAAGTTGTAATGAGAGCACATTTTGTGCATAAGAAAATTTGTAATGCTTTTAGTGGATGAATAATAGTTGCTTCAACTTACTTAGAACCCAGGGACTGAAGCAGACATCAGATTCCCGACTATATTAAATAGACAGTAGAAACTGCACTTCTTTACCTCAACAATTATTTAGCACCACGATAGAAATAGGAGGGTGGTCCCCTGGCAGAATGGACCAAACTGGAGGACATATCACTAATCCCAAATAACAAAGGATATTGGCTCACTCTGCAATGTACACGTAACATTGGCTCCATTTGTTTCAAAAGATCCATCATAGCCACTTTCCTGCAAGTGTAAGCAGGGCATAAAACCTAAGCAGCTCTGCAAAAATCAGAAACAAATTCAAGAAAATGTGACCTTTCTCCCCTGACCTCTGTCCCCCCAGAAAAAAGAGAAAGATATAATAAGAAGGCATCAGCAATGGCATAAAGGATCAGAGTTTGTCAGAAATTCATTCCACATTATTTCTCCCTCTTCTCCCACAAAACCTTGATACATTCCTTTTCCCTCATTCCTCTCTTTTGGCACAAAAGTTGTGATTGTGATCATCTGCCCCCACATTTAGCATGGGGGTTGGGGAAAAAGAAGGTGAGAAAGCCTGGCTTCAGCAAGCATAGAGAGCCACAGAGTTGTTTTAAGAAGCAAAGTTCTGCATGTGGAATAGAGGAGCAGAAGCTTAACTGAGATACAAAATCAAACATTTTGTAGATTTTATTCCAACCAAAGTAAAAAAAAAAAAAAAAAAAAAAAAAAAACCCAAAAAAAAAAAAAAAAAAAAAAAATAAAAAAAAAAAAAAAAAAAAAAGAAAAAAAAAAAAAAAAAAAAAAAAAAAAAAAAAAAAAAAAAAAAAAAAAAAAAAAAAAAAAAAAAAAAAAAAAAAAAAAAAAAAAAAAAAAAAAAAAAAATCCCCTAAAAAGAAGAAAAAAATTTCAATGGGATAACAGAAAATAAAAACTAAAATAAACAGTTTAAAAAAAATGTAACAGTAGAAGGCAAAAACTGGTTAATTTCAGAACTACTCAAGGTTTACCCAGTGCTGGCTGTGTTTGCTAGCCCATGAAAACCACCAGCCTTACAGATAACTCAGAGGAAGAGCCTGTCCTTGGTGCTAAGCAGGAACATCACACCACACCAAGCCCAATAGCCATTGCTATGTAAAATAGCTGTGTTCACAGCAGGGTCACATAGAGTATCCTCTGAACATTCCCTTGACACAGCTGCTAAGCACACAGTGAATAAAATGCTATATCCATTACACTGATTTTCTTCTTCACATTCCTAAAGAAAAAATCAGATGAAGAATGAAGAATCATGTCTCTGACTGAATGCATCTAGGATGCCTCCTCCAGATAAGCTTAAAATAAAATCAAAACCGAAGTTTTCATAGAGAGGATTCTTGTGCCTTCAGAAGAGTCACTGTAAAGGTTCAGTTCCCAGGGACTGAGAGGACATGCACACAAACAGGCAGCACTGCCTCGTTTTTAAGACCACTGCTCTCCAGTGCACATCCCATGGTGGACACAAGGTGCCCACTCCACTCTCTCAACAGAGCATCCCATTTGTCTCAGCCCTGTAAGACAACTGGGAAATTCTGTGCTGGCAACAACTGGAGAGTCTGCCCCAGAGAGAAGTCTTCCTTTGTCCAGCCTTCCAAGAGTTGTCATATTTTGTCGCAAAAAAGGATCCAGGGAGAATCCCTGCTTCTTCTGATCCTCTGGCTCACAAAGGACTAGACACAAATCATCCCTCTAACCTTTGATATACACTATAGCAACAGCTTGACAAGCTCCTTCATATACTGACTGAGTGTTATTAAGAAACAATTTTTTTTTATTGAGAGTTTTGTTTTCTCTGTTGAAGCTGTCACTTTTTGCAAAAGAAGATGAATATTAACTGGCTATCAAGAAAAGCATGAGGTCAACTCTGCAGTCAGTGAACTAGGGGTTTTTGTTTCTACTGGGATTTTTTCCCCCAAATGATCAACTCCGTCAATGGGTGAGAAACAACTTGCTACTGATGTTTAACTCAAAACCATCCCTGCTTTAAAGCCAGATTCAGGCAAACTGCTAATGGAGGTATCAAGAACATCCAGAAAAGACAGCTGAAATTACAAGTTTTACATTATTATTAAATCCAAAAGGTCTCTCCCTGTATCCAGCCCATTTGCTGATATTAGATATTTTCCCGATACACATTTCCAGAGAGATTATGTCTTCCTTCATAGTCTGTGGCTCAGGTTGCATTTGCTGGGAAGAACCCATTCCCAAGGGGAACACCAGAACTTTTAGAACTCCTCTCCTTCTGGAAATAACATAGATAGAATTAATTTATCCTTACTTCTTTCCCTACAAAAGTGGTTTGCTTCTAGACCTATATCTTTTGGTTAGCACAACTTAAATGAAAATACTGTGGAAATGAAAACATAAAGTTGCTATTTTCTATGCATAATTTGATAATTAACAATCCCTTGTCTGAATGACATGCAAAATTCCTTTGCCACCCACCTTAAGACTCTGGTGTGCCAGTCTGACACACAAAGGTTATAATCCTGGGTTATCATCATGCTGCTTCTCCCTGATTCTTCACTCATCCCATCCCCACCTCCACCCTCTTAATGCTTGTTTCTGGTTCTGGTACTCATCTGAACTTCCGCAGATCTGATTCCAATCAATAACTGGCAGATAACTATTCCACTAAAAAGACAGTCCCTGAGTTTTCCTTTTTTCTGTCACAGCAGAAAACTAAATTTCTTCACGGATTGGCCCAAACATCTCAACAGAATGAATGTGCACAGCTCTTTCCTCACCCAACAGTGAAACCTGTCATGAGGCAACAAATCACTTCAGAGGGACAATGAGTTGGAATAGCTGATGCTCATATATATAGCTTTTCTTGAAAGTTGTGGGGGTAGTTTTGTTTTTGTTTGTTTGTTTGTTTGTTTGTTTTTTCCTAGGGATAAAGTCATCAGAGCCAACTCTGGAGATCCTTTGTAAAAAAGGCAGCCCAGTTTGCAGGCAGTTTTCAGAGCCCTTCACAGTTGGACAACTCAAAGCTTCTGACATCTTGTGCTGGACAGTTGCCTTAGGGAATCTACTACACAGCCTCCAGCCAATAAGGCATATATTATTTTCTTCATATCTAATTTCTTTAAAACAAGGATGGCCATGTCAAGCTTCCTTATGGGAGGACTTTAAAGTTGTTTAAGCCGGATGGCTTCAAAGACCTTCTGCAAACTTATTTCTTTCTTAAGAATGAAAAAATCTTACATTAATTCTCCAAACCTATCACAGAAACAAAGCTAAACTTCTTAAATACTCAATGGCAATGATACTGACTCACAAATCATCTTCAATGAAGTAGTTTCATTTCCTGAACCTAGCTATTATCATCTGACACAAATTTTACTCTAGCTTTAAGAAAATACCTTTTTTTTTTCCTTTCATAATTAACAGTATTATTATAAATTAAAAACTATGTTGGGTCAGAGGTTAAAAATATTATGGTTATGTACTGATTCTGAAGCGGAGAAATTAGATTATTATTGTCAGGGCTTTTTATGATCTTCAGCAAGTTAATTAAAAACCAAACAATAAGAACCCTTCAGCTTTTTCTTTTCACTCTTTAGTTTATTAACAGATATTATGCTTTTGAGGATGGAAACCGTATCTTATGAATTCTCCATTTAGAGCTTGATAGGGTGAACATTCCATTCAATGCTCTGTACATAATACCTCACACTACCTCGATACTGACAGAATTAATAGTAATAGGAAAAATATCCTAAAAAGTTGCCTGCAGGAAAGAACTAAGGAAATTTAGAAAAGTAAAATAGGATAACCCTTTAGAAGTACACCTTCTAGTTTATCTAGTTTATCAATGATATATATGAAAGTAACCTGTTTTAAGCAGAAAATTACAGTAAATACAAAGGTTAGTAGTTCACTTACTGTTTGCAACAGTTTAACATACAACCTGCGAACAGCCCCTCTTTGTTAAAGGCATGGAAGGACATCAACCACAGGGTTTTGACTTCAGATGCAAGGCAGGCAGGGGAGCTACATTCTGGTCAACATGTCCAGTCAGAACAATTTAACATGCAAAAACACTGTTCTTGGCTAGAATGAAGTGCAGATGGGCCTGGAAGTAGGAGATGTTTACTTGGAAATAGTATGTAAAGGGTATGCAAAATGATGTGGCGTGCCTGTTAGAGTAATGAACTGTGACTCTGAAAAGTACGAACCATGCCGGAAGGCACCTGCTTAGAGATCAGCGCCTGGTTCAGTGACATGCTGTTTGGCTACAGAACTGAGGTACAATAAAAGGGCCACACGGAAGAAAAAAAACCCAACAAATCTGTTCAGAAACACAATACTTTCTTTCCCCACTCATAGCTACACATATATTCACACACCATCCTTTCATTTAGGAGAAGGATTGTCCCTTTTTAGCTTGTGTCAACATGGGACTTTTTAGGCATTAAGGTCACTGCTTAAGAATTTCACACTCCTGAGCAGTGAAATGATGACAAATGTTGTCAGAAATGAACATTAGTTAGAGAAATAATGTAGAGATGATAGAATCTGTTCTGTGGAACACTGTGTGAGGAGGGTAATCTTCATAAGAACATGGGATATGGATCAGAAACAGAAACCAACCTAAACATTCTCTTACCATGTTTGTTAACATCAGCTACAATAAAAGTGCACAAAATTTTGAAATCGATCTTTTACAAACTTTACTGGAAAAATTATTTGCAAAGAATGAATCTCAACTTCGAATTCTTCATTATACTGTTTAACAACTAGCATTTGCAAAGAAATCCTACAGAATTCCTAGTTATATCTTCACAGTTCTTGAGTTGAAGCCGAATTAATCTCTCTTGTGTTGCAAACAGTCCTCTTAAAAACAAAACAAAAAAAACCCCAACACACACACAAACAAAACCAATTAAAAAAACCCCAAACAACCAACCAACCAACCAAAACACACACACGCACAAAGCCCACCAAAAAAACAACCAAACAAAAAACCACAAAAACCCCCACACTAAATACCAACAGCTCCACCATAGCAGGACAAAAACTATTTGCTAGAAGGCTTGTAAAAATATATGTATCTTCACCACTTACGCGATGCTGACATTGTATTCTCACCTCTGCAGTTGCTTGTTTTACAGTAAAACAATAGAAGATTCTTCGAAGTGTGCTTTATCAGATTGCTGAATAACAAAATTTTGGCTTAAAAAGACACCAGACAAGGTTTTTAGTAACCGGACATTTTTGGTTTAGTTCAAATTATTAGAAATAAGACTATCATCAGTAACTCCATCTGTCATCCAGAACCCTGAAAAAAAAAGTAGTATAGCCATAGCAGAAGTTGCATTTTGGCCATTTGGACGGTAAAAAGAAGAAATTTAAGAAAATAATCAGAAAATCAAGGTATTATTTCTAGTAACACTCCATTTGTAACTCAGAACAATACACTTATACCAAATCCTCATAAAGAAAAATCCTGAACTTCTTTGTGGTCTCTTCCCATCCCTTTAAGAACAATGGGGCACAACAAAAATGATTACTGAAGAGGTGTCATTTCAAAGGCCAAGGAGAACTCACAAAGGAGCCAACCACTACCTTGTTTCTCTCGCCTGTAGATACGAAAGAACCACTCCTCAATGGTGCTGAGGGCATTTTTGTACACTATGGGCTTCTCTCAAGCCTAGTTAGTAGCTGTGACTCTTCTCAGTGGGGTCATTACCCTTTTAGAATTGAAACAAAACATACCTGCTGTTCCCATTGCATCAGGGAGACAACAGTCCCAACTTACTGTCACTTTTCATTCTTGTTGGCTGCTTCTGTTTAAAAATGCCTTCTCCTCACCCAGCATAGCTTCAACTCCAATGAGCAGCAGAGGAAATAAAACAAGACACTTGCCTAACACGTGCAAGAATTCAGACATCTTCAGAATGATAAAAATGGGACAANAAAAAAAAAAAAAAAAAAAAAAAAAAAAAAAAAAAAAGCCTATTCACCGGTACAACAACATGGATTAAAAAACTCAAACCAAAAACAACAAAAGGACCCTACAGAAAATAAATATCTGCCAGATAATTTTGAATCCCTACTAAGCAAACAAATTTTGATGAAGTAGCATTTGCTTTCACTGTTCCCCAAGTCTGGTAGTAAAAATGTTCCAAAATAACAAAGAAAAAAACCCCAAAACTCCTAGAAGAGATTCACCACTGAAATGTTCCTTGAATCTATTCCATTATTTCTAGTCTAAGACAAACATATTTCCCTTTCAGAATCATTATACATCATATTAAATCCATCTATAATTTCAGTCACAGGTGTAATAAGGAAAATAACCCCATCACCCTAATCAAAGGCAGGTTATTTCCACAATCTAAAGCTAATCCAAAAGCAGACAGATGGCTCTAAGAAACATTGCTTTTATCACACAACAGACAGATGTTTCTGTATGGGTTTTTTGGTAATTGCCAGATAACCTTGTGTGTCTTGTACACCAGCATGTGCGCTCTCTCTTTAGCTTCTAAGGTTTAACTGTTGCCATTGACGTCTCAAAAGAAATTAAGCTGAAAGCTTGAAGATTGTAATGTCTTCGCACTGTGGAAGCTTCACAGCAGCCGTGGGAAGGAAAAGCAGCTACAAGAAAGGGATGGTGCAGCTGTCCCAAGTCAAGGGGGCAGCGCTGGAGCTGAAGGAACTGGCTGGTTTCAGGTAATACAACGGAGTTCAGACATTGTCCCAGTTCTGAAGTCTGCACACAATCTCTGGAAACACATCCCTAAGTAAGATCTGAACTTTTTTTTTTTTTTTTCTTCCTTTTAACTGCTTCTAAGGGAGACAGAAATATTCCTGCTGTAGTACCAGTCCCAACATGAGACCTTAAGTACAAACAGAAGGTTAAAATTACGAAGTTAAAAATGGAGTTAGATGCAGCAGACCCTTCAGCAAACAGACAGACACATATGTGTGCGTTACAGAAATATGTGAACACTGGCAGCATACATTCAGATGCCATAAATCTGAAAGTGTGGCAAAAAAAAATAACAGTAGGAGGAAAAGGCGTAGTGCATTGGCTCAAGGACTGAAATGTAACAATTTAATTCTAAAGGTCATGCAGGCTGCGAAAATTATGCTGATGAGAAAAAGTTGGAAGGAAAAACTGAGAGGATGCCTTATTTATAAAAATGCTAGGAGATTCCATGGACTATTAAATCAGTGAGAAAAATGCAGACTTATTCTTTAGATAAAGATTTGGAAAGAGCTCACTTAAGCCTAGTCACATATGAGTTTTGGAAACATACAATACTACTATGTATTATTTATTGTTCATCATTAAGTGCTTTTCAATATTCGCTCAGCACATCTCGTGTTGTAGTATTTATTCTCTGTATATATTCACCATAATACTGTAAAATTATTTCGCTTACTGTACATAATATATATTTAACAGTTATTTTCTATAAAGCTGTGAATTTTGAAATTACAGTTGCTGTTAAAGAGTCACCATTCAATAATAATGAAAACTAGTGGATCCGAGACATTTCAGTTATTTTGCTGTGCAGTTAAATTAAACTGCAATTATGGATGCTAACAAATATTAAACCTAATATATATACCTTAGATTGACATAGGTACATTCATGGTAAAACTCTGACTTAAATAGAAATCCATATAGTCTTACAGAAGTATAAAATCAACACAATGTTCCCTTGGTGAGAAAACAGGTACTCTCAGGTCTTTTCCAGTATTTGAAGGAAGTGTCTGACAATGTAAACTGACAGAAATTCGATCTACGGCCGTATGCTAAATTATGCCAACTGCAATTCCAGCCTGCTGACAACTATCATGGACTTCATTTACAGTGATGCTTCTATTTCTTCCTCATGACAGCTCCAAATTAAAGTGGACTTTGAACAACACTTGGACTCTCCTCCACTATAGCCATTTTTTCCTTATTTAAAAAGATGAAGTCATAGATGCTTAATTAAAACAGCAAAAAGAGGTTTAAGCTGAGAAGTGTTGCCTTACCTTGCTAAGGAAAAGTACACATACATATACATAATTATACGTATGCTTTCCTTCAGATATATTTTATCAAGACCTTAAAGGCTTTAAATCCAACCCAATATCAGAATGATCTCTGAACTTGCAAGATCTATTTACATTCACATTTGCTAGTAGCATAAGGCAGAGAACTAGTTCTCGTTCAGAAAAGGTTTTGCAGTCCATATTACAACTAAGAACTGCTAGTACTAGCATACTTCCCTCTGAATTTTATTTTTATCCACTCAGTCCAACGGAGATACTTATACTAAAGTCTGTGGATACTTGATCAGGTCCATAATCCACTGGGCGCAATGGCCAGGTAAATAACTACGCTTACAAGAAAGAAAAATATATACAAACAAACAAAGTTTTTATGTATATGTATTTTTCCCACTGTTTCTTAGAACTGGAAGCTGTTAAAAAGACCAAACTATCTCTCAGCAATCAGGTAACAGCAATTTGGGGCAGGAAAATGACATACTAATTATTTCCTGTGAGGAGCATTTAACTAAATAGATGGGAGTACAGTAATTGAGATTAAATCAGGCATTTGAAAATTATACCGAGTAGCAAGAAAAGTTCACAAAGCTCTTTTGTGAAGAGTTCTTTCTAGGCCTGTCTACAGCAACAGCTTCAAGTGTATTTGCGTGGCCTGGTTACTGTTTCAAGCACTAGGTTTCTTCCCTTTCTTAAAGAGTCAAAAGTCCCAATCTTGTTTAAGGTTTGAGATGACAAGTAAAATTAAACTTCTCAGTTAGCCACGCCTCCATTACTTTGTCCGCAAATTATCCACCTTTGAAATAAAGAGTGACCTCCAGCCCACCACAGTCTCCAGCTGCTGCGTGACCCAGCGTACAGCCTGGCTGCTTCCAGCTCAGGACAGACCATGACCATGTCATCTCACAGGCCTGATGCTACGGCTCAGCCAGGCCAAGCTGTCCCAACAGAGGGCCAGACTACTCGCCTTTGCACCACAGCCCAAAAATAAGGAGCATCTCCCTATCATCTGCAGGGACCTCTCAGCCAGGAAGGTGAGGAGTCCAGTGCAAATACAGGCCCACCCATCTCACACCACCTTCTGCCCAGCAGCCCCTGCTGGGAACCACAGGAGGGCGTAGGGCAGGCTCATCACTCATCTGGACCCAAGGTGAAACAGAACTTGAATGACAGCTGAACTTCTACTAGCAGGTAACATTTATAGTCACCTTAAACCTTGTAGAATCACTATCTGACCTAGATTTCTCCACTATCCAGAGTCCTGTCTCTATAAGTGACATGACAGAAAGTAGACACATGAAATACATGCTTCGCCTAGACATCTCACTAGAATTGTAATTCTCAAAAATTTAGATTAGGACAATTAAGCATTCGACCTATTTGAACTGCGTTGAGTCAATGAAAACCAAGCCCATAATCACCTGCTGAATGTTGGAAATTTTCCCTCAGACAAGCACATCTTTAGCTGCACAAACAAGTGTAATGTAGGAACCAGTCCAAAAACTACTTAAACCAAAATAATTGTCCATGTTTCTTATTTCTTTAATGTAACCATACAGATCTGAAATTATTTACATTCAGGTTAAGCCAGAGTGATAAAACAGAATGTAGGATAATATTTTAAATAACAAGGGCAGATAAAAGTCTTTAAAGTAAGGTCTTTTTCATCATAAAAATATTCATCCTTTACTTTTTTTCTGAAATGATATCGGTCCCTACATCATTGTCCTTCTTAATCAGATACAGAAATTAAATCAGAGGCACTGATGAGGAGAATATCAGCAGAAATGCACTTAACCTTATTACATAATACTTTCTGATTAGAGCCCCAGCAACACTTCACAGATTGAGCTACATGATTATATTTTCAATTTGATATAACTGAAATGTATTATTTTCATTCCAATAAATGAATATCCTACCTAAAAAACAGAGCTAAACTGCAGTTTTATTGAAAACTATATAGGCACAGTGTTAAATCTTCATGTCTGCATGTTTCCTATTCAAATATGTAAGTTGTTTTTTCTTAGAAAGGTCCAAATAGATTTTGCGAATTTATGGGGAGAGGAAAAAGCTGCAGATTATCCAAAGAGTGGAAGATAGCTTTTGGGAATAAAGAACACATTTGGAAATTACAGGATCTGCTGTTTAGTTCCACTCATTAAAAGGGGGAATTCTGAATTAGCTGTGTGGAATACATGCAGAAAGAAATATACTTCTGGTATGAAGTATGGCTTATAAATCCACAGTATAATGACTGCCTTATTATTCAGCTATTCTAAGAAAGTAGTACTTCTCAGTGTACCATTAAATAGTTTCATCATAATATGTATACTGCAAAAAAAAAATCCTTTATGAAAACTATGTTGAATATTAATTGGTTAACAGGTTAATTAAACTTTTTAGTTGATTAACCATTAGTTAATTTGCACTGTGTTTTGCCACAAGATTGACCTACAGCATTTCAATATGTAAGAGAAAACATATCCTATAAAAGCCCTTACTATACTGTTTTGATCATTGTTCCGTAGTGAAAATGCAAATACTTCAGCCATGAGGTAAGTAAAACTACAGCTTTTGAATGGCAAAATGTTTACCTTGTAATTCTGTAGCTGAAAGGAAAAGATTCTAGGTGAAAAAAGCTAGACAAAACAGATCCTTTACACTGATGCCATCTATACTGATACAAGAAGAAAATCTAGCTTACTGCTTTTTTGCTGCACAAAACTTTCAGAAACCTGACACTTAAATTTGCACAACCATTTTACCATCTCTACTAAGACAAGGATTGTAGAATATATTTAGGGAGTGGAACCTTCACCCTGCTAAATTCCCTCCCAATGCTCATAACTCAGCGTGTGCAAAGTGCTGGCATACCGAGTGGACCTGCCTGCTTCCCAAGTGTATTGCACAGATTTATCCTGCTCAGAGGATACCGTGATCCAGAGACCAGGTAACAAGTGTCCAGGTACAGCCATCTGTTTGCTGTTGCATTCAGCCCTTACTTGTTCTTTTTTTCTGGTTTTCAGACCAGGCTTTGCCTGATGAAAAATTTTTCTGACCCTCCCCTCCTCTGGGAGGCTTGGCATTAGAGAAGGAACACACAGAAACACATGCAGCAGCCTCACCATGCCTTCGTCTTTGGCTCCAGCATGAGGCTGCCAGCTGCATAGTACTTCATGGGCCATACACTGGGCAAACAGCGTAAAGGCAGACCACAAGTGTAAAAATTAAAATGATCTCTTTGTAGGAGGACTACCAACTAACTCCAGCTACCATTGCTGTCGTGTACTCACAAACTGACTTCAGTGCTCCCCAGCAACACTTCCTTCCCACAACTTCCACACCTCTCCACGACTTGCATGTTCGGTGCCATAACTGGCATTTCCTCACCTCCTTCTTTGCCTAAGATTTTTCTTCCAAAGCTAAACCAGTGGGTGCTTATGTACAGGACAGCTGGTCCACATGTCTGCTGCCACATTGAGCCAAAACTGCCTTTGCCACAAATCTTTCCAAAGAAACAAATGAGAGCAACAGTAAATCCACTGGCACTGCTATCTACTTTCATACAAATAAATTATAGTGAAAAAGAGACAATGAATTTCCCAAATGCAAGGGACATTATCTTTACTCGTGAATCAGAAACCTTCACGGGCTGCAGTACCCAGCACAATACCAGGTTTTCTTTCTTTCTCCCAGGTGAGAAGTCCTGTATAAAACAGGATATAACACTAAGTATCCAACTTAGGTTAAACTCATAAACTAGAAAAATATATTCCTGTGAGGCTGTTCCTCTAACTAATTCAAATACAGTTCTCGTAGACCAAACGATTAAAAATGGCTTCTGCATAAATTCCTGGGTACATCCTCCTAAAAAGACAATAACAGAACTGTGAGAAATTACCTGCAATCAGGCTGTGAGGAAATTGGGCCTCAGATGTGACCCTGCAAAGAATGACACACGCGTGCCATCAAACATTATAACTTGATTCTGGACTATGGCATCATTCAAAGACTGAAACCTTTTCTAGGAATTAAACTATACAGTAAAAAAGAAGGGACCTATTTGCTGTCAATTTAATAACGGGAAAAAAAAAGTTATGTAAAAAATACTGTATAAGAAGGTGAGATTGTCCGATACATTAAGTATAAAATAGGGCTTGAAGTGTTTTGAATGGTGAATCAAACACTACATGCAGCTCTGATTGTTAAATTCTTTTTCACCAAAGTGGCTGACCTCTTAAGGTGACCCCTAACATGACAAGGAAATCTATCTCTTCCAAAGCGAGAGGTGCTGAAGGACTATATATGGAGCCAAAGAAAGTTGCAAGGTGACTGCTACCCTTTGACACTCAGCTGCTAATATAAATGTCTATATATGGAAACCACAGTCAAAGCCACTTTTTGCACCCACGTTGTAGGCAGAGAGAAACAGCTCGGCTAGAAGATGAAACTCCTAACAAAAAGATCCGCCATGAAATTCCTAGGTGTCAGATTGTAAGTGTAAAACTGTGTGACATGCACAACAATTATGTACTGAAAGTGTTTTGGGGGATGCAAAGCAAGGGAGAAGCTCTCATATGCACACTCCCACATGAACTAACAGAGTTGTCACCTGAGATGCTCTGGGGGTAGCGGTGCTCCAAAGGACCTCCTGAGGCAAGATGGGGTGTTCGCAGGCAGCCCCCCCACACCGTGCTACTGCAGCTTCTGCACCATAAGCACGTGTACCATTTTGAAGGCTGCCTCAGTATCATCCCACATCAGTCACCAAAGGCTTTAGGTCTGGGTGGTAGGCAGCTGTAAGTAAGCTGCTCTGAGAAGGAAGGTGGGATGTGATCCAGGGGAGACCTTCAAGGCAGAGCTTAACTAACATCCTCACCTACATACTCTATAGAATAAGCATGTTGAATTCTTTCTATGCTTTGCCAGATCATTAAACTCTTCTCAGAGCCTGGAGAGCATGAGCACCCTAGAGAACTGGAGCCAGAGGAAACTGGAGCTGCGCCTAAGCAGAAACGTACAGCAGAATAAACAGGGCTCCTGGAGAGGCTAGAAATGCAGTAGTTACCATGCGCATAATATTCCCTGGGCTAAGCAAGGTGAAAGAGTTGCTGCAATTATTGCAGCTTATCATTGGGCCTGCACAAAAGTAGAAGGTAAGGCAGTCTTTCACAGGGGGACACACAAAGTGTCTCCTAAATCCTCTATCAAATGGGGATATATGCAACAGCACACATGGGACTAGAAGGTACAGTACTCACACTGTTTGCAGATCCATGCCTTTATGTGTACCTAAATGGGGAGATAATGAAGATAAGAACCGACTTCTCATTTCCTTGCTGGCTTTTGCTTTTGTAAAATATACACTTCCCTCATATTACGCTGGAGATATTATTTTATTTGAGCCACACTGAATATTCTTATCACCAGATTTCCATTGTTTAGTAGTCTAGCTCACCCCTCTATTACCATTTGTGTCAGAAACTAAAGTTTTATGAGGGTGTCTCTGAAGAACAACATTGCATTATTGCTCTGAATAATGAAAAGGTGGATTACATTCTTTTCGCCCATTGAAGCTGTCTGTCACATGCGATACAGATACTGCCAATACAATGGTTAACTGCAATGACTAAAAGATAGCTAAGGATGTTTTCTGATGCTTGGGTGGTATTTATCACTTTTCTAGTGCTCCCTGAAAGAAACCTCACAAATGACAGACTCTTCTGATTACAATCAAAGAAAAAAAATCCCTATATTATTAGTACTATTACTAGAACTGGATGCAGAGTTTGTGATAAAATTTATTGCACTGAAGTTTGGAACAGGGCATTGAAATAAGGCATGAAGTAAAAGCCAGCCTTAATACTTCATGTAAAAAGTATCCTTTGACTCATGGGAAGACAGGATTTTGATTGCATTTGAATTCATCCGATGCATTTCAGAAAAAAGAAACAACTCACACCAAACCCTTCTGGCTACAGAATAGATGAATAGCAAGATGAGAGTATAGTTACTGCAGGAGTAACAGGGCCAAGTTCAAGCCCATGCTGGAAACGGTGCTTGAAAAATGCTGTAAATAATAGTTTTATAGTGGGTATCACTACTAAGCAGACCAAGATTAAAACTGTGATTCAGTTTTCAGTATTCTGCAATATAAGATAATACATAAAAGAAAATAAAGCCTACTTTGAGGAGAGTAGCAGGAACTAAGAGGCAGCAGGCTGGATCAATCCTGGAGTGACTGAAATGAGAGTAAGTAGAGGAGACCTACATAGAGTGAGTGAGTGAGTGAGTATGAGTGTGAGTGTGAGTGTGAGTGTGTGTGGATATGCTCTTTTATGTCAGAGTAGACTGATGGAATTAGCTGATGCAAATGTGCAAAATATCCTGTGAAATAAGACAGGCTGGAAACAAGACTCAGGAAAGTGTTTGCTCAGCTTCTCCAAGTCCTCTCTGAGCTGATGCCTTGGGTTATAGTATACCCCATCTAGACAAATAAGTTCAATCCAAACCATGCCACCATTCACTGTCTACCCTAAAAGCTGAGTGCTGAGTCTCTTGGTTCCTTTAATCTGTTCAGTTTTCATTAGAGTTTAATCTTCCTAATTTTTAGAATTAAAGCAGTGCAATATTTTCTGGGCAATGATAAGGAGAAGGAGACTAACAAGGAGCAGTGGTGTGGTAGGAAGTCATGGAGATCTACAGGTTCTGCTCTAAACAGAAGGGCAGTGGCAGTAAGAAAGGCCATCAGGTCTGAGGCAGTCACAAAATCAGGAAATGGCAGTATTTTTGCTGAAGTTTTGATAATCTTCATTCTAAAAGACCACAAGATTTTTTTTTTTTTTAACTGAAACTTCACTTTTCTTCAAAGAAAATCTATTAATGAGTCAACTACCAGCTAAAGTGGAGACTGACTCTGTGACCCACCCCATCAAATATGCCAGTAGCACACTCTGATGCTGGCATTTCTTAACTTGATTCTTGACTTAAATGCCCTTTTAACATGCTCATTTGTGAAATTTTCTAATTAAAAAATGCAACAGTTAAAAAGACGCTCTCTCCTACACAAGTCACATGGAACCAACCTGAACACCTACATGGTTCATTAGCTGAATTGGCAATTTTAGATCCCAGAGCAGTTCTCTACCACTTCTGCTAATTGAATAACTTGTAGTAGAAGTAGGCTGTTATCTTTTTATACACCTGTCACAGAAGGCAGAACTTATTCTATAGAAATAAAGTTTTTGCTGCCTAGACTACCACAGGAATCCAGAGGTTTAGAATAATTTGGTCATTTTTAAGAATTGCAGAGGAAAGTTTTGTCATAAGATGATCTGTCTGCCACCTTCCAGGCACCTTCTGCCTCCTCCATTTTTTACACTTTAACATCACCTGTGGTCTTTTGCACAGGCAGTGTGTTATTTGGTTTCATTCCCTCTTCTCTCTCACTTTTCTTGTGCCATGTTCTCAGTCCTCTTCATTTAAATCGCTCTCTTTCTCATCTCTGTCCTTCCCCTTCTGTTCAGTAAGGTCAGGATCCTACAGACACTAATACCAATCCCACATGCAAGTTATTACATGTGGTCCACAAGTGGTCTGTATTTAATTACACTCCTCCACATCCACTTCACACACTCTTTTTACAATATGTCCAGTACTTGTTTTTTCTGCTTTTTTTTTTTACTCTGTTGCCATTTTTAAAGCATCATCCTGTCTTTTCTAAATGAGCTACTTCCAAAATGAACTACAGTATCTGTAGGACAAACTTGATATTATAACAGCCTTTTCTACCTTTTCCATGTATTTCTCTACATTAGCAACACCAGATTCCTTCTCCAAACTTCACCTAGCTGCAAAGAGTTGAATATCTATGTTATGAATCATCATACAAGTATACTCTTATCTACAGAAGGAGTATCTTCAAACTGCTGCCAGCATCACAAATGACAGCCACACATCACAAGGCAGCAGCAAGCCATTCGCTCTTTTGAGATAATGATAATAATAATGAATAATTAATAATAATTTGTAGTGAAGAAGTAAGAAAAAAATGGTAAGCAGGTGAATAAATTTTAATCACGAGTTGCATTCACCTTCTACTTGAGCTTGTGCCATGGCAATCTTTAAGTGCTTGTCATCAGACATCAGGTTTTCACTCTTAATAGCTTCAGGAAACTAAAATATTTCTTGCATATCACTCTTCGAAACCTCTTCAGGAACAGGTCGCATCACATCTAGTGACTTTCTCCCAAGCAGCTTAGCAATACCTTTAAAGTTGTACCTCATTCTAATAGTACAGTACAAAACCAGGAACCGTGATGTAAGGCCCAGGCCGGACATGGCTGGTTTCAGTCGGCCCCAACCCACCCACCACAGGGCATGGCTGAGCCCTGCGGCCGCTGCAGTGCTGCCTCAGGGAAAGCCTGGGCAAGAAAGGGCAAAACGCTGCCCAGCAGCGAGGGGGCAAAGGGACAATGTGTGAGAAACAGCCCTGCAGACCCCAAGGGGAGAGCAGGAGGAGGAAAGGAGGCGCTCAGGGCACCCAAACAGGGATTGTCCTCCCCACAGCCCAGGGAAGATCCACGCTGGAGTAGGTTTATCCCAAAGGACTATAGCCCACAGGAAGGACCCACGCTGGAGCAGTTTGGGAAGGACCTGCTGCCTGTGGGGAACAGCCATGCTGGAGCAGGGGAAACCGTGAGGAGGAAGGACCAGCAGAGACTGAGTGTTATGGTCTGACCATAAGCCACCATCCACATCCTCCTGCGCCACTTGGGGGTGGTGGGAAGGAGGCCTGGGGAGTAAGGAAGGAAGGAGTCAAGTTGAGCCAGGGAAAAGGGGGGAATTGAGGAAAGGTGTTTTAGCTTTTGTCACTTTTTCTCACCACCCAAACCTATTTTAACTGGCAACAAATTAAATCAATTTTCCTCAAGTTGAGTCTGTTTTGCCAGTGACAGTAATTGGCAAGTGATCTCCCTGTCCTTATCTCCACCCACGATCTTTCCCATCTTATTGTCTCAGCTTGTCCTGTAGAGAAGAGGGAGCGACAGCACAGATGGGGGCCTCCGGCAGCCACCCAAGGTCAACCCAACTCAAGACTGGAGTTCCAGCACCAATAGCCATATCTTCTTTCTTTACAAACACTACTGCATGCTTCGTAAGCCAGAGGATCAACACCAAATACCCTATAATGATCACATTGATTGCATAGAGATTGTAACGGTAATATCCAAATTAATTCCCATTCATTCAATAATGAGGATATTATGGGATTCAGCTATACATAAGTATATATTCAATGTATAAATGGTCACTAAAACAAATGATACGCCAGTATCATTTGTGATTTGAAATTTAAAGCATTATTGATGGATTTATATTTTAAGATTTTGTTTCTTAGACACTGGAGGTATGAAAAAAAATCCCCCCCATATGATACAATTTGGTGCCATTTTATAAGTGCCACTGTTTGCTCAAGATCTTTCTGCAGACTTGGACATTGCAATATAAAATAGACGTTGACTTTCTTATTCATACCTTATTCATAAATAACTTTAGATACCTGCAGTGCTGTTGCCCTAACATGTAGCATTTGGGTGCAGAGCAGCCTAAAGCTTATTAGCAGCAGATATTGTCTATGCAGTGTATGAAGGGATTACGAAACTTAAAAAGGCGTTCTTTTCCAGCTCCTAGACAACTAAAGAGCCACTAAGCAAGCACAGAGGTGCTTGTGAAATCCTGCCCTCATCTACAGCCTGAACACAGAAACAGGGCTTCAGGAGACATTCAACTGAACACTCAGTAGCCGAAGCCCAAATTAAGCCGTTTTTTGATTGTAACCTGAAAAAAGAAAGCAATCACCATTTAAATAATACCTCACAATGAAAAGCATTTGCCCAGGCACTAGAAGACTGAGAACTAATGCTTATCTCAGCCTGAAGGAGCTTAAACCAACATCTCTAAGCTTCCTATGAGGATATATACCATCAGGCAACACACAAAGTTGAAAGAGCTACCTTCCAGCGAAGCTAGGACATATTGCTGAAAAGAACTGAAAATGTGTGAAAAAGATATGTCTGGGAATCTGGTCCCTGTTGCAGAGATGCTCTCTCTGGTTTGTATTTGAGGCTAAAAGACAGCAAACCACCTCTCTCTTTCTGCTATTGCAATTTCATACAGAACAACCACAGCTGCACAGTAGTGCCTGCACAGATTCAACTCACTCCAAAGCTATCGTGCCCATTAGGACTCATCAGGGATCCCTGCAGAGTTGCATACAGCTTCAGACTCCTCATTGGGCTTAAGTAGGATTTAGGTGCTGAGCTCATCAGATGGAAGCAATTACAGCCATAAAAATGTGTAAATTTAGATGTTTTGAAAAGTATCACATCAAACAGAACCGTTAATGAACAGAGAAAACTGATTGGAAGCTTTCAGAATTCAAAGCTTCAATTTAGAAGCTTCCATTTTGTCAAATTGCACAACTAGATCTTAAGCTAAATTCGTTTGTGTTACATAGAGAAACCTAGCAGCTGAGTCACTTATTCCCTGATGGCCACATAACTCCTCAGAGTATTAAAGCCATCAAACATGATGAGTACTTGACTGCCAGTGTACCATCACAATACTTCTATTTCTTTTAGCGAATATGCTCAGAAAGTATTGCAACAATTCCCCTATCTCAGTTTGTCCTGCTGCAGCAAAATATGCATCTTCTGTGACATTCATGGTATGTCTTGTTAGGTGGATGTGTTCTGTATGTTGGAGACATTCTCCAGTGAATTAGAAGACATATTCAAAACACAACAACAGAGCAAGGCTTAGGTTAGACAGCAGTAACTCTTCTTTAGATTATAGTGGCACTTAAAAGGTTTATTTGATGTGCAACAGGCTATTCTTTAAAGCCCACTGGAAAAAATAGAGGATTTTGTAAGGGTTGGAAGTACTTTGGCCTTGGCTTCTTTTTTGTTCCATTCCTTGCATGTACTTTGACTTAAAAACAAGATGTGTGGCTTAAACAAAGGGAAGCCAGAATTAGTGATATATGTTCCTCTGGCATCATTTCACCTCAAATCTGTTGAAAACACATACTGCTTGGCTGACCAGAAGTGTGACATTGTTCTTGGACATAATCAAGAAAGATAAACATCTGTCCAACTTCATAGTTGATAAAAATATCAGCTAAACAGAAAAAATATTTTCCGTTATCCAAAGTTTTCCTTAGATTAAAATATTAACACAAAAAAATATACCTGCTGTTATGAAAATAGCCTAGAGGCTTCACAAATTAAGATGACACTGAGAGCAACAGTCAGTAAAGTGTCTAAAAAGAACTATATTCTTTACCAAAATCACCACAAAATTTGAATCACTTGGAAAAGAAACTTTGCTTCTAATCTATCCTCCTACACTTCATTCAGCTGTATTCTGAAAATAAATTCTATTCCCTGATGTGAATTTCCCTTGCCCATCCAACATTTCAAATGTGCATAACTTAATCTATACACTAATGCACTCCTAATTTTCTGGGGTAGTCAACCACACAAAACACTAACGCAGGTCATTAAAAGACGTGGAAAATCTAAACAAAGACATAACAATTAATTCTGTGCAAGGAATGGCTCTACCATAAACCTATTAAAAATAATTATAGCATTGTTTTTTCCAAGCAGAATGTAATTTAAATAGCTAATTCCTTCAGTTTATTTTATGACTGTCACATCTTTAACATCTTAAAGAGACAGTTCCCTGTCCATCCAACTTCCAATTATTTTTGGTTCTCAGTTTCTCTTACCCGGAATTTAGGCAGATTACTCAGTCATCTAGCCTTGCTTCATTCCTGCTTAGTGTCTCTGAAGTTAATTCCCAGTGGTACTTTATTTATCCTCTGAGACAGAATTTCGCTACAATATCCCGCGCCATAAGAGGTTGGGATAGAGAGACTTCACCTAGGCACAGTACCAAACTTTACAGAAAAAATTAAGTATTACATTACAGCATTTTAGTCCATTATTTGCTCAAGTTCTATACTAAAGAGCAAATTTAACAATGATTTAGCACTCTTTGTGCTTAGTTTTACAGTGCAACCTATTTACTCAGCTATTTATACATATATATATATTTCTCTCCATAAAGCTATTTTAAATTGCATTAGTCATTAGCGGAATCATGAAAATAAATGCATTCCACAAGTACACTCATTTCAAGTTAGGTTTTACATTTTAAATATAATAAATTATTAATTCCTGTAAAGAATTAGCAAAACAAAATACATTTATTTGTCAGTGATTTCCTTGTACGCACTGGAAACTCAGAAGACTGCATCTTCATTTCTCAACTGTTTGTTTATTCAAATTTTGTGGGGAAACCTGTCTGGTAATCTGAGCACAGGGTGCTGGCGTCCGCTGATGGAGCAGTCACCAAAAAGACTAAATGGGTCAAGTGATCCATTGCTGTGGCAGTTGCACTTTCCTTCTCCCACGCCCTGAGATCTGCTGTGGCTGTTGCACATCCCCCTCTCAGAACTGGGCCTTCAATGGGCAGTTAATGGCTCCTTGTGGAGACCCAGAGCCAGTGGGCAGGGCCGTCAGCAGAGGAGGGGCCAAGCCTGCCCACAGCCCAGAGAAGCTGAGAAGCTTCTCGAATGCCCACAGTCGAGGCGGGGCACAGGGAAGCCGAGAAGCTTCTGGAATGCCCACAGCCAGATCTAAGCTGACTATAAATGGGGTTCCTGCCGAAGACCCCTTTGTGTGGTCTTCTCAGAGCTGCGGGTCTGCCATGCTGCCGGAGCCACTGCCCTTAGACGGAGAAGCCGTCTAAGGTAACTTTCCAGGATGGGGAGCACCTCACCTCTGCATGTGGTTGAGTGATAAATTACTGAATATATGCTTTAAGAAATCCTCGCCTGGTAGGCAAGTGTAAAGTCCTTGTCTGGAAAAGATGAGTGTAAATTCCTTGCCTGGCAGGCAGGTGTAAGTCCTAGTCACAATAGGCTAATGTTTCTCCCTTATGGGTAAAACAAGGCAGAGAGGGCTCAGTTTTTTCTTTCTTGTGAGTGCGTATATGCATGCTGTGGATCTTCACGATGCTTATTGTGCTGCACCTCAAATAATCTCCTAACCTAATATCCGAACCTGTATGTTTTGTTATTGGAGTGCTAAGTAATTGTAAAAACCCCATTGCTAATCGGTTTATCAGCGGTACTTTTCCAGCCAGAATAAAGTTTGGTGTGGACCTTGTTCTCCACCTAAACTTATTTTTTGGGTGCCTCCATGACAATTGCCACTATCTCAAACTGATTTATTGAACAGCTGTGGGTGAACAAAATACTGCTGGAATTCCTTTTTCCTTCAAAATTCAAAGATTGCTTGCCAGGAAAGGCTTCTATGTTTTGCATTATAAACTAACTTCACTGCCAACACACAGATCAAGAGAAACACAGAGACAGCCCAGGACTGCAGGTTGTTACTGCGAAGTGAGGATGCTTCTGCCCAGCACAAGCACCTGAGGAGCATCATCAGTCACACGCTTGTGAAGTCGCATCTGACCATGAAACTGGGAAACCTTGAACATGGACTGCTTCAAAACCTCATACAAAGGCTAATGATTGAATTACAGAGTTGTCAATTTTACCTCTAGTGGGAGAATTAGTTCATTTTATTTATTATTTTCCAGAAAATCCCTGAGACAATATGTATGTAGCATGCCATATTAATTAGAACAAAACCAGGTTTTGGAAGTATGAATAGAAAAAAACTACACCAATGACATCCAGCTCTTACCACTGCCATGTTCTGTAGCACAGGTATTTTTCACCTAGAGAAGAACAAAAGCACTGCCATTTGAGTGACACCAAGGGAGATTTCCCTGATGTATGAGCTACTGTGTTTTCTAGAACTACTGTCACGGTCATGTTCACAACAAGTGTGCCTTTAGTCTGAGAAGTGTCAATAAAATGGCTTCTAGATCTGCTCTGCGACTTCTTCAAACTGCTATTATTGGCTCCTCTCTTAATAGAACACTGTAATTTGTCAGTAGCCAATTAACACAGGAATAATTGTCTGTCTCGGCCACCCTTACACAACTGCACAAACAGAAATAGCACAAGAATAGACTTCTCAGTGAGATCACCTGTATAACGTGAGTGGCATCAGTAAGACTTTTTTAGTCGGAGGGCATTGAAGGAGCACAGTTACAATGTTACGTGAATAAGATTGCTGTCATATCTAAGGCTCAATGGAAACAGGGTAGCCTAAAGCCACTGTTAAATCATAGAGCAAAGAATGAACCAGAAGAGTAGCAATACATATAAAATGTAATTTTAGTCAGAACAGAAAATGTGTTTTGGAATAATTTTAACACTGCAGAATATGCAATACAAAAATGTCAGGAGTTTTTCATTTACCAGCTAAAACCCCAGGACCTGAAGCACTTCCACTTTGTTGTTGTTGTTGGTTTTGTGTTGTTTGGGGTTTTTTTTAATAGTTTCTTTTTACACAAATGTGTTCATTCATCATCCCTGGCTGCTCTGTAACATTCACAGTGGCTGAAAAATACTGCATTATCTACCTCTGGTAATCAAGGTTCTTTCTTTTTGATAAGCAATTCTAGATAACTTGTGAAATGTTAACCCCAGCAAAAGACCCATCTTGAAGAATGAAGTATTTTCTTTGAGGCTGTCATGGTCTAGAAAGTACCATTAAGGCATGCATACGACTTAGCACTGAAGAATCTGAATTGCTTTGTTTTCATTCCCCCAAGCTCAGTGCATGTCCTAGATATTTACAGAGGTAGAGAACACCCTTCATGAAGCACAGCATCAATTTCATCAAGACAGGACTGCCAACACAAGCAGATTGCTCCATGGAATTTTAAATTTGTAAGATAAAGTATGTTTCCTCAAAAATATTTCCAAAGAGTCCTTTTTTTCTTGAAGGCATATTTTCTTTAATAATTTAAATAAATATGTGGTACCTTCCAACTATGTTGTACAGCATTCCTATTTCTTATTTATGGTTTTACCAATTTCTCAAATAATTGCCAATATTGTCAAAACACAAACATTTAAAAGCAATACTAACGAAAACAGGGAACAAAAATCCCTAAATATAAACAAAACATTGTGTGTTAAAAAAAAATAAATCATCTATTTGGTACAAAATTGTGACGTCAGTGAGAACTAAAACCCTTTTCTCTTTTTTTGAGATAGTCCACAAATCTCCTGTAAATACTACAAGTTTCTCACACACAGTATACTTTAAATTATATTAGTTCTTGCAGTAGGCAAAGTGTTTGAACTAAATAAGATAGTGAAAATAATCATTATTTATAGATGATCCATCTTGAAGAAAACAATATACTTGAAATGTTGATCTTGTAGATATTTGTCTACATGTTGAACTATAAATAATACGTTTCAAATTATTTCAATATTCAAAATTGGAAAAATTTACCTTGAATATGAAACACTTCCAGAATTAAGCTCTAGATCAGCGCACTAAAAAATTAAGTCTTTACATCTAGTAATTGTTCCAAACTCACTGGTGATGTCACCATGCCTTGAAATTTGGCCAAGAAAACAGGAATTGAACTTTGAAAAGTGGTTTTGAGAAAATCATGTTTTGTGAAGTTCTAGTAAGACTGTCTACTGCGTGCCACTGATTGGCAGCTTTTCAAAGGGACAATAAGTTTGACTGTTCTCAACAAGTAACCCATCCAAGTTTTGATTTAGGTAGCGAGTCTGCACAGCTGGTATAATTGAGCTGGAGCATCATTACAGAAAAACTGATATTCAAGACCCCCTGTTGAATTTGACATGGCTCAAGCAAGATACAAAACCAAGTTTTCATTTCCTTCCCTCTGATGACAAGCCTCACCTACACATCTTGAGAACAGATCTTAGTATACTTATGCTTAATAGATGTTCGGGTCTGTGTATTTCTGCGTGGAAAATAACTTTTCTACCTAATAAAAGCTTTTAGATTTCAAAGGGAACCTAGAGTGGAAAATCAAAATATCTCTAAGTCAAAAAAGCATGCACAATTCACTGGAATATTTTTTTCACTGTTGGCAATGTAAACTCAAAAAACATATTTAGCCTATGTATGAGAAAAAAGAAAAAAATCTAGAAAATACTATATTACTTTCTGAAAATGTTGCCACAAAAAATTCCAACTTTATAATGAGTAAATCTGTCAAAGGGCATTCCAATAGCAAATTATATTTTTTTTGTTAGAAAGTGGAGGTTTTGTCACAATTCACCTCTTATTGTGTGAGGTCTGTGCCTTGACCAACAGCAGTATCAAGCAAAACCTAGGGATTTTTTTGCACTGGCTAGTCTCTGGTCCTCAGGTGACGGATTTCTGGGTCTTAGCTGTGTTTGTGGCAGGGTGACAATCAGAATACCACCATCACAGTCTGAATTAACAGGCAGCTTGGCTGGCAGTCTCTCAGGAGAGACACTAGAAAGCGAACAAGCCGTGTAGTTAAGCAACAGTTCTATTCAGGATAGATTTTGTTGCCATTGTTTTGATTCCACGGTTGATTGTCTTCAAATGTGTGTGTGTGTGTGTGCGTGTGTGTTCGTGAGCATTGCAGCAGAAACCTCCTGGACTCTACAAGTACGGACATATCTTTTTCCACAAGAAAATAAATTGACTTTTAAAAAGCACATAATTGAGTTACACAGTTAAACACTAACATCCTGGTCTTAAGCCTATATTAAGTCAAAGATTTGGTCTTAATAACGTATTCTTGCAGGATTTCACCAAAATATCGTTATTGGGAAAAGAAAGAATGCGCTGAACTGTAAAATAAAAGTGTCTCTTGTTCCCTTCAGAGTCCTTTCACTCATCTCCTTGCTTTAAAAGTTCTTTCAGTGCCTGTTAATTAATTGCTCTGATTGAGGTCAAGTTTGAAGATGATATGAGGTTAATTTTAGACTCTCTCGAGTGCAGACTAAGAAACTCATTACTGTTACTGATGCTTGAGTGTCAAGTTAGGTAGACCTATAATATCTCAGCCTCTCAACGATATTGACCTTTCTGTAAAGAAGTACTGCCTTGGCCTGTGTCACAGAGGTCTGCTCCTAGTACCTTTTTAATTTCTTTGATTCTGTTGCCAGATTATAAATTACAAGTGAGAGCTCAGAGTTTCTAATTAGTCTGATGCTCTCCAAGGAGGCTAGCGAATATAATGTAGTAACACATGTAACTAACCACCACCGAAAGTGCTTTTAGCAGAAAACCAATTAAAAAGAAAATGAGAAAGAGAAAAAAATGCTCTGTGCTTGCTCTATGCTCATTATTAATCATGTGATTAGTCTGATTGTTGGGTAGCAAGAATCTTATTGATTGTAAAGTAAGTTTGTACTTGGTAAATTCATTATAAGGGAAGTTCATACTTACTTTATAATCTCTGTTTATATTATAACCATTTTATAGCAAGTCTGAAACGATTACACGCTACCCTACATACACCAATTAAGAAGTAACAAACAACAAGAGCAACAGCTTCTGACATCTTCTGTACCAGAGTTAAAAAGCAAAGACAAATTATACGTGGCACTGGTCAGTGATTAAAGCTTGTCGATTCCCTTGAAAACCACAGCCCATCCTAAGATATACTTATTAAAACATACGTTTATCTTTATTTCATCTAGCAGATATAGAGGGATGACTTGAATTACAGACAAGCAGGGAAGACTGAAATACCCCACAGTCTGAGCAGCTGTATCCCCACCCGCTGTAGTCCAGCACATGAATGTGGTTTGCATTGATGCATCTGAACGGCCTTTAAACCATCTGGGTTGGCTAGCAACAACAACCTGCAACTGCTGAGCTCAGCAGAAACTCCCCAAGTGTGGGAAACTATCCCGCTACCTTCAGCTGAGCTCTGCAGTACCACAACCACACCACTGTGTGACACAAAGTCCCATGGCAGAGTCCTGTTGCATATATCTGTATAATGGGCAGTACCACTAACAGCTGCAGAGCAGGCAAACCCTAGACCAGTTTTAAAAATGGGATTTAGCCAGTTAAATCTATTAGGTCCTTCAGACACTTTTTTGGTCCAGGTAAAAAAATACTTCAAAAATACAGGCCTCAGTCCCTGTTTTCTGAAAATGTATATGGCCATATATAAAGTACTCTCAAAAGCCAATTCTAAAAGAAAATAAATGGTGACTATGCAAACTGCAGTTTATGCTTTGATCATGACGGGTATTTCTATATAGTGCATGTATGGGTTAAGTCCTCTGTGGCTTGTGTAAAGAAGGTGTCTCCTTTGATAAGAATTTTCAGTGAGCAATCAAGCCACTAGTCCCTAAAACTCTCAGTGACATTCCCTCTTTAACCTGGATTTTGTTTCCCTCTGATTTTGTCAGAATTCAAGGTTACACATGCAGCCCTCCTGTGTTTTCCCAGAAAGTCATCTGAAACAACAGTTTAATCCCACAAAATTTCTGTAGTCAGGCTCAGCAAAATACAAAAAATGTGCTCAACATGGAACATGTTCTATTTGCACTGAAAAGACTTTTGACACAAACAGCATAACTGAAGTTAAGAAAATCCTTGAATATTTTCTTGAATAGGAGTCAAATTTCCTCAATAAATGTAGGCTCCAGCCATAAATAACATAATAGTTGCAAATGATTCAGATTATCTATTCTGAGATAATGAGTTTCTTCAACACTAAGATATGCACAGAGCATGATTCCTAATCTGGTTGGGGTATAAGAGTAAAACTAAGCTTAATTCCAGAAAGACTGAAAGGTAGACTTCAAATAAACAATATCCCAAACTCCTTTAGATTATTTGTTTGTTCATTTGTTCAAAAGGAATTTAATTCACAAGCTCCACGTTTCTATTTTTCTTGAGATTATTTTTGAAATTAAGTAAATTAATTATCTCAGCAGTGCTTATAAACTTGACACTTCTTTTTTCCTCCCATATGATAGCTTGGTTAGAGAAGCTTGAGGTTATGAGTACTAGGAAGAAAGATGTCTTTGAGGTTGCTGGTTTTGAAATTGCTCCCCTCTCTGATATGCCAGGACATTTAGCTAGAAGCCACTGCAATGATAATTTTCTTGAGCTTTACTGGTTTGATATCATGAGTCAACGAAAAAGAGGGAAGGAGGGAAGGAGGGAAGGAGGGAAGGAGGGAAGGAGGGAAGGAGGGAAGGAGGGAAGGAGGGAAGGAGGGAAGGAGGGAAGGAGGGAAGGAGGGAAGGAGGGAGAAAAGGAAAAAAGAGAATGGTATGAAAAGCTATTCACAACAGTCCTGAAATATTTGAGTGAAAGTTATTGTAAGAACATACGAATTTTCACATACGCACTGTATACATACAACTACATAACATAAGCAGTAAAGTATCAATGAATAAATAAATCTAGGCCAAGTTGGAATATCTTATCTTTACTAAGCTTATGCAACACCCTTGATGACTAGGTTTCTTTTCAACATTAACATTGCCCACAAACAAGGAACTCAAATTTTTATAAAACATCAAAATAAAATGGAATTATATTCAAGATTCTAATAATTGTTCATCTTCTTTTACGTTAAATTTTAACCTGTTTAGACCTACAACTATATATTAGACAATCTCTTAAATTTTCCTTTTCAAATGTGCATATGTTTAAATGGAAAATATAAACAGAGAACTTTTTAGAGATAAGGAAAGAAGGAACGCAGGCCATTCTAAAATAGAACTTCAGCATCACTAAGACGCTTCAGCATCACTAAGAATTTTATTTCACTACATGAATTCACTGCATGAATAAATTGGACCCCAGATGCCTGTGACAGATCGTGGATAAAAAGAGATTCTCAAAACAGCCCCCCTTGCTACTTAGGGTTTATTTCTAAAGGGATGAATTTGCTTGTTGTGCAGTAAGAAAGATGTTTGTGTTGTGGTTTGGGTTTGTTTGTTTTTTATTTTTTTTACAAGATTGCCTTAAACTAGCTTCAAATATACATCTCTGTATTTAAATCAATACATTTTTTCTTAATATTTGTCTGCCTCAATGAGGACTCTCATTAGAGTGGACCCAATGTAAACTCCCTTAGCAAGAGGCAAATCAACTGGGTAGCTCAGGGTACTGGTTTAGCTACATCTACAATACAGTATACAGTGGTGGAAAAAAAAGATAATTCAGTTAAAGAAGTGAACTGAAATTAAACTTGATTCTGGCAGTTCAGACTGCCATCAGCAACACATCCACAGGATAATGAGGCTCCTTTTTTAAAGAACTGATTCTTAAGTAATCAGATACAGAGAAATTATTTATGATTAACACAGTAGTGGTTACCCACTTTATTGAAGTTCTAGTATTTCATTTGTTGGTACAGTGGCTATATACACTGCAGTGGAGACAGCAAGAGCTATTTGTCACTAGAAAAATCAAAATATGGAAAGATGATCCAATATTTACAAACCAAAATGGTTTTAAGTCCCCTTGCCCCAACATATGCTATTTAGCTCCACAGCAAGTGAATCAGAAGAAAGTTGTCAATCTGAGATGCAACAAAACAAAGCAAAGATATTCTCTAATGTCATCTCAACTGATCATACAGACAAACAGTCACATCAGTGCACCATCACTCCTCAACCTGCCCATTTATTAACACCACATATGTGACAGAGCCTTTACTGCTTCACACATGACAAAGAGCTTAATAGTTTTACTTCTCTTGTGTGGCAAACAGGCAATATTTGTTTCAGAGTTAATCCATGAGGACATTGCCTCTCTATTCCCAGCACTGCTCTTCTTCTCTGCCTGCTCAAGACCTCCCCTGCTGGCTGGTTAGGAGCAGCTCTGTGGTTTTGAAGTCAAATCCTTTATTGCCTTTACTAACCATGTCGCTTCAGTTCATCGAGCAGTTTTGGAGTGCGCTAACTGACAAGCACCAAATGTACTCTGGCTTCAGAAAGTGATAGAATCATAGAATCACAGAACGGCTTGAGTTGGAAGGGACCCGCAAGGGTCACTGAGTCGAACTCCTAGCTCTGGTGGGGGATGTCTGGTCCAGGCAACCAGACAAACCTTACTTTGAAGTAATCTCCCTGAATTGCATGTGGAGGAGTTTTAGGGGTCTCAGCATAAACCACCTTAATCTACTGACCTTCCTTCCCCTACAGCATTTAATTAATTGTTAACAGGAACAGAGCCACTACAGCATTGAATTCCTACTACAAACCTTCTAAAGGAATCATAACTTTCACTTTCTCTGGATAACATCACCAGAGCTACAGGGATACATTCTACATTACACAGAAATAGCAGGAGTATCGTTCAGTTTTACTTCCCTGCAACATCAAGGTATACATGTAGAAAAGCTCTTTTTAATGCATGTTTAGGGCTCCACACAGCCTCAATTCACAAAAGCAATCCTTATCCCTGTGAATATCAGGGAGAACACACAGATGACTCGTCTGAACAAGGTTTACTTACATGAGTTAAATGACTTGAGTTTAGTACAACTAGCATTCATGAAGATTTTTTTTTTTTTTAAATGTTTGTTAGCTCCACTATACAAAGTCATCAGAGAATGAAAAATTCTCCTACAAGCAGTTTTACAGTCAGAGGAACCGATTTGGATCCCATTGGTTTCCATTTCAAAAGTGATTATTGTGCAGCTTTACTGCAAATTGCTACTTTGCAACAACAAAGCTGAACATTTGCACTTTGAAGTGCGGTTGTGAAAACAGAACTGGAGAGAAAGCATTCACAGCTTGTTGAGATCTTTTTTTTTTTTTGCTCACCATTTTAAGAGGCAGGTGGGGATAAAGGAGGCTAACTGGATGTTGCAAAGCCCTGAGGATGGGAAGAGGAAACAGGAAGTTCAGTGCTGCTCCCCAAAATTTGTCAAAACACCGAGCTGTACACAAGAGTGTGTGGCAGCTACGCAACCCTTGAAGGGCAAGACAGCAATGACAGTCATCGAATTTCCATCATCAAACAGAGGCACCACAGCCCTCTCAAGGATGCCTTAAACTGTCCTATGTAACAAATCAAAACTTCTTAGGACTGTGTGACTGGCAGCACCTTTGCAGGCACGCTTCCCAGATATGCCTTAGTTCCAGTCAAGCCTCCTCCATGCAAACAGGAGAGCACTCAAACTCTTCTGTGTGAGGCTACTTACCATGTCTAACAACCAGGCACAGCAAGGCACGGGTCATCTAGTCCCCAACTCTCTGCTGGCTCTTGCCCTTCCTGAGAAAGATTTATACACCTCTTCCTCACAAGAAAGTGTTGCGTTCAGTGGATGTATTTGTATATTGAATTTGAACACATACACAAGCCTGCTTCTTCAGGACTCAGATGCAAGATCCCATCTGAAAAACAACAAACGAAAAAAATAAACCACAAACAAAAAAAACCCCCACAAACAAACAAAAACAAAACCACCAACAACAGTTTTACAGAATATGAAGTTGGATCCTGTACACTGATTAATTCACTATTATGAATTGTTTCCAAGAGAAACCATATACATCTAGGCTGTAATTCTGCACCTGATTCACAGCAGCTGCACAGCACTCCTCTGGGTTCAGCATCCCCTGACATCTCACAGACATTCACATGCTGAACAAGCAGTAAAATGACAGTCCTAAGTATGGTTCTGACCTTTTTTTCATTTTTAACCTCAATATCATAGTCTCCAACAGTACCATGAGCCACCTTACCTATTTTTCACTGGAAAAAGTCAGGAAGCTGATTGTGGGCACAGTTAATTTTTCTTGTAACAGGAGCTCATTCCCAGCCAATATCTTTACCTGTGATGCTTCCCCTGTTGCTTATAGTTCTGAGATTGAACTAATGCTGCTACCAAAATGATTGACTTAGCCCTCCACCTGCTCTCTGACACAGGGGTCCATGAAGGCAGCTGCAAATCAGAAACACTATCTTCTCATGGATCCCACAGGATGGGCATCTCTGCATGAGAGCAACTACTGCCCTAAAGAAATCTGAAATGTGGAGTTTGAGGGATCTGGATCTTACAAGTCATTACAAGAAGTGAGACTGTTTTGTAACACAAGAAAATGGTCCTATAACCTGATCCTGATAAGGACAATTCAGCACTTCATACTTAAATTATTTGATATTTTTTGTAAACTATTTTTCAAATTGCCTTAAATATTTTATGATTGGTAATGCATCTGCACAGTCCTTTTTTTTTTTTTTAGAGAAGAAAACATTGAACCAAAGATACCACCTCAAATAGAAAAGTCTATATCACAACTGTGAAAGCCTATAAAACTATTTTTACATATCCGTAATTTGGTTGAAACTCCAAAGGGCTGTCCTCCAACATAATTAAGGTCTAACTGGAGATGTGAGGCACTGAGAACTTGCAACAAAAATAGCAGAGGTTTAAGGATAAGAATAGCAAGAATATACACTGGCCCAAATCCCATCATGCAGACGTACAGCATAAGGACAATCCTGCCATATGAGATTTTCTTCCAATACTCAGTGATCAGGGTCTACAAAGAACATACCTGCTTGGCCTCCAGAGAGGCTGTGGAATCTCCAACCTTGGAGCTGCTTACAAAAGCCATCTTGGCATGGTCCTGAGCAACCAGCTCTAGGTGGCACTGGTTGGGCGGGGGAAGGGTAGACCAGGTGACCTCCAGAGGTGCCTTCCAACGTCAACCAGTCTGTAGAACATGCAGAAAGCGAAGGCCTTATTTTTAACGTATAAATATATGTATGATTATTTAGTATGATTTCGTTACAATTTACATCCACTGACTCTATAATTTCCAGTATTCTTGATAAACTTCACCTCTTTAGTTTCTTGAACATTTAAACAGAAATCAAAGATAAGAAAACACCTCAGCAAAAGGAACTAACAGCAGATCCTGGGTTCAAAATTGAAAATGTAGAGAGGGTGATCATGAAAACTGGATGAAAAGCAGAATTTTAGCACATTCGATGATAACAGCTCCCCAATGTAATAGTTTCCCTTCAGTAGAGGGCGATTTTCCTGTTATCTATAATCACAGATAACTATGATAATAGTTGCCCAACTATGATATTACTAGTAGTTTGCTGCCAGTTGAGAAGCAAAGGCTACAGAAAGCAGGTGTTCTCACTGCATTCAAAAACATTAACTAATTAATAAAAGAATTGACCTCAGCTGTACTAGAAAACAAAGGTAATCTTGAGCATTATTTTCTGTCAGTACAGCACAGTCTTTCAATCTGATTTTCAGATTCTGCAATAAAACTAACTGCACTGATTTCTGAGTGCAGCAGAATGGCTACTAGGGTATGTTTCTATACTTAGCTACTGATACAACTTTTCAAAAGGAAAGCACTCACAATCCAAACTGTTAGAAAACCGTTTCCCTAAAACTGTTATTTAGGGAGATGTATGGAATGTAATCATTAATCATGAATATTTCTAATGAATGTGTGTATTCTTTTGAATAGTTTTAATATGTTGCTTTTATAAGTAAGTTTGTAAGCCCAGAAATGTCTTGTTTGATGTTAGTATAAACCAGAGGGTAGAAAAAGATGTTTTAAATTCTACTATATTAACTGCTATTGTGCTGTATGGTGTCTCCTTGGAATCATTAAGTTTTGGTCATCTTCTCTCCATTACACTCCTTCTGTGGTACAAAGGGTTCACTGATGGATGACAAAAATTATTAGAGGCATGAGAAGACTTCCCCCATATGAAATGAGTATGCTAAAATAGACATGTCTACAGATGAGACAAATAAGAGAGGACACACTAGAACTTTACAGAGTAATGAATGTTATAAAAAAGACAAATGGAGTGGAGATGCTCCTATTTGTCATGTCCAATAATATAGGAAGAATGGTTAACTCAATGGCACTGAAAGGCAAGAAATTTAACAGATGAAGGTTTACTTTTTTCCTCCCTCAAACAACAGGTAGTAGTAAGGAGAAGATTAAATTTAATTCCATTAAGGAATTTGAAATGTCAGGTTTGAAGCTGAAAATGAAAGCAGAATTTAAAAACCAAACAAGTTTCCCAGCGAAAACATAAACGTTTCACCCAGAAGAAATTGAAGTATTTTCATGAAAGAACTTTTTACTTGGATTTTTCTGCTAAATAAAACTTAAACTCTTACATCATCAAATTTATAAAATCTGATGCAACTAAGTTCTCTTAGGGAAAAGAGTTGCCAACTGTCTTTTCTTCTATTAATAGCTAGAACAATATATTTCCACTATGTACTATTATGATCAGAAGAATAAATAAGGGTGAGATCGGGTTTTTTTGTATTAGTTATAAAACCAGTGACTTTAGGTAAGAAAACAATGAGGCTTCTTAAATCTTTCTTAGCAGTGTCTGGTAATCAGGTTATTTGGACTACTGAACTAATACTGCTAGCTGCTGTTTTGGTATATGCACTCCTGAATTCACAACTCCTGTGTGTTTTTCACTTCCTGAAAATTTTCTCTGTGAAAAATGCAGACTAAAATAAATTTTTTTTAAAATCTAAACATTTACATATATTTGTCTTCTTTAGTAGAAAAACTAAATATACTTAAAACTGTCCAGGTGAAATGCAATATTTTTTCACCCTGAACAATTTATCAAGTTTTCACTAAAGTTTATTTCTAAAACATCAAAAGAAACCAGAATTATTTTACCTTGTGTAAAAGCAAAAACATTCCCTTTGGCAGTGAGTAATTTTTTCCGACTGTTTTAGCTGAAAACTAAACACACAAACAAGCGCTGTGTACCCAATACTACAATCTTCTTCCACAGCAAATTTCTAATGCTCTCTAGCCCCTGCTTAATGGTGTCATTAACAGCATGTTATGCCTTTAACTAAGTGTCGTTCCACTTTGTTTTGACTATTCTGTCATTATTAATTCATTTGGAATCTGCTGTAGCAATACTGATCCTAATGAATTCATTTCATATTAATGTGCATGTCATACTCATCATCATGGGGATTTCCACTATAATTTTGCCTGAACGAAAACAAAACTAATTGCAAAAACAATTTGTTTGGTGTGATAATATATTAGAAGGGAATAACCTCCCTCCATTTTTAACAGCACCAAGTGGCATAGGTAGTGAGTCCTTCCAGAGATTCTTTTCTAAGATGTTTTTCTTAATCACATTTGAGCTACCCTGGCAATCTACATATTTAGGTTTGCTTCTTCAGAGAGACCTTATACAAACACCCAGTCCCTTACATAGTCATCTTGACTTCAGTGGGGCAACCCTCATGCATAAAATTGAAGTACAGAGTTTCTTTGCCTGATGTCATGATTTCTTTCCTTGCCTAGCCCAGATGGATTTTTTTTCTACAGACAGAATCATAGGCTGCTGCTGATTGTTTATAGACAGAGAGTGTGGTGTTGCCTACAGCTTGCATCACAGACATCAACGAAGGAATAAATAAATATTTCTGAAATCATGTATTATGAAGAAGGTAACCTTGCACCTTGCAAACCCACACTGCCACAAATAAGCATGGGAGACACACCCACCTGATGGCTGATGTTGCTTTTGTACCCTCTCTCCTTCATATAGAAAGCTAGAAATTTTTTGGTTAGGAGGGATATCTGGATATCTCCTGCTCAACAACCTGCTCAAAGCAGGGGTAACTTCAAAGCCAGATCACATTGCTCAGGGTCTTCCACAAGGATGTTCTGAACTTCTCCAAGTATGGAGAATCCATACCGCCCCGGGGCACCTGCTCCAGGACTTCACTATTTGCTGTCTTCTGGCAAAGAAGTCCTGTTCTTACAAACAGGATGGTCATTAGACTTTCAGCTGCTTTTATTCACTACTGTCCATTAATTATTTTTAAAAATTAAAATGCATTTCTGCAATTGTCTCCTAATGTATGGATCATAGCACATGGACACAAGTGAAGCACACAAGTGAAATGCTGTTAGACTAAAACTGTAGTGTGACTAGTCCTCACAGCAATACAGAACGCTCCCGAAACAAAACTAAAACCAAATGAAATACAACTTAGTGAACTAGTGTCCATTAATTATTTTTAAAAATTAAAATGCATTTCTGCAATTGTCTCCTAATGTATGGATCATAGCACATGGTATGTGCACTTTTAAGACTATACAGCTCCCGTAATATTCTCATGTTTGACCACTTAAGGTGAGCTCTTTTCTATCAGCCCTTTTCTCACATTGACGTGAACAGAGCTGCTTATCTCTGCCCCATCATCAACCTGCATTTTGTATTTCAGAGGACAAGTGGTCCAACCCTTTTTCCTCGAAAAACAATTATTTGTTTTCATCATAATGTTACGTTTTTCTGTGCACGTGGCTTGTTTGGTTCAAACTCCCAAGTTTCATCTGTTGGTTTATCTCTCTTGTATCGTGGCCTATCATGGGATAACAGAGGACACACCCGTCATGTTAAAAAGACTTCCAAAAAAATAGGGGTCCTGTAGATGGTCAGTGTCTCCTTCAACTACCTACTGTAAAGGATTTCTCCAAAGGAATAACCACATTGTAAACAGGTTTAAGGTCCCAGTACTACGAAGTTATCTAACTGAAATAGTCCCGTTGAAGTCATGGGTGGCTTCGCTGGGAAACTCACCTGGAGAGTCCTTATAGGAACACACAGGATTAACCCTTTTTCCAATGAGAACAGAAAAACTTCAGTCCCTGTGAAGATTTTGGATCTTAGTTAGGTTCATGAAAAAGGGAAATTTTAAACAATGGAGACAAAGCAGTGCTTAGACTTGAAAAAGAAAAGAAATGAAGTACACATTCCAGCCCCACTCAGTCTTTACTTAAAATGACTGCTGTCCTTTCTAACAAATTATTTTTGTGCCGTCTATTTTTGCCATCATTTAAAAATTATTTGTATTGCTGCAGTTATTGATCCCCCACAGAGCTGTCATTAGGATGTAACCTCTTCTATATGGAGTTGTTACAACACATAAGTGCTGGGAGGGTGAATTTACAAATAAATAGATGCCATCAACTCTGAAAACTTTCCTTCAAGATAAAAGGCTCACAAGCTATAGTGCAATTTTTAACCATTAACCAGTAGAGAATTAAAGTGCCATCTTAGAATCAAATCTGTGTCCAAAGTCACTGGAGAAGTTATATAAGTAGTGTAAAAATGACAGCAGCGGTGGCCAAACACCTATGAAAACCTAAGTCCTGTTGTCCTTAACATGTACAAGTGGAGGAGTACAGAGTTCGAATCCAAGAGTTTTAAAGATCAATCAGCCTTGATTTACACCAAAACCAAATCCCCAGGAAATCTGATGTGAATTTTAGCAAAGACAGGTGCATTTATAATTGAAAAATAAAAGAAAAAAAATCAAAGACTTTATGATACAAATCTTAAGTCGGTCTTTGCTTTATACTCTATGGTAGTTTGGGCACGTTTCTACATGTAATTTTACCCATAATGGAAAACACCTCTGTCTCTTACTGCAAGCTGATACCTTTATGTAAGACTGATTCTTATTTAACCTCTGGCTAACAAGCCTATTTACCATCAATGTCATCTCAAAAAATAGAATGAAAATAATCAAGGAGATGAACAAGTTGGTATCCACTCCCAGCCATATCCAATGATGCATTTCACACACAGCCTAATATATTGTTGACATTTTTTCAGCCTCCTTGGTTCTACAGCAAAGTCATTTTTAATCCCAATATAAGCCAGCCCATAGTGCGTACAAGCAATTACTCACATTCAAGGGCCTGACCTCTAAGGTATCAGAGCACGCGTCTTTGACTGCCATCCTCATAACTGTTTTAGAGGAACTAGAGTTGTGTGGAGAAAGGCAATTCCACATCACAGGAGATTCTGGTGGTATTTTTAGGAAAAAAGCTGAGCACAAGCTTGGGCACAGGGCTTCCCCTACCCAGCCTCTTTGCTCACAGCAGAGGGCGTGGATACTCATGCAACTCAAAGGAAGGCCAAAGGTTACAAATACTAAACACTTCCATTCAAAATATCTTAACACTTCTACTGGACAGACTGCAGCCACCCTGGGTTTGGGTTATTCCTTGATCTCTGCATTTGTATTGGTTTGGGCCATTCCTTGATCTCTGGTGTTACTCAAAATCCCTCAGCTGAGACTCTGTAAGTTGATCTATTTCCCAGTACAAGTCAAGACCAGCCATACAGTGAGTTTTAGCAATGGGTCTGTTTCTCCAACACAGCTCCTTGATGTTCTCTGACAATTTAGTTGTTCCCTCCCAGCTTTCATCTTGTGCATAATCTAGAGATACCTCATAAGTGATCCACATCGGACAGGGCAGCTTGTACACATTCTAGAAGTCTGGTGTCCCCAGCCTTGGACTGCCAGTACATTTCAGAAGAAGCCAAGAACATGGATAGCACATGACACTAAAAGCTTAGGTTTTGATTTAGTGACTCATTAATATAGTTAATACTTCAAATACTAGATCATAGAACCATAGAACTATTTTCTTTGGAAAAGACCCTTAAGTTCATTGAGTCTAACCATTAACCTAGCACTGCCAAGTCCACCTCTAAACCATGTCCTCAAGAACCTCATCTATATGTCTTTTAAATACCTTCAGGGATGGTGACTCAACCACTTCCCTGGGAAGCCTGTTCCAATGCCTGACAACCTTTTTCTGTGAAGATTTTTTTCCCTTAAATCCAATCTAAGCCTTCCCTGCAACAACTTGAGGCCATTTCCTCTTGTCTTATCACTTGCTACTTGGCTGAAGAGGCCAACACCCTCCATGCTACAACCTCCTTAGAAGTAGTTATAGAGAGCTATAAGGTCTCCCCTCAACCTCTTTTTCTTCAGGATAAAGACATAACAGTGAAAATTTTTACTACTCCAAAACATGGTTTCCTTCAATTTCAGAATAAAATTTGAATATTTCGGAATACTAAAGTGAAAGAAAATCGTTGCAGTTTCAGTTCAGGTGGCCCACACAGCATGTGCCTCCAGAGCTAAGGACTCTGCAGCGCTGAGGTTGTTCAGAGACACATCTGCCTTGTGTGGCTGAGGACTTACAAAGATGACCAGGTGAAATCAGTCAAGCTTATGAGAGGGGCCCATGCTGCTAGGATGTGTCCTCCAGGTCCATCTACTTGCTGCCCAGATTGTGATAAACCAAAAGCCCTTCTGAACCTGACATTACAGTATATAGAGAAACTCAGATTAAAAAAACTATCTCTAAAGGACTAAAGACAGCACTGGTGCATTAGAACCACAAGAGATGTCCCAAGGCAGGACCTGAAAACTGCACAGCTACATGCAGAAATCTTCACATTAGGGTTTGATGCAACTTCTCATATATTAAGCGTAATTAAACAATTAGACCAGTTTACCAAAGGAAGTAGTATGTTAATCAGCACCTGGATACTTTCTTGTTTACAAGAAATGGGTGTGTTTCTAAAATATAAATTGGAGTTTTACCACAAGTAACTGGATCCAATAGAAAAGATGATTGCTCAATTCACAGAGTGAAATTATATGACTTACATTATGCAGAAGGTCAGATCAAATCTTCAAAGAGGTTTGTTTTTTTTTTCTCTAATAAAAAAATAAACAAACAACTGGAATTCTGTTGGCCTCTGAGGCAAACAATAAAAGTGCATGAGAAAGGCAAACACCTCTTTTAACCCTTGAATGATTTATTTTAAAATTATTCTATCTTCAGGTGAATGCTTTTCTGAAGCTTTTAATGTGCAACTTCTGAAGATGTATACTAGAAGGAGAAAAAGAACTAAGAGAAAGGTGGGGAAAACAGTAGTTGAGTAGTTTAAGCTTCAGAGTTGATATCATACAGTGCTGTATTACTTATGTGAAAGTTCATGTCACATTAATACCTATAATCATAGGTCAAAGTAAGATATGTTGGATTTAGTATCAAAATCAGAGAATTACTTCCGTTGTATGTTTAAGGTATTTTTGTTTATTTAGGTTGCTCAATGTTTTCTTTTTTCCCTTAACAGAAAGGTTACAGAATTTCTTCCAGTGCTATGGAACTTGCAATTCAATTTAGATCCAGCATGTTAAGGAATGCGTAGAGGCATAATTAGACTGTGCCATTCACTATTGCTTTTAGTGATGTAACTAATGTTTCCTGGATAAATTCATGTCATACAACCTGTAGCAAAACCAATTAACATTCAAAAGACAGAAAAAAGAATGTTTAGTCATCAAATACATTCAAAAACAGTCCAGTGGACTAGCTGTGTGTTTTTAATGTTAAAATTCTTTTGTTGTTTTCTCTTGTTCTCCTTTCTTATCACCATGTGTACCAAGCCTGTAAGGAAAATGTGGCGTAGTCTGATAAATTCTAAATCGTAAAATGTTTTAAATTACTTTTGTCAGCTATATTCTATTTCTCAAGTCTTACATGGCACAGAATGAACACGGCCCCACAGGAATCCTTTCTGGTGACTGAGGCTGCAGAGATGAGTGCACAGCATGTCTCCTACCCAGCCATTCTTTCAGCAGTGGTAAGTGATACAACTGTGATCCATTTTTTCTGTGATGTTTTGAAGCCAATGTCCTAAAGAAAGCTTTTCATGGATAGCATGCACAAGCTCCAGCAGAATCCCAGACTGATCTCAGACTGACCTCACTCTCACATCGAGACCTCAAATTCTAAACTTCTGGCCCTTTACAAATGCCCTAAGGCTTCTCTCAAGAGAGAGAATTCAGTGGAATCGATTTAAAATGTTGGGGTTTTATCTATTTGTTAATGAGTTTAAGACTCAGTAAGAATGCCAATTCCAGCTCAGTAAAAATACCATTTAAATTTACACAATTATGGTATGCGGGGGTTTTTTGGTGGTTTTGGGTTTTTTGTTGTTGTTGTTGCTTTTTTTTTTTTAAATAAAACACACATGACAATGTTATATATGTGAAGTTGAAACTTATTCCAGTCAGAGACTTGCATTTTGATTTTTGTCTTCTTCAGTAAATCCATTTTTCTATCTGCGGTGTCCTCTATGGTGATTTATGATGCCTGTTAACAAGATCAGGAAAATAAACGCTGGGGAGCTTGAATCCAGATGGTATCCCAGCTCAACCTCATAATGCTCTGTTGTCTTTGGGATCACAGAATCGTTTAGCTTGGAAAAGACTTTTAAGATCACCAAAGCCAATCATTAACATAGCACTGCCAAGTCCACTGCTAAACCATGTCCTTAAGCACTGCGTCTACATGTTTTTTAAATACCTTCGGTGACAGTAACTCAACCACTGCCCTGGAAGCCTGTTCCAATGCTTTCCATGAAGAAATTTTTTCCTAATGTCCAATCTAAACCTCCACTGGCACAACTTGAGTCCATTTCCTCTTGTCCTATTGCTTGCTACTTGGGAGAAGAGACCAACACCCTCCATGCTACAACCTCCTTTCAAGTAGTTGTAGACAGTGATAAGGTCTCCCCTCAGCCTCNCCTAGTCCTGTTGGTCATGTTATTTGTGATACAAGCCTGGATGCTGTAGGCCTTTTTGGCCACCTGGGCACACTGCTGACTCATGTTCAGCTGGCTGTCAATCAACACCCCCAGATCCCTCTCTGCCAGGCAGCTTTCCAACCACTCTTCCCAGAGCCTGTAGCGCTGCCTGGGGTTGTTGTGACCCAAACACAGGACCCAGCACTTGTCCTCAATGAACCTCACACAACTTGCCTCAGCCTATCAATCCAGCTGGTCCAGATCCCTCTGTATGGCCTTCCTACCCTCCTACCAGATCAACACTCCCACCCAACTTGATGTTGTCTGCAAGCTTACTGAGGGTGCACTCAGTCCTCTCATCCAGATCATTGATAAAGAGATTAAACAGAACTGGCCCCAATACTGAGCCCTCGGGAACACCACTCACGACCAACCACCAACTGAATTTAACTCCATTCACCACAACTCTGGGCCTGGCCATCCAGCCAGTTTTTTACTCAGTGAAAATCACACTCATCTCTATTACTCTTGAATTTTTTGTTCTTATGACTGTGTGTTCTGATTCATGCTCTGTGCTTGGCTGTTCTCTTTCTTTTCTTATATTGACCAAAGGAAAAAAGAGAGAAAAGTAAAACAAGGGCTCCATCCCACTAAAAACCACACTGGTGGACACCTCTGTTGAATACAAACAATGTATTCTCATCACTGTGCTAGGGAATTCTCATTCAGCAGTACAAAACTGCAGAAGGAGCTTAGCAATAGGTGCTGATAGTGCTAGGTACCATACAAACCAGTTTGTAAAACCAACTCGAAGCTGATCAACATTTGTGGTGCTGTGTGGACAAAAAAAGAAACCAATTCCCTTCTTTAGTGCTTCATAATACTTTTGTATATAAGAATTTCAATAGAAATTATTCACCTGAAACTGAAAAAAAACCCAAAACAATTCAAAACAGTTTACAGGTGATCTCTACAATGCAGACAGAACAAAATCTTTATGTATTTGGTCCAAACTCAAGACCAATCAATATAATCATTATCCACTAATGTAGGCCTAATGACTGTGGCCTTTGCTGAAGCAAATTCCATCTCAAATCATCTTGATCATTCAAACAGGCCAGAAGAGGCTGGCAAGGCAATGCAAATATGTTTCCACAAATCAAGAATAGGTTTCAGAATAAAACTAGAAATAAGTGTATGTTGTGGTTTAACCTCAGTTGACAAGGAAGAACCACCCAGCCACTCCTTCCCTCCCGCCCGCCGTATGAAGGGAGAGGGTGCAACTTCAAGTTTTATTTCCAATGAAGGGACTTGCAATTTTTATTTTCAGGAGTGGAGAAAAAGAAGACTTCGATGTGACTGTATGTCTCAGGGATTGATGGCCCTAAATACATGCATGATGAGCTTCTGTTTCAGTCTAGCCTTGGGAGTTCATCTGAATCCAGCTGCCTCAAAGCTAAGCTTCAGAAACCGGGATGAGCTTGTATGGTAGTACGACACATCTCCCCAAAATATTCAATAAGTAGATTCCCCTTTTAGGATTTAAAGTTTATGCAGTCTGCCTTCTGGGTAGAGTTTGGGTGAGAATCATCATGTATTTTTTCTTATTTCAACCTCTTATTTTCTGTAATGAAAAGTTTGTCCTGCAACTATTCTCTGGTGACTAAGGAACTGAAGACACAGACAAAGTGACACCTTTCATAATTTGTTCCCTTGACAAATAATTTTTCACTGTCTTCCATTTCAGTCCACAAACAATTGGTTCATTCTTTCACTTTGTACTACAGTTTGATTTTTTTCGTGTGTGGTTTAATGACATAGTTAACAGGAAATTATATTGAAAGGGACCAGCTTTTATACATTGCTGACTGAGATATTCTAATACGATGATGTGAATCTGGCTAAAAATAATAAGATTAGGCTCAAGTAACTGACTAGGTCAAATACAACACTTTATTCTCTCCTTCTGCCGTAACAACAGAACAGGCTGAGGAAACCTTAAAACCTTGAAAGAAAAAAAAAAAAAAAAAAAAAAAAAAAAATTCCTTTTTATATAACAAAACCTAAAAAAAAAAAAAAAAAAAAAAAGGCAAAAAAAAGCACCTTGTTAATCACCAAAGCCTTACAGTAATCTCCAAGGCTGATTAGCTTTCAGTCACTTTCTGAATCATTTGACTTCTCCTAATAAGATTAAGCCAGGCTTTTTTTCTTCTCATCATCATTCAAAAGGTCATATTGACTATTCACCTCTCTAGTACTATAATTCACAGTGACTTTAAATAAGTTGTGGAACCAGCTTTAGATAAATCTCACCAACAACATCTGAACCATGTACAGGCAGGTGAATTATTGCAAACTACATGAGCGGTCATATTAGTGTCACTTGTTAAGACCTGATTCTAATCTCTTACCCACATGAAATCATTACTTGCCTAACTCACAACTGAACACAGTTATCCTTGCTAATGCGAACCGGTATTTTAAATATGAAAAAAACCAAAAATGACCATTTCCTCTCCTTTAAGCCCATCAAACTAAAATTACCCTTGCTTATTTCTCGCCGACTCAAATACAGCACCTTAGACATCAGTGACTAAAACGGAGATAGTTTAGCCAGCCAAAATTTGTCCAAGCTTTGTGGCTCCTGGTCCTTATGACAAAGTTAACTCTGATAAACATGAGCTTTCACAACTGAATGACTGGCATTTCTATAAATGTCCCTCTAAATATTCTTAAGACAGCCATTTCACTTAATTGACATTCAGGCCCTTTTAGTTTCATGACCTTTTGGGTGCAGCATGTACCTTTTTTCTTTTTTAAAGGTAGATATGCACCTCAGTGACAGACTGTTGAAATAGTTTGAAACTCACTTTTTGTTTTCTATTTCTCCTATTTCTTAACAGCAATAAATAGACTGCTATTACATAATCTTATCCAGAGAGTGTCTTGGTAAGTGAGATATGACTCACAAAACGGAAATGATATTAGGTAAGACTCACTGAATAAAGCTTCTCAATGAGGCTGTACCATGACCTCTCTGAAAGCAAACCTAGAAGGGAGCACAGGCACCTTGCCAAGGTCTCTAACACAACAAACATTACAGTCTTCAGCTACTATGGGAAACTGAGGGAAAAAAAAAAAAAAAAAAAGGTGCACGAGGATACCATGCACAGCATGTTTACATCAACAGAAAAGCTGTATTTTTTTCAAGAGCTGTTGGCTTTAGGCCACTGAGGAAAGGTCCCATCCACTGCACAAGCTGCTGCATGAGTAGAACTGCTCACATGCACTGGGAACTTGCACACCAATATCTTTATAGAATGAAGCCCAGCTCTGCTGTATGGTACCAAACTGAGCTTAAAAGAGCACTTGCAGAAGCACTGGAAAGGTACAAGAGAGAAATCCCAAACATACACATTAGAAACCAGTCCTAGTGGCAATTATGTGAGCAAAAAGTGACTACAGCTGCACAACTACTGTGGAAATTGACCAAGAGGCATGCACTATGGTTTTAATCATTGTACGGTATTGATACTTTACCTTTTCCATGTTAGTTTAATTGCCTTTATTAAAAAAACAAACAAAACAAACAAACAAACAACCACACCACACACAAACATCAAAACCCCCCTACTAAACTGCATATTCTTTTAGGCCTTTGATCACAATCAAAACATTTACCCACGTGCTTGCCTAGAACAGCTGAGCAGCAATTGAACATCCTCAGCAGAAAAAAAACCAGCCACCCAACAATCTCAAACCAGAGCCTCCACAGGATTTTAGACCCATTGAGCCTTGAAACATAACTAAAGGTTTCAAGGCGGATGATGAACAGCTTTATCAAACAAACAGTTGGACCCCTGTATATCAGCTAAGAAGAATTTCATGTGTTCTCTTAATCTTGCTAAGCTATTGCTAGAGACACAAAGGGTGTTAGATTCACCTGTTACTATCTCTGTAATTCGTGACGTTATCAAAATTGTTTTCTCCTAGGAAAGCACCTGCATGAGATGGTTTATATCCGACTTCTGCACACTTTTTGTTGTTTTATTTTTTGTCTTGAGCATCTTAGGATATTCTTTCACTCTCACAAAACAGATAACTTCTATATTACAGCTTAGTGTTTCAACATCATTCTTAAGAACAGAAAAGACAATTTATAGTCTCATTCTATTTGATATTAATATTCTTATTGTATATCGTGCTGGGCACAAATGAGAAAGGAATACATTTAGTTTATCACCAATCCATCCTTGAGAAAATAGCTTTGACCTGACGATGGCCATTTCCATTTGATAAACTGAAAAAGAAAAAAGTAGCACCGAATCCATATATAGGCAGCATTATTACCACCACTTACTTTGTTGTGGTGGGCATCAACTGCCATCTATTTTGACAGCTCCAATGACCCCAAAACCAAAAAAAAACAAACAACACACAAATGTTGCTCCAAAGAGCAAAATGTGTCCAAAGTTTGAGTACAATGATATTATAATGGGTCAACGGGTCAGATAATAGGTTACCTTAATTCCCAAGTTTGTTAGTAGCTGCAGATATAACACACATCTCAGAGATCAGATGGCAGCAGTGCCTCCTGTGGAAGCTCATTCATGCCTTCTCAGCTATCTATAACAGACAGCTTTCCCCTAAAAGATGCTCCTTGACTCCATAGAAAGTGGTCTGGTCCTCTCAGTTACAGATGTTTAGGTAAAACAGAGAACAGCAGAGTGCTAGTAAAAAGAATCTGCTCTTCTTCGTTTAATCTGCCTACCTTTTCTTGGTGACTTTCTGTCTCAGCCTGTCCAATGCACAGGACCAGTCCATTTCAGCCCTGGTTTGCTAATAATACACTCAGTGGAGTTGACACTGATGGCGACCAGGTCTCTTCAGTCTTCAGTGATGATACACACATTTCTGAACAACGGTAGTAAATATCACTTCATTTATTCAATTACAGGTCCCAGCTACTGCCTGTTTGGGGGAAAAAAAAAAAAAAATAAAATCATGGTCTTGTTGCGTACCAGCAATATTTTTTAAAATATGTTGAAGTTTTTAAACGTGTGAATTTTGTAAATATTTTAGTTCCGTGTTAAGAAGGATTATATTTAATAAGGCATTATATATATCAAAAAAAATTTTAAGAATGTTAAGAAATGCAAAGCGACCTCAGCCTTTACTTCTTTTCTGTTCTTGTAAGAGGTGATCTAGAGCTGCTCACCTCGACTGACAGCATGCCATCAAGTGACTTTCATCGTCCCTCAGGCACAGTACATCAAACAATTAAAACCTGCTCAGCTTCTACCCGTATATGCTGCTTGTTTGTACACACACAGCCCTGTCTGCACAAGCGTTCGGCCATACATGTCCCCCACTGCCAGATCACGGGGAGCTCTGCCAGCTTCACAGATTTAGGCAGAAATGACCCTGAGGCAGGAAGGACAAACAGATCCCAGCTCTGGTAGCGACGCGCTACATGAGCAGTTCCAAGATACCTCTGTCTGCAGGCAAGCAGCATGCCAGCTGTGAGTCAGGTAACATCACACCCAGCATGACATGGAGCAAGAGCTTCACCTGATGATTTTATTATAATAGAAAAATAGCAAATACTTTTAAAAGAAGGACATAGAGACACTGGCATCCACAGCAGATAATATATATGTATTTTCATATATGTACAACATCACTCCAGATCCCTGTGCTTATTCTTTGGATGAGAATCTAATAGTGGATTTTCTATTTTAAGCCAGTAGCAGAAAATCTGTAGCCAATCTGTAGGCAACGTTCTTTTCTGTGGTCTTTCTTATTTCATATTCTAAGACTGTTCTGCAGTACTTATACCCCCAGTCCCAATGGGGATGTATTCAGCAATTATAACATGTATTTGAAAGCGCATCCAATTGTGTGCTGGGGAGCATCACTGTGCTATTGTTAACCACAGCTGTGTAACAATCTAGAGTCTTCTTTTGTCAGTCAAAATAATTTACTTTATGGCATGTTGGGAATTATACTGGGTGGCTTTTTCATTGATCTTTTTCACTATTTCTATGAGTGAAATTTCTTAAGTCCATAGGCTTTATGTCCTGTATCAAAACTACAGTATGACAGAGGGCATGGCAAACCATCAGCCAGTTAAAAATAAAAATACAAACCCCCGTTTAACGAAAGCACAGCAGCTTCTTCCTTTACCAGTTCCCAGACTTTTCTCTCCCCTCCCTCCTAACTGAGCAGCACTTTGGCTGCCAGATTTCACCAGACCTTCATGACCACAACAGGATGAAGCATGGAAGAGATTTATGCTGTACCTCATAAAAGGATGATGACAGACATAATGATTACTCCTATTGATGTCAGGACCACCCAAGGATCGTTTAGCCCTGAGGTGACCACTCCTGATGCTGAATCTGTGACAAGTTATTGGCAGTTTGGCATACATTAGTTCCTGGGAGGGTGCCTGAAACACAATGATGTAAATTAATGATTTAACATTATTACTGGTTGGGAAGCATACATAAGTAGAACCCAGCAACGGGAAATGCAGCACAATTGCTGCAGTGTTTTCTTTCATGGATACCACACAGCATTCCCTGTGCTTTACAGGAAAATAAAATATGCAACTGTAATAAAACGTTACTGCAATAGCAGAGCTTTCCAAATAAGGTCAACCACAAGTACCTTCTACCTGACACAACCAGTTTTAATTATTAATCCATATTCTGTATCAAATAATTTAAAAACCATAAAGCCTGTGAAAAGTAGTATCTTATTGGTCTGGGTTCCATTTTTTTGTTTGTTTGTTTTTAATATCAGAAAGGTAATACAGCTTTAAAGTAGTAAAAATTGCTAACGCATATGTTACTGCCTCTAGCAGAACACGTTATTTTTGTCTTTGAGACAAAGGTGTTGAAGTTTACAAAATTATGGTGGTTTAGCTGCATTTTCTGTCGTTCCTCCTCATTCCAGCAATGGTTTCCTGTCTTGAGCACTCAGCAGAGCATTCCCTTACCCAGGGGAAGACTTTTCACGCAAGGACTTAAAAAAAAGTACGCATTCCTCCTCAGACAAAAATACTGCATATGTTACTTCAAACTAGGAATGCAAAATCAAGCTGTGATCAGTGTCATGCCAAATAGCCAAGGTTGTGTTCTGCTGCACCTCAAGATTCTGTTAGATATCTGGTCATTATCTTCTACTGCAGGCTTTTTGTAAGGTACCCTTCTGCAACACTGGATTATGCCAAAAGCTCACCATATCTAACCAAGGCTACATGGCAAGCAGCAAATAGGCAGTTCTCCCCTTGGGAATACAAACAAAAACTCATTATCAACTGTCAGTTACATCACATAATGCATCTCATATTTACAGCATCATCAACGGAAGTAAAAGTTTCGGAGAACAGCCTTAAGTGCAAAGCTTTCCTTCCCTGGGAGGTGTCACACACTTTAATACAACTGCATGTCCAAAGGCATTACAGTCTCTTGCTAATTATAGAAAGGAAATGTTAATAACAACCCTACCCTACCTATTTTGACTGCTGTAACAGAGTTACAGAGACCCAAAAAAAAAAAAAAATCATCTTTCTCCTCTCTCCCCATCTCCTCTGCCTCCAAAGACAATGTCTTTTTTTCTGCAAGGATGAGGACTGTTCCCGTACCTGCTGCACCCTGCTCTCATCAGCAAATAGTAAAAAATTCTGGTCACAGCTGTGTTCTAAGCATGTGCTACACTACATGGGGAAAATGAATGCTAGACATGAGAAAGAATTTTTTTACAATAAGGGTGGTAAAACACGGGTACAGGTTGCCCAGAGAGGTGGTGGATGCCCCATCCCTGGAGACATTCCAGGCCAGGCTGGACGGGGCTCTGAGCAACCTGATCTAGTTGAAGACGTCCCTGCTCATTGCAGGGGGGTTGGACTAGATGACCTTTGAAGGTCCCTTCCAACCCAAACTACTCTATGATTCTAGCTTGCAAATGAGACAATATAAAAGTCTGCAAAATTAACCAGTGAAGATGGAAAGGACAGAGAAATCACTATGAAACTCAGTGTTACATATGAAAATACAGACAACTGAAGAAGTGCAAATCATTATAATTGTTTTACTATCTGTAGTGGTATTTTTTACAGTAAAGACAGAGATGCCAAAGCTGTGTGCACTCTCCGCTAAGGGTTTTTAAGCACAGAATCTTTATGAGTTAAATACAGGGAACAGAAGAAATTTTGCAGTGATAAGGAACAGCAAAAAGAAAAACATTAAATTTTAGCAAGATTCCACTTAAAACAGAACCTTTACTATTCAAAAAAACCTCAGGATTCATTAGTTACGTTCTGCCAACTTTGATGATGATATTGTCTAATCATTTATTTGGGAAATGAACTGTGATTTACCAGGCACCACTGTACCTCAAAGTGAAAGCCTAAGCGTGACAGAAGAAAACTGTTCCTACAACCCGCAATGCCAGGCAGTAGAGTTATTCAAAGCCTCAGTCTTGTCAGCAGCTTAAGAAGCCTCTGTAATTACTGCTAAGCAAACAAAGACAACTTTTAAGCCATGAAAGTTAACATGGCTGTAAAAGTCAACATATTTACAAAGCGGAGAAGCAGAGACAGATAGAAAAGAAAGCCAAAGGGAGTATCTAACAAATCACACTCCAGTTTTAATCCTGATGGTAATCAGTTACAACAGCACTGGGGTTATTTAAACCCCTAAATACTGCTGTGATTTCAAATTGCCTTGATGCATTTAGATTATATTCAATAAAATATTTTCAGTGTCTGAATATTTCAGTTTAAGTGTGCTGCTACTGTTGCAAGGTTAGAAAAAGCTGCTCTTTGCCTTCATATGCTTTATCTCACTACAGATTTCTACTATAGCTCTGCATATCACTTTCCCGAATACACTGGCATTACATATTCAAAAAAGGGATAGAATTAATATAAAAAAACAATAATATGTTTCTGCGGTGTTGGGGAGAGAAAAAAAAAGGCATTATTAAAGACTTATTTATCTAGCCTTGCATGACCCAAAGAATTCAACATAATTAAGCTGACAGAAATTACAAGAAAATATTAAGTTGCATGTGAGTCAGCTATACTTACTGTAAGAGTATCTTTGAATGTATATAGATGTCTGAAAAGCTGTGGATATGCTTCAGTTTAATTACTGGTTTTATTTTTACTTGAGCAGTAAAGTATCACAAGCTATTCATTTTGAATAGGCTAAAATACAATAACATTTTGATTAGTTTCTCAAGGAGCTCTGGAACTTAGTGGTTCAGTTGACAAGGCAGTTTGATGGGACAAGGGTACTGCTGAGGTACGGCAAGATACCCTTAGTGTCGGAGCAGAATTTTTAATGTGCTGGTGAAATTCAGTGGCATGAAGGAGGGACAATGCCATTAGTAGATAAAATTTCATTTTCCTATTTACTAAGGCTTTTTCCTGCTTTAGCTTTATCAGTAAGACCTGCGTTTATTTTAGGCTTTACCTGCCTTTTTTTTTAATCATGCAAAACTAAATTATTTGTAGATGACAACGAAAGTTCCTAATCACATTGGTTTAATTTCATACACTGATTTTGATTGCAGAGGAAGCTTAAGAGTATTGTCTGCACTTAAAACAAAAAAAAAAAAAAAAACAAACCAAAACCAACAACAACAAAATTCTTTATCTTCAGTATTTTCTCATGCTTGTTTTGCTACCTTTCCCCTGACTCATAGGTAGGCAGGTTGATGGGGGGCTTTTTGTTTGTTTTGGAGGGGGGGTGGCTTAATAAAAATCCTGTTTTCTCCAATAATGTCCACTGTATTCCACATACAAATACAAGTACAAATACAAAACTAAACACTGTAACTATTTCACTGTACTTTGTAAGTATCTTAGAAGTCTGAAACGCCTCCTCTACTAATAATCTATTTTTAACATGTGTACTAACAAGTTGATTGCAAATCTTGACGTCCAGTAGAAAAGCAAACAGCTCTGCAATGCCCAAGTGCCAGGAAAAGCTGAAGCATATCATTTCTCATGAGACACTCCAATATCCTTGGGAGAGTGAGACACATCAAACCCCAGCTGTGGAAATTCCTCGGGCAGCACTGAAACACCAGAGTCCACCAGCTGTGAGCCAGGAGAGAGTACAACTTCCCTTATTCCAGCCTGTGCAAAATTCGCTAGTCTGTCATTTCCATCAGTTATCTTTATAGATCAATATAGATACATATCTACACAAATAATATTTCTTGCATGACTTTTATGTATATTCTATACTTTCCGGAGACTGACACACTCCTTTCTCATCAGCTGCTCGGGAGATGCTTATAGAAAACTGGATGCCATAAGAATCTTTAGATCTGTGATAGTGGGAAACAGATGATTTAGGGTGTACTTCTGATTATTTTGTTCAAAGGAATAACTGAGAAACTCCAGATACGTACATTCACTTCAGGGAAGACTGGGAATGCTTTTTTGCTAGCTTTTCTGTCAAAGCCATAAACAGGAACAGTCCCAAATTATGCATTTTATGATACTAAGTGAGGGTTTCACACTCCATAGCAGATACTAGAAGCATGATATTACTGTCTGCTATACATACCTTTTTGTTAGACTTGTTGACTTTTCTGAGATTGTTCTGTTTAGAAATACAGGAAACCATTTTAATCTTCTCCTACCTTCTAGCAGAGAAATTTATACTATCTTACAACCGTTGCCAGTGACTTAAAACCTCTTGGCAAAAAACTGTCTGTAGGGCTTCCATAGTTTAGACGGTCATTGCTCTGATAATTCTGGTTCTAAATCTTTACTTTGCACAGCAATGGTTTATCCATTTTGCTGTGGCAGTAGACTCAAGGCAGCCTGATCCCAGGCAGTAAAGGCATTTACTTTGGAGTATAGTCCAGAAGGTTAATTACTTGTAAACTGAAGTTTGTACAAGAATACAGGTTCCTATGTCATAGTACTTAAATATTTTCAGAAGGACTACATAGCTCTGTCATAGTGAACACTGTATGTGCTAACGTGCTGCTTTAGTGATGCTAATTAAACAAGCTTCAGTGTATATCGACCAATATATTTCCAAATTAGTGTCCTACTTACTTTACAGCTATAGAATTAAAATAACATTACAGCTTATTGCAAGTGACAGCATCTGCTTTTAAAAATAAAGATTTAATGCTAAATGAGGAATTACGCAAACTATCATGCACATTTTTAGTTGATTTTATTGTTTTTCAGCTAGCTTGTCCCTTAACGACACCAACTTCTTCCCTGTAGATTTCAACTGATGGTTCTATCTCCTAATTACATTAGTTCAATAGAGTCCAGGCTGTACTCATAATATCAATTCACTATTTGTTTTTAATTAGGACAATTATTGGCAATTGACCTCCACTCAACAGCTTTTAAATTAAATATAGTTGTTTTTGTTGTTGGGCTTATTAGGTGAGCAGCTGTGAGCCTTTTGTTGCCTCCCGTCAGGCTGGGCCCTCACACCCAGGCCCGGCAGCTTCCCCAGCGCCCACCCCATCCTCCCTTTCAAGGCACAGCCAAATCCTCCCAGGTAAAGTGCTGCAGCCCTTGTTAGGGAGAACTTTTCCCCATTAAACCTTCCCTCTCAGCCAATCAGTTTGTCAGATCAGAGGCCCCTCTTTTGTGAGAGCCCCTCTGAACCATCGCTGACAGGGTTTGGCGGGGTCAGCTGCCGTATAAATCAAAGATAACTTTGGCAAGGATAAGGATTAGCGCAGGCGGCATTATCTGCTAGTCGACAGTGAATTGAAATGTCTTTGATGAAATCTTCTTCCAGGTTTTTCTATGCCAACCCCACCCCCAACTACTCTCCCCATGACACTGAGATTAATTAGATAACTTAAAAAAAAAAAAAGAAAGAAAGATGAAAAAATGGGCTTATAAACCATTTATATCTAGATGGCTGTAACACTGACAAGTGAAATCACCATGGTCTTAAACTGGCAAAAGCTCAGGAAAGATTAAAGGCTATCAGTCTTTGCTGTAAGGTATCAATAATGATAGACCTAAAATCGTATTAAGGACAGAAAGACAACCTGAACTGTATTGATATAGGGTTTGATTGCCTCATTTTCAAGAAGCCAAATAATCCCCACGTAGACAGTAAGACACAATTTAGGAGACAACTCAACTATTCACAATTGTAAAGCCAAGTCTTAATGTGTTTAAGCCCTGTACTCTAAACACCTGAGATTTCAACATCACCCTTACCAAAAACTTGAGAAGACTCTGTATTTGTTCATATTGATAGTGCTCTTTGAAAGTAGTTGCTATTGTAAACCTGTGAATTCAACAGACACACCGGGGTGTGGGGGGAAAGACTGCCTAGAAGCACAGGTCCACAGGCACAAATTAGGGCTTGACCTAAGACTTATTCATATTAATGAAGCCACTCTATGAAATTTAGTGGATCCTGACTAAAGTCACATGAGAGCACAGAAGTCAGAGTGCTTTGTTTTGCTGCAAGTAGCTAATGTGGTACCCTGTTACTATAGGAGAACTATGCTGGCCCTAGCAACCTGCCTCCGGAAGACAAGAAATTGCACAGGTATTTTCCCCAAAGCTTCCCTTTAAACAAAGTTTTCTACAGCAAATCCTAGAAATGTTCGACACACTGTGTCGTATTGCTTTGAGTCCTGCCACACCATTCACAGGGCCCAGGCATGAACACCTGCAATGAGCCTTCCATGAAACAATTGTTTTCATTTTTTCCCTAGCTTCACACTATATTCTATTTTCTAATATAAAAAAAGCTGGCAAAAAGGCCAGCTCCTGTACATCAGAGGAAAGTAAATGTCAGGTCACAGAGAAGCAGGGGACTCCAAGAAGCTGCTGGTCAATGGGCCTGCGTGATTTGGGAAGCAGGAAAGGGCAAAACCTTTAAGAACCATTCACAGCTAAGGTTTACACGGAGGAAACTGCAAAGCCATTTCCATATGGTTCACTGTCTACTGCGACCAAACGTAATTTGTTCTGCTGAGCTGAGTCTCTTCTCATGGTCAGCTGGCATTTGCCCGTAGCTAACTGGGAAAACCAGCCCACTGGCCTGGAACTAAAAGCAGTTAAAAGCAGCATGACAGGCTGCACCCATTGCAGGAAAAGCAACCTTTCACAACCCCGTTCAGTGACAGAAAGCAAAGGCAGCAGTAATCCAAGGGCAGTAAGGAAATGGACATCTTAACTTCTCAGGATGCGGTAGCTCAGATGCTAAATTGTGTTGCTTGTTTGTAATACAGACACCCTGACACACTTCAGACTCCACTGTGGTGTAAACTGGAAAATGCAGAGGACAGAAATCTCCACATATATGGAATTTTATAATTAAAACAGAAGACAAAATGCACAGACTGAAAAATTCTGTTATTCTGCCATGTATACTATAAATATACATAATAACACACACATGAAAATAATATAAGAATATTTTTAGCTAGCTACCTACCTACACATAAATAAAGCAGACATCCTAGTAATTCTAGCAATCAAAAAAAGAAGTGTATTGGATAAATCCTGATGCTGCTTATCAGTTCTCCCCAAAAATTACCACTAGAAAACAACATAATCAATGGGCAGCAACTTGTGAAGTTCATCTCCACCGTAGCATAAGAATGGCTACTTAACACAATTTGTTTACAATGGAAAACTGTTAATTACAGTAGCACAAGTCACATGGCACACAACTGAGAACTGGAAAAAACATGTCTTATTTCACTGATGGAAGCAGTGGTTATTAAAGCAGATTTATCCTTCAGAATAAAGATGGACAGATATATTTACGTGTATATAAAAGACGTATGATATATTCGTAAAATTAACAAATTACCTGAACTCTAGCACATCAAATTGAATTCAAAATCTTTCTTTTCTAAGTGCTCATCTCCAGTACAGGTAGAAACAGTGGGAAGTATGCAAGCATTGAAGTCCAGCCCAAGTACCAGATTTAGATTACTTCACTGAAGTTTTCTAATTACGTGACCCCAAATGTCTTCTATTTGTATGAGGTGAAATAAAAAAAAGGAAATACAGGAACTCAAGTCTCTCTGGCTGGAGCAGAATATAGCAAGTCTGTACAAAAATCTACTAAAGCTGTTCTGAAGAGAGGCTAGAGACTGTTTTTTTATATATATATATATATATATACACACATACCTGAGATATTCTGAGAATTAGTGTTACAGTAAACCACCACATACCACCTAATTCTAATCACTGAGTATTTCTGTGTAAACAGAAGTACTTGGAAGGCCATCATGCTCAGTTTCTTAGTGATCACTGGTGAGAACATTTCCAATACTGCACATGCTTCTGCAACAATGTGTGTTTGCAGAGAGACTACAAGGAGGAAGGAGGAGAATGCATTCCATAATTTCATTACCTACTATTAATTTCCCACGAAGAATTTTCAGGGGAAAAAAAAAAAAAAAAAGAAAAAGGAGATCTGGCAATCTGGCCCTTAAGATAAAGCCTTTTGGGCCTAGTTTCAATAGCTAACGATTGAAAAGAACCTTTATAATCTTTATTCAGATTAATGCATTTAAAAAGCTCGTTCTCTGTTGCTCCTTCATGCCCCACAATTGAAAAGATTTTACGAAACATATCCACCAAGAACGTGCTACATTATATTCACCCTATGCAACAGGATGTAGGTATACTTCAGCCTACTGCAGATATAGCTATATATTGCAAGGTACTATTTTAGCTATAGAAATATCCCACTCAAAAGGAAAATCAACAGAAGCAACTGCTGTTATTCAGAGCTAAAAGATCGTTTATTAGTGGATACTTTGTGTGTGTGGACATTGCATTTTCACAAAGCTTCTTCCTCTAAAACTTGAGTGAGAAAACCATGTATTTGCTCAGTAAGGGGTACGATTGGAAAAAAAATATTCAGAAAATTGAATAGGAGGGGCTTATTTTTTGTCTTTTTTTTTGTAAAGGAAGTTTTTAGTTGGTTGTTTTATCTGCTTCCACTTAAACAGGGGTTCCCAACCAGGTCTGATACTGATTTTTTGTAGTATTCTAACTCACAAAGGGGAAGAAATATTAGCCAGGAACTATAAATGAAACAGTTTGTTTAAAAACCATAGGACCTGAAGGAAAAAACTAACACACCAAACTACTTTTAACAGCTGTTAAATTTGTGCTGTTACACAGTAACATTCTCATTGGCAAAGTACTAAATATCACTATTCGAACAGAATAGTTATGCATGTATTTACAGGCAAACATTTGAGTAGTTTGTTTCTTTTTTAATTCAAATGTCATGAAAATAAAACAATTAAATGCTTAAAATCCACTGCATGCAAAGCAGGGCACTTCTGAAAAGAAAACATATCCATGACGAAATTTAAAAAACATTTTATTCCCTTAGCTGCTCATCTGTAAAACCAAAGATTTCACAACAACAGGATTTCTGACCCTACTAAATTAATAACAAGCCCAAATCCCCATATAAATGAAAAGAACAAATAAAACTGATCTCACCCATGCAAAGAACTAGAAAGTCCTGCTGAGATACAGCCTTGACTTTTGTTATAAATGAGAACTGTAAGGAAACCATCTCAAAACATTTCTGGTATTACACTTCAACCTATTATTCAATTCTATGTAGTGATACTGCAACATAAACCCACAGTAGTTTTCTCTGCTTACAATGAAATATATAGCATTTTGTAGCTCCTGGAAGAAAAACAGAAAAGCCCTCCTAAATCACCTCCTTCCCTTTTTCTTCCCCAAAAAACAAATGAACAAACTGCCCAAAACCCCACTCATCATCAGGAAGCAACTTCCCTTCCAAGCCCTCCTGAATCTCTGATGGAAACCTCCATTCTGAGATGAAGTAACCTTTTCACTGGAAAGCATGAGTCATGAAGACAGATTTAATATTTGGTAACCAGTGGCTGCTCAGCTCAAAGGAGAGACACCCCCCCTCCAACACATACACTCAAAACACATGCTCGGTGCAACAGTGACTATCATGTGATAGTGCGTTCCTTTTTCTATACAAAACACTTAGATACGGGTGGTACAGCACGTAACTGACGTCAAAAGGAATTTCCTAAGTGTGAAAATTTCTATTTCAAGACTTGATTCAAGAACTAACATAAGCACATGCTTAGGATCTGCCAACAAAGAGCATTTGAGAAAGCAGTAGGGGCAAGCTTACTGAAGAAGGATGCAGATGTGTCTCTAGGACATTTACCGTTGCACTATCTTGTCCTAGGCTGTTTTTATAACACCATCACCACCACCGTACCTGTGTCCTTTTCCAGCATATAACAAACAATGTTTAAATTTGCCACTAGTAGTCTCATCTCTCCATCTCCACAATAAGTGGAGTTCATCTTTTTAGAGGGATGACCTTGGATCAACAGCAATAGAAAAAGGAAATAATAACTAGAATCATTCTAAGCATGCATTTCTCATATAATCACGCCAAAGAACAAGAAGTTGTTACTCAAGAAATAAGTCCACTGGCTGTCACTGCATGGAAAACGGTAGAGAAGTGCCCAATTCCTGTTGATTTTTAATGAGGTTTAGTGCCTATTTCTACATCTGTCTCTGAAAAATATTTCCTCCAGATAATTTACCAAAGGTACCAAATCAATTCCGAAATTGGAAATAAATGGCAACAAAAATTCCTCAAACATTTACTAATATATTTGATCAATGAAAATATAGCCATCTCTACAAACATCATACAATATTAAAATGACCACTCAACATCATTCCAAAAGTATTTATATGCTTGTTCTTAAAAAGCTTGTTCCTTTCCAGTGCACAGTTCAGATTAAATGCCAAGGAAAATTAAAGACCTCAAAGACCTCGCGAACATACGAACAGCTGCACTGCCAGGCATAATTGTTTTCTGATGCATAGCTGGCTGCCATTTAGCACATGCCCTGGTGGAAAAGGTCACTATTTAAAAAAAAAAAAAAAAAAAAAAAAAATCCTCACATCTTCCATTAAAGCAAGCAGCCTGTATGCTAGGCATAATAGCACAGCAACACAGCACAGCATTAATGCATTACTTTCTAAAGTATGTTACCTTCAGTTGCACTATGCATAGTTGTTCTTAAAATGTGAAGACACTAATTAACCAGATCATGCGTGACAAGAGAACCAATATCAGAATGAACAGTTTTAAGTTATTCCTGATCATTAATCAACTATGTCCTTACTCAATTTCAATAACAGCTGGTCTAGTAAAAACGTCAATTTACAAGTCATCACCTCATCACTTCATCTCATTTTAAAGCACAGAAGAATAGGTAAGAACCTGTTTCACTGAATAACCTTGAAAACTGGCAAGTTTAAATTGAGTGTGATTTAGTGATACAAAGGACCACATAAATTCCTCACAAGTTTGGGAACAGGTTATAGGTTGCCTATAAAGGTAAAGGTGGGCATCACCTCAAGCCTGTTGTCACCCAACTGTCTTGGACAAGTCGAGATTCAGCAATAAGCTACATGCAACTACAGTGTCCAGACACTCACATCACAAAGGCTTTTAATGTAGAGACTGATATAAAATGTAATGTTCATTGGACAAAAAAAACCCACAACTTTAATGAGGGAAGGAAATAAGGTTTTGACCTCAGTGAAGCAAGTTATTTTACTAACCAGTTATGTGGGAGGGATGACTCCTAGTAAAATAAAGCAACATTCACACATTTCCAGAATGGAAATGATCTGTACTCTAGGACAGAGAAAGACACACTGTCTCGTCTCTGTAAGGACAGAATTTGAAGGACTCTGGAATGTAAAATTCATCTTGCTTGTGTCAAAGTCTGCCTGTAGTTTTGTCAAGTACTTAGTTTCAGCTAAGTTCTGGCCACTGTTTATTTGAAAAACTTGGGACACTGGAGGCGTCATTTAACAGAAGCAGGTTTCTGCATCTTTGCTGTTGCAGTGAAAGGATGCTCAAGCCACATGCATATACCTCTGTCCTGAAACTATTTTCCTGACCTTCCAGTAACCCTCTTGCTGGTGCCAAACTAATACAGCTTAGGAAGGTATCTAATTTAAATGTAGAGATAATAAAGCATCTGACACACTTAGAAGTAGAGGAGACAATTTATGACAAAAAGTAGAAAAAGAGACTACATGACTGGGACTGAAAACTGATGGCAACTGGAAAAGGGAAACTGGAGGGAATATTGTGGTGGGCATAGGACACTAATTACATGGGCAAAGTGACAAGGACTGGAAACCGGCAGGAAAAGAAAGAAGGTGGCAGGACAGATTAAAAGCTGAGTCGGGATAAGAAAGGAGTAAGATGTAAGAAGAAAGCATGAAAAACTAGAAAAACGGGGTGGGGGGGAAACATGTACAAAGTATAGAGCTGGGAAAGAAAAGATAACTAAGAGGCTAAAACAGTAGACTGAATTTTGTAGTTGAGAAGTGTAACAAGCTACTTTGTACTGATGTGCCTATCATAGCATATCAAGAGTTTAGTGCATAGGACTGGCATCACTCCTTCCGTCAACAGATAATAAATTAACAGTATGTTTAACATTTCTCTTGAAATAAACCCAAATTCCAGCACGATCTCAAGATCAAAGGTATATATTTGCTTTCCTGGTACACAAGATATGCAATAAACTTCTGAGACTTTTAAAAAGTTAACGTAAGAAGTTTACTTCTAAAACCCGTGTAAGATAGCTTCGAGCTGCTACAATTCCTCTTGTGTTTTTCTTCCCCTTCCCTTTATTTTCTGTGACCTTTTCTGAAGCCTTCCTAAATTCATTCTCCATGTGACGTTCTTCAGTTTCCTTAATGACCAAACAGAGATGAGAGGAATAGCAATGTGCTTAATGTTTAGCAGGAATTTATAACTACACCATCAAGTCAGTCATGACCTTACAAATTTCCATCAGTAGCTCTCTGGGGCTAGCTCTGAAGTAAAATAACAAAAAGAATTCGTATTCAAATACATTGTCTATTAAGTCATCTCCTTCAAATATTATTGCTACATTTGCTTGGCTATTATAGTTTACTGTTATTTAAATAGTAAGTAAGAGACTATAAAGTTCAAAACTGACTCAAAGAGCAGAAGACAAAGTAATAAAATTGCCATTTTGCATGGATAAAATTTAGTAACACCACAACCTTCGAACACTATGTCACATTTATATAATTTTAGTATGGCTTTTCCTGTACAACAGACTCTCGGTTATTTCACTGCAGCCAAAGCAGGACAGAGGTGAAAAGGACAAAGGCCTTCTTCCTCCTTTATGTCTGAGCAGAAGACCTTGAGACAAATCAGAGCATTGCTGGGTTCAGTATAACCAGGAAACAGCCAAAGAAGAGCTCATTTCAGCCTCAGCATGGGGGTCCTCCACATCCCTCTTCCCATTTCACCCAGACAGTTGCTCTAAATCAAGGACTCAGAAGCCACTTGCCAACAGCAGCAGTGGGTCCCATTACCCTTCCCTCTACAAATCCTATAAATATACTACTCTAAACATCAGCCACCATATATATGATGCCTGACAGTTTCACTAGATTTGTGAATTAAGTCTAGCTACAAAACAGGAAATTTGTGATTTATGGATAGATAAATGTGTCACCAATAGCCTATTGCTGTAATGAAAATTCAGTGAGCCATTCTGCTTTAAGAACAAAAAAGAGAAAAACAGGTACAGCCACACCAGGTCTCACTTCAGCCTCTTCCTCCTTTAAATCTCTAATGAATTTCACCTGGTCAAACGCAGAGCAGGCTGATCAGCAGTCCATCACTGTCACATTGCCTAATTGGTTTGTTTCCAACATCCCTCCTCTGGAGGAAGATGCCAGCTTAGTTCAACCAATTTAACTGCCGTGTTACATACTGGAGGGACTGAACCCTTTCTGTCCTCTGCCCTGGGTGACCCTGTGTCTGTGGTTCAGCTTGAAACCTTTTTCCTTCTAAAGCTTTAAGGATATTTCTCTTCATTCATTAGAATGGCCTCTGCCAAAGGAACAGCTGCCTTTGCTTTGCTTCCCCTAATTCACAGAGTTGCCATTATCAAAACCTTTGCTTTCACCGTCATAAGCCATGGGCATCTCTTTTCTATGCAAAGTCCATCCACCCCTCTCCCTTCCCAAGACATGCATCAGGCCAGTGGAACAGTCAGTGCTACTGAGAGCTGTGAGGCAACAGTAAAGGGATGTCATGTAATCATAGAACAGTTTGAACTGAAAGAGACCTTCGAAAGTCGGAGTCCACCAATCCTGCAATGAACAGGGACATCTTCAAATACATCAGTTGCTCAGAGCCCCATCCAGCCTGGCCTTGGATGTCTCCAGGGATGGGGCATCTACCAGCTCTCTGGGCAACCTGTGCCAGTGTTTCACCACCCTCACTGTAAAAAATTTCATCCACATGTCTATCCTAAATTTCCCCTCCTTTAGTTTAAAACCACTACCTTTCATCCTATCACAGCAGGCCCTGCTAAAAAGTCTGTCTCTAATGTAATGTAATGTCCCATTTGACTGGGCAGCTGTGGAGACATTGGGTGTTTCTACCCCCACACCTTGTATTTTCAAAGCATTTTACGGCATCTGCTCCAGAAGAAATCCTGCAGCGAGTTATCTGCAATTAGGCATGGGTAATTAAACAAAGCTCATTTCATACCAGAGTAACTCCCTCGAGTCCATCCTGGCAGATGAGAGATTATGAAATTAAAGACACACTCCAACAACAGTAGGCATGTACTCTCATTTAAGGGCAGTGCATGACACACAGTCACCGGGATGAAAATACGTCACTGGCAGAACTGCCAGGCTCACTACGGGGACACCACTCGCCTAGCACAGGAGGTGACCATCTGCAGGTACCAAACTGGCCTTCATGTGACAAGTATTTGTTCCAGCTCTCCAGAGCTTCCTGAGTTAGGGCTGGTGAAAGGTACCCCAGGAGCCTGTCGCATCCTCTTGAACTCGAGACGAGGGGATTCCTTGTGACTGTCACTAGGCTTTCTTATTAACTAAGAGTTACTAACAACTTCCCTTCGTTCCATTGAGAAGAAAGGTATTTTTGACAGCCAATACCGTTTTAAAACAATAAAGTGTACTCCTAAGACTATACTGAGTGGTCCTCCCAAGTGGCTGCGGTGTTTCTTCTGAAGCCAAGACAGGTGGCCCTGCCACCTCACAGACAGGGAATCCCAGATGCACACCTCCTTCTTGCTCCTCCTGTTGGCAACCATGTCCTTCAGTAAAACAAGAGTGAACACCCCTCTATTCCCAGGGAAGCTGCTGCAGACCAGCCCTGGCTGCAGACCCCAGCCTCACAGAGCAAGCAGGTCAGTACCCAATTTATTTGTTCTCACTTCAGATGTCACGTTTCCCTAGGAAGGAGGGGACATGGGCCCCTCAGTTCAAAAAGGACAGGGAACTGCTGGAGAGAGTCCAGCACAGGGCAACAAAGATGATTAAGGAAGTGCAGCATCTCCCTTACGATGAAAGACTGAGGGAGCTGGGTCTCTTTAGTCTGGAGGAGACTGAGGGGTGACCTCATTCATGTTTATAAATATACAAAGGGTGAGTGTCACAAGGATGGAGCCAGGCTCTTCTCAGTGGCAACCAACAGTAAGACAAGGGGTAATGGGTTCAAGCTGGAACACAAGAGGTTCCACTTAAATTTGAGAAGAAACTTTTTCTCAGTGAGGGTGACAGAGCACTGGAACAGGCTGCCAGGGAAGGTTGTGGAGTCTCCTTCTCTGGAGACATTCAAAACCCACCCGGACACCTTCCTGTGTAACCTCATCTAGGTGTCCTACTCCGGCAGGGGGATTGGACTGGATGATCTTTTGAGGTCCCTTCCAATCCCGAACATTCTGTGAATCCGTGAAGGAAACTGCTCCTTCCCTCAAGGGCAACAAGCCCCACTTGGAGGAAAAGCTGCCTGATGGCAAGACATGGTGGGGTGAGGGACAGACAGAATTCGTTGCAATCCAGGAAGCAGCAAATTCTGTTTTTCACTGACCTGGAACCAAGTTAGAATGCAAGAGTATGACTGCAAGGACACTGCAGGCAGGGCAGAAGTTCTTCAGACAAATTACTTGTTTTACCTCAAAACTTTGTTTTCTTTTTGTCCAACTTCCCTCCCTACCCACCTCCCCAACCCAAATAATTCTTTAATGTTAAACTTAGCTTTTTGAATTTAAACTTTTTCTGGTATTTTTGGGGAGCTCATTATTGAAATTTAGACCTTCTCATCTCAAACATCTATCCAGGTCGGCATCCTGTTTCTCCTCAGATAGCTTTAACAGGAGACTTTTCCTTGATACTATCACTCAACTAAAACTGGAGTATGTGTTCCTAGTATTCTGTAATAACATTAGATGCACACACCCTGGTGACTCCAGAAAACTTGTATCAGGGTTTTTTTAAGAATATACATAAGAAAAAGTTGATTCCCTGTTATTAGGCAAAAAGACATCCATCTTCCCTACTTGCTGTGTTCTTTGGGTGCACTGTTTATCTCAATAATGTAGTCTTGCCTTGTGCATTTCACCCTCCTGTTCCAAGTAATTCTGACACAATAATACAAAGTTTAAAATCCCTTCTATAATAATAACCCATGATTATACCTTTTTTTTTAACAAATCTGTAGAGTCCAAAATGTTGCATTATAAACAAATGACACAAATGAGAAATTTTGGGAAGGGCTATCTTCACTGGGTGACATTATCCTCGCTTAGTGCTTGGGAAACTCTTGGAGGCATCCCATCAACTTTCTGTCACTATACCATTGTTCCAGTATAATAGAACACCCTCATTCATATACCCTGATGTGCTGGGTCATTGCGGGGCAGCGAGAGGAAGTGGTCTGAGTCAGGTGACCACTAATTGACCGGTTGGAGTATTGCATCCCATTCACGACATAAAAGGTGGAGACCAGAAGGACTTCTCTCTCTCGCTCTCCTTCTGCCTGGTCGTCTACTGCTGCACTTCACTCCTCCTTCGTCTCTGCCATCCCTGCAAGCTGAGGCTTCATAATAGACTGAATCTAGTTCCGGTTGGCTGCAGGATCCTGCCAGAGCAGCTGCTGGAAGTTGTNTCTTTTCTTTTCTTTTCTTTTCTTTTCTTTTCTTTTCTTTTCTTTCCTCTCAAAATCGCCTGTCCTTACTGAAAAGGGGAAGGAGAGGGGTGGCGGAAAGGGGTAAGGAGGAAGAGGGTTAAGGAAAATACATCTGCCACGGTTTTTGATTGTCTCCCCGTGATCAAACCATGACACCTGGCCTTAAGAGAGAAAATGCACTATACAGCGCATAAGGCTCATCTGGTAAAAAATTTACTCAATACAAACATTACTCTTCAAAATAAGGCTCTTTTGAATCCTACCTACGAATTCAGTATGGAAGTAGAAAGACAATTCTAACAAATGTCTTTTTTCATAACAGACATAATTTAGAATTGTTATTAATATTAAGAGAATGCATATTTCATTGATAGTCTTTAATTAGGGTTTTTAAACTGCAGTATCCTCATGTAAAAACAATTTATGGCAGATAATCAGGTAATAAATATGTCATCCATTTCATTATTTAACCTTTACAGAAAAGTAGCTTGATGATTTTAGCAAATGAAGTTTGTTGGTGAAGAAAACCCAATCAGAAAAATTGATTTCTGCATTCCATAGAACAAGAGAGAAGCTTTCTAGTGCAACTGTCCTACTGATGTTCTAGGTTATCCTCTTGCAGATGCTACTTTTAAGTGTGTGTAAACAATTTAAAGACAGAGTTTGTCACTCATGCTGTGTGACTTCCTTCCACTGAGGATTCACAAGAAGAGAGATGAGAGATCACAGAAGAACAGTCACACAATGCCTAGGGGACAGGTGACAGCTTTCTCATCAGTAAGGGAGTGTATGGATTTATTTATTTTTTTTTTCTGTTCTGTTACAGCTGTCTAGACATAAAGTAGCACTGAAGAAAGTAAAAAGACCAGCTACTCCAGAAGTTTCCTAGCAATGCAGGTGCAGTGCAATTTCACAATAGCAGCAGAGCAGGTGTAAGTTGTGAGGTGGTTTAGTGAGGTTCAGGGGAAAGGCTGAAGGGGAAAGGGTGGGAGTGATACTGAGAACAGGAATTTCCCCATTCCCTCATTATCCAAAGTCTTCGGTACTCCCATGGACCACAGCAGCCATCCACAGTCCAAACCTTCCCTTCCAGGATCCAGTGCAGCCACCTCTACATCCTCCTCACCTTCCAAATTTCCCTTCTCTGGTTTTAGAAAAATATAGTGATAAACCTAGCAGATGTGATTATCTAATCAAGTTTTTACACTTGGAAGGATGCTGACTTAATAGTGTTGGAGATGTCCACCTAGATAATCTTAGTGAAGAACCTGAAGAGAAAAAAGTTTCTCAGGGATTTTAGCGTCAAATAACTCAGAATAGAGTCTGGTGTCTAGCCGAAATCCAAAAACTACAAAGAGGTATCTGGAACCGTGGCTTTAAATTTTTCCAGAAAGTTTTCATTTGAAGTATTACATTTGGCCTATTTCTAATACAAGTTACCAGGTTTATATTAAGCCATTACTTTTTCCCTGTGGTGTCCAAAAAGGCTAATCTCTGATCTCATTTCACCTCAGCTAGTCTGCGGACCACTGGTGAAAATAAAATAGGATGGCAGACTGTGATTAGAAAAACCTAGGTCATTTTGGTCCTTCCTTAGGTCCTGCTAAAATATTAATGAATATTCATTGATTCAAGATCAGAAAGGCATCTTTTTCTAAACACTCAGGACTTTTAAAGTTCCGCTACCCCACCTTAAAACCTAGCTTTCTCACCAGGTTTTGCTTTGTTTCTCATGCTACTAGCAGTTTCCATCAATGAATATCTAGCTTGAACATTTTAATTTAACTTCAACACAGCTTTGAGGGAGTAAGCTTTACTATGCTCACAGTGCAAGTAAGAAAACTGAAACACAGCCAACAATTTGTCTGTTTCCTCCACAGTACTCGGAGTCCTCAGGCTGTGCCAAGCAGATCGGCACATCAACCACTGGGAGTGAGCCGGATTTGCTCCCTGCTGGCACTGGGAGCTGCCTATCATTTTTAAAGAGAGTTTAAAAACCCTGTTTCCATGCCCATAACTCTTCTAAAAGTTCTTTTAACTCTTCCAAACCAGATAACAGAACAACATTTAGGTACAAAGCTCCTTAGCAGTAGGAGAAAAAAAAAAAAAAAAGAAAACCCAGGAAGTAGCATATTAATTTTTGTGTTTACTTTGAAGAAATTTGAATTTAGGCAAGTGTGACTGAAGCAGACATGCACATATCACATCATCACCTAACTTCTTCCACTAAGTCTGTGTTTATAGTTATTTTTTATACCACTGAGCTGCACAGTTTTACAGTGTATTTGACTTCATGGCGCTGCAAACAAATTGAGTTTCAGCACCTTGAAAGTGAAGTGGTGTTGGTCCAATGATGTATTACTGAAAACATGTAGCCTGCTGAAGGAATCAGCAGGGAACCTGTACTTTTTAAATTAGCTTTTTTCAGCTTATATAGATTGACACTAGCAAAGTTCATCGGCCTTATCACTGGTGGTAGGCTTGGTGTACTTTACCAAGAAATTGAATGTTATTTTCACAATCAGTGCTACAATGGCAGGCTGAGCCCAAGGCAACCAGTCACCTTCTCCTGTGTTCTATATTCGTTCCCTCCTTTAATTAACTACAGAGATTTCGTAACACTATAGATTTGTTTTTTGTTTTATGCGTTTCCATCAATGATATGCATTAACAAAATTACCCTTTAGGAAATAAACAGAAAGGAACCGATAAACAAATACAAAGCAAAAATACAAGCATTCAAATAGTCTGAATTTTTTATAATTAAGGAAATATCCAGGCCATTCCATTCAGTTCCTTCGTAGCTCTGAATGACAGTTACTGACCCTCAATTAAATATTTAATTATCAATATCAAAGGATCCCAAGCATTGGATGTTGTTTAATTAACGTAAGCTGACAGCCATTCAATATCCAAATCCATTAGAAAGATTTAGAAATCGCCAACTACTCAAGAAATGCACTCAACACAAGAACAACCACATTCCTCCCATCTAGAAAGCAGCAGACCCTTGTGCCTTTGAAAAGAGTCCATCAAGGCCCAAGAGCAAGAGATGGGAGTTAGATACCATCCACCCTTTTTTCTTAAGCATTCCCAGCCAATACACCAGCAGGGAGCACATTTCCAGCGAGCACAGTTCTAAACTGCTGACTTCTCTGACACAGGGTGCTACAAATGAAAAGCATAGATGGCCTCAAGGATCTACATCACCCCACGTATGCCATGTCCAGGGCTGCCCATGCACCTGGGCATCTGGAGGAAACTCTGAGCTCCAGTTTATTGCTGACTTAGAGGAACAAGCACCACTCAAGTCCTTATTGTCCCATCCCACACGCAAACCCTGGACCTCAGACACAACCAAGAGTGGATCCTGAAATGCTCTCGTGCTAACTTTATGTAAACACTCAAGGTACTGGGCATATTTTTAAAACAAATGCTTTAATTAAGATGCCAAAAGAAACATTTAAAGTCACGTATAAATGTAGAGAGAAAGGTGGATTATCTAGTTCCAACAGTCAATTTTGGTCTTAAAATGTCTTCCCTTGTTCAGCCCCATCACTCAGAGACCAGCAGAAGGTCAGGGATATCTTAATTTCTACAACAAGCTAACACCTGCAGCTGCATATTAAGAGTATTTATGACAAAAAATGCTTCAGAGTGTATTCCAGTTGTTACAAAGGTTGAGTGTTCCACAACACAAACAAGAAATTGTAGGTAATTCAATTTTAGTTCTTCCTTGACCTTCCCCCCCCCAACACCCCCCCCCCCCCCCCCCCCCCCTCCCCCCACTTCCCCCCCCCCCTTCCCTCTTCCATGGTAGACCATTGGCTGGAACAAGGTGAGGGCAAGGTGTCACATGAAAGATTGGTTTGGTTTGGTTTTTTTTTGGACACAGATGGTTTATCTTGCTTTCACGCATAGACCAAATGGGTCATCACATTAGAAGGTCATACCAGAATTTATTCCCAGAGTAAAATGGGTATAGGCAGGGTGGGTTTACGGTTTTATTTTGTTTTCCTCTGTTCCTCAGTAACCCAAGGCACGCCTAGCCTACAGGGTTTATCTTACATATTAGACTCCTACTGGTATATTGGTAGGTTTGCCTTTTTATCTCAGACACCCAGGAGATTAATCTTCAAAAATCCAAAATAAGTTGTTTGGATTTGTACAGTGTATCTGTCATAAATTTAACAACATATGGTTTGGAGGAAATAAGATAAAAAGATCTAATGTACTTTTGGACTTCAGATGTAATCAAAATTTACTGAAAGGCCTCTCCTATCCCTTTCACTGGATGCAAATGAAAGAGTTTTGTCCAGACTTCTGCTGCAAGACATTCCTTGGTGAAATACAGTCTCCAGCTGTTCTTTTTTAAAATTTGCAATGCCACTGTGGGGGGAAAAAATAACAAAGATGGATCTTAATTTAAATGTAAACAATGGAAGTACATATATTACATGTACACCTACCTAGAGTAAGAATGAAACCCTATTTGTAAAACCAAAATCCAGCTTGTCAGATCAAGACAGAGCAGCTCTTTCAACCACTCTGTCTCCCGGACAGAATCACAGGGTGGTGGGAGGAAATGTTTCTCCCAGTGTGACTACAGAACTAATGAATTATCTGTTCAAAGTCCTTGTTTTTTTACATTATTTATGCTCAATACACTATATTTGTAAGGATGATTAGGGCACCATCTGCCTGGGCTACAAATAGGCATAAAGGAGACAATCTCCTGATTAAAATCTCATTTCTTCTAAGTAGAAAGTAGGAAACCACTATCCTCTCTGTACAGGCAGCCCTCCAGTCTCCTAGTTAATCTACATAAGTCATTAGATATAGATAGCCTGGCCAGACCTAAAGTTGTTTAAATGCATCCCTAAGATAAAACATAATACAGCCAAGCCGCAAACACTCAGTTCTGTATCCTCTACCACACTGTACTGGAAATAAAGTATCTCATTAGGGTAAAATGTCGGAATTGTTCACAAGCTCTGAATTAAGTTTCTAATTTTTATCATCTATCACGAGACTATGACTAATACTGCATTTCTTCTGGATAAGTGTGGATGTCAGCATCAGAGCTAGCCCCAGCTTCTGCAGTTTGGCAGAGACCTCTTCAATAGAGAGTCAACAGCATCTCAGGTGCAATTTGTGAAGTGTTAACATCTAAAAATGAAACAAATGAGATGCACCCTAAACAGGACTACTTGTTTCCAGAGAATACAAAGGAACTAAGAGTGATCATTCCAGAAGTAAAGATATACACTTTTGATACCTAAGTTATATGAAATTAAATTCCTGATCCCTGCTTACATTACAGTTGCAAAGAGCTGATGTAACACAGAATCCACAATTTCTATTATATCTATAATGAATAACATTGCTATAAACCATCAAAGTCCAGCAAATTTAATTCACAGTTTTTTATCATAATTACTAACCACATGTCCTTATATTTACCTGTTTACTACTTTGCATCCTCGTTTTTGCAGTGGTCCAATGTTTACAAGCAATTTTGCTTCCTCCTTCCCTTAACCACACACTATTGCCCCTTTGTGATATTTGTGAGCACTTGATGGAGGCGAGTGCCATTTAATTCAGCTGAGCCCACTGCCATAATTTAGACAAACAGTACAACTACTACCCAGTTTCACAAATCAGTCCCTGCCTGTCTTCTTTTCTTCCAACCTGTCAGTGTTCTCACCGCTATCACAGCAAGGAGATGTCTGCAGCATCCAAACTCAGATTGCACCAGGTGGCCTTTACAGCTCTCTCAAGAAATCATCTGCTATATACAACTTTTTCCCCCCCCCATGTGAAATGTGGCTGATATGTGCAAGACTGAGCTGACTGTTTGCTGCTTTTACAATAATGGAGTGTGTTGTAGCAATTACACCTACACTTATGTGCCATCTGGACAAGCGCTGTCAGTGAAAAATAAATTGCAGATGAGACACCATTACTTTTTAAATAACTATTTTCAGTTCACATTAAGGGTAAGTGTCTTACTAAACTCCAAATCCACAGGCAGGCCTGCAGTTGTTAAACAAACTGATATTTAAATTAAAAAAAACCCAAGACTTAAACTTGAAGAGCATCAGAAAAATGTTCTTGAGGTAGAACTTGGCTAAAATAAACAATCACAGCATCACTCCAAAGTTTGCTCAAGCTGGAACTCACATCTGCTCCTTCTGTTTTTCATGTGCCTGAATTAGAATCCCCATGCCAAAATGGTCTGCTCATCCCAGTATCAGCAACAGCCATTAAAACACACACATGCTCATCAACATCTTTACTTTTGCCAAACAAACTAAAGGCAAGCTTTGTCAATAACTCACGTGTGAAACACTCTGAGATTTGCTGTCCTGAAAAAAAGACCCATCTGTCATTACTGTGTTCATCAACTATAAAAAATGGAAAACCACTGTACATATCCACATAATAAATTAAAACAGTCATTAGAGAAAAGGTGGAAATAATGTATTTCCTTAGAGGATTCCAAAGCATTTGTCAAAAACATCAATTAAATCCCAGTGTCTCCCTGTGGGTAAGCTTTATTTGCAGAATATATTACAAACTGATAATCTAAGGCATAAACTACAGCAAAACATTCAGTGGTAAATCCAGAGAATTTAGGAATTCAGATGCTGAGGCTTATCTACTACAGTAAACCTCCTTCAGCTGTCAACAAGAAAAGGATAGTAAATTTAAAGACTCATAGACCGATCTATGTTGGAAGGAATGTCTGGACATTATTTGGTCTGATCCCCTGCTCAAAACAGGGCAAGCTTAGATCCAGCTGCTCAGGGTCTCCTCCAGGCAAGTTTTGAATATCATAGAGAACAGAGACTCTACAATCTCTCTGGTCAACATGTTCCAGTGCTTCAGTGCTTGACTACTCTCATGATTACTTTTTTTTTTCCCCCCCACATTGTATCTGACTGGAATTGTCCTATTTGTAAATTACGTCCACTGCCTCTTCTCCTTCCACCACACGCCATAAAAGAGAGACTGTATTTTCTATATTCTCCATGCAGGTAGATGTAGACAGCCACGAAATCTCCCTTCCGTTTTCCCTTTGGAGACTGAACAAACCCAGCTCCCTCGGCCTCCTCTCATACGTCAACCACTCCAGCATCATGACCATCTTTCTTGTCCATCAATGCACTTAGTGCAGTATGTCAATGTCTGTCTTGTACTGGGGAGACAAAACAGGGCATAGAACCACACATGTTGATCTTGCAAATACAGCCCAGGGTGTAGTTGGCCTTCTCCATCACTAAGGCACACTGAGTCAGTCTGTTCAACCTCTGCATGAGATTCCCATCAACCCATTTTTTCAGTCTGTTGAGATCCTCCTGAACAGTCCTGTTCTCCAGTGCTCCTTCCAATTTGGTACCATGTAACAACAATTTTGAAAGGGCACTTTGTCCCGCCGTCCGTCTCGTTAGGCTAAATATTATTAGTTTCAACATTGACTCCTGATGAGAAAACGCTATTAACCACCCACTTAGATGGACTACGCATTGCTGAGCATCCACTATCGTGAGTTCAACCCCAGTCAGCAACTAGAACCATGCAGCCACTTGCTTACTCCCCTCTACCAAGTGGGATGGGAGAGAGACTTGGAAAGGGAAAAAAGAAATCGTGTGAGTTGAAATAAGAACAATTTAATAGGACAGTGAATGATGAAAAAATATAATAATTATTATAATAGAATATACAAAACAAGTTATGCACAATGCAATTGCTCACCACTCATGACCACAGTAGCCCATCTGTTCCCAAGCAGCAGTATTTGTCCCCTGGCCAACTCCAGTTTATATACTGAGCATGATGTCAAATGGCAAGGAATACCCCTATGGCCAGCTTGGGTCAGCTGTCCTGGCTGTGCCCTTTCCCAGCTTCTTGTGTACCTAGCAGTGGATGAGAAGCTGAAAAGCCCTCAACTACCTGGCAACAACCAAAACATTTGTGTGTTATCAACTTTCTTCTAATATTAGATACAAAACACAGCATTATACCAGCTACTAGAGAGAAAATTAACCCTATCCCTGTTGAAACCAGGGCAGCTCTCTCTCACTAATGGGAAATCTGGCTGAGCTTTGCCTTTCCAAATTCAATCTCTCCCTACTTGGGCAATGCCTCAAAGCCAAGGGTTGAAAGCCTGTTATTCAACTTGCTCACTTTTCTCATGATCATGAACTGCACCACCTCACGGTTGCTGTAGCCAAGGCTGTCAGCAACCATGACATTCCTAACCAGTTCTTCTAAATTTACGATTAGCAGATACAATAGTGTCTTCAATCTTCAGCTTGTTGATCACCTTTCTGAAGAGATAATCCTCCATCTCTTGAAGAGGATTTAACGCCCTTCTCACCAGGCTAACAAGCCTGCTGGCAAAGCCACCCTTGTCTCTCTTTGTCAGATATATCCTGCCTTTGCAGCAGCCTTCACTACTCAGAAGGTCCCTTAGTTACAGAAGCTAAAGCTCTCAATTTGACACCAGCTGCACAATCAGGTGATCACCCACTTTCTTACCTAGGCCTTTCCCCCTCACTGGGCCATCTCAGGAGAACATAACCCCACTCCGTCCACCTTCAGCCACAGCCCTGTACACACAGCCAGTCTCGTCGAACAGCAGCACAACCTCTGGTGTGTCAACCCTTCCTCCCAGATTGGTGTCATCAGCCCATGCAAGAAGTTCTTGACTAATGTACAGAGGACAGACACATAACACATCATTGAGTTGAAAACTGAGTATAAGCATGGCTACATTCATCATTACAGAGCTCTAGACAGTAACAACCTATAGTTATTGCACATTTAACAAAATCATCAGTGGAGATGTTATCAAATTTTTGTCTAGAAGAGACACTTTTCCAAGAATCTTCAGATAACTTCTAACTACAGTCCAAGAGTTACAGAAGAGTTAGATATACTTCCTAACTCCAACTACAAAAATTCAAATCCTCTGCTTCCCTCTGGATATAACTAAATTTCAAGCACACAAAACCTGAAGATAATTTTATATCAAATATACTAACATGACTGTTCTGGGGCTTGGTTTCTTTTAACTGCTATTGATATTTTCCCCATCTCTTATTCTTCCTATCAGCTGTAATATCTATTTAATGTTCATTAGCGTCTCATTCCAGTAGACGTCTAGAGGTCCTCACATGCCAAGGGTAAACACATGTATTTCTTTCTAAAGTGAACCTTGTTCTTCTCTCAGAGATTATTTTGCTACAACAAAAACACTGTCTGGCACTGTGTTTTTATTATACACTTTATTGTCTCTCATTAAGTTATCATTAAAATAATTTTAAACATTAATATTTTCTAGAAAAATACACGACTGAAATTATTGCAAATTATAACAGCTTTTAATGTTGGCACTCAGGAAAATGTCTGAAACTATTAGGTTAAATTACAAAACACGACGTCTATAAAACAATAACATAAAAGTCTTACTTTTCTCCCCCCACATCATTAGGACATAGAGCTCTGGCTAATGTACACTGGCACTCAGAAAAGACAAGGTGAAGTAGAAGGGAGAAAGACCACGAATAAAGAAAGAGAAAATGCCTGTTTGGTGGGGAAAGAATGAAATTCTAGATTGGTTTCATTTTTAACTCAACACGGTAACCACTACGATGAAAGAACCACACTTTGAATTTACAGTAGAACAAAACACAAAATGGCTTGAAGTGCTGTGTTGATTTTCCCTCCTGGAAATTCAGTGTTTCATTATTTCCAAAGCTGTGCAGCAGAACAGCAATATGCAGCACAGGGTATCACAATGACTGCTTAGTACATTATTAACTACAGAAAGAATTGCCCATGGAATTGTGCCTCATTTGGAATAATGATTTAAAAAGAAATCATTACTACATCAACTGAAAGATTTAGTGCATTAAGTACCTTTCTGGTAGGCTTACTGGCACATTTGGCAGAGATTTGTGGTCTAATGTAGACAGAAAGCTGTATCATCATTCAGAATATGTTTTATTTAATTGCTGACCTGCTGTAAAACCTTTGACATATCGATTAATGTCCACATCTGTTCTCTTTCTATCCTTCACTAGTTAAGAACATAAAGGAAGAAATGCTTCTTACAGAGGAAGGACCTAAAACAATGAGATGGATCTCTATCTTAATTGAAATCTATATGTTCTATTATAATACGAATCAGCAATGTGGTTATTATTATCATTGGATAGTTATCATTAAAGCTAATCAGAGAAACTTTAATAGAACTAGTCTAAAAGAAAAAGAAGGTCCATCTCTACTCTCCTTTTTTAATAAAATTGGAAACTGCACTCAGGGTCAAGCTCCCAAGCTTAATGCTTCAGAACAAACATTGTTTTCTTATTTATGTATTTCCCTTTATAAAAGGGAAATTTCCCTTTATAAATTTCCCTTTATAAAAGGGAAATACTGTAAAAAATAATTCTGGTTGAATCTTAAGAAAATTATTGTAGAATTTGCCTTTACTAAGAATACTTTTCAACTCTTGGTTTCCTGGTTGAAAAAAGTCAAGTTCTTGTAATCCTGAAAATTTACATAAACGTTTAGATGTTTTATGTATCTCTTTCTACATTGTTGGCCAGATCAACATTTCCCACCCCCAGTTACATCCCTGTGTCTGCAAAGCAGTCACTTCTCAGAGAATCACTGAATTACAGAATGTTAGTGGTTGGAAGG